>JAWDGP010002638.1:0-32722 GCA_033675545.1 Elysia crispata | reverse complement strand
ACTGGTCATGATTAATAAAGAGAGTAATGATTTGGAGAAGCACTCACAAGCTCCAGATATCCGAGCTCTTTGTCCAGCATTTGTAAGATCTACTGGTCATGATTAATAAAGAGAGTAATGATTTGGAGAAGCACTCACAAGCTCCAGATATCCGAGCTCTTTGTCCAGCATATGTAAGATCTACTGGTCATGATTAATAAAGAGAGTAGTAATGATTTGGAGAAGCACTCACAAGCTCCAGATATCCGAGCTCTTTGTCCAGCATTTGTAAGATCTACTGGTCATGATTAATAAAGAGAGTAATGATTTGGAGAAGCACTCACAAGCTCCAGGTATCCGAGCTCTTTGTCCAGCATCTGTAAGATCTACTGGTCATGATTAATAAAGAGAGTAATAATTTGGAGAAGCACTCACAAGCTCCAGGTATCCGAGCTCTTTGTCCAGCACCTGTAAGATCTACTGGTCATGATTAATAAAGAGAGTAATAATTTGGAGAAGCACTCACAAGCTCCAGATATCCGAGCTCTTTGTCCAGCATCTGTAAGATCTACTGGTCATGATTAATAAAGAGAGTAATGATTTGGAGAAGCACTCACAAGCTCCAGATATCCGAGCTCTTTGTCCAGCATTTGTAAGATCTACTGGTCATGATTAATAAAGAGAGTAATGATTTGGAGTAGCACTCACAAGCTCCATATATCCGAGCTCTTTGTCCAGCATTTGTAAGATCTACTGGTCATGATTAATAAAGAGAGTAATGATTTGGAGAAGCACTCACAAGCTCCAGGTATCCGAGCTCTTTGTCCAGCATCTGTAAGATCTACTGGTCATGATTAATAAAGAGAGTAATAATTTGGAGAAGCACTCACAAGCTCCAGATATCCGAGCTCTTTGTCCAGCATCTGTAAGATCTACTGGTCATGATTAATAAAGAGAGTAATGATTTGGAGTAGCACTCACAAGCTCCAGATATCCGAGCTCTTTGTCCAGCATCTGTAAGATCTACTGGTCATGATTAATAAAGAGAGTAATGATTTGGAGAAGCACTCACAAGCTCCAGATATCCGAGCTCTTTGTCCAGCATCTGTAAGATCTACTGGTCATGATTAATAAAGAGAGTAATGATTTGGAGTAGCACTCACAAGCTCCAGATATCCGAGCTCTTTGTCCAGCATTTGTAAGATCTACTGGTCATGATTTCTGGTGGGATGTACACATCATAGGGGTCAGCCAGAGGAAGGTCACAGCTTTCTCCAGGTGAAGATTTCCACGGAGTGTGCAGGCCGCACAGCCCGTAGCCTCAATTGAGGGTCACGGGGTTGAGAGATGAGGGAGCAAAAGTTGAGACAATGTTTGGAGAGAATCATCTACAGAACTGACTGTGATAAACTTACCATAGGTGCTGTTGAACTTAAACTGTCAATGGTAAATCAATCATATTCCTCTCCATTTTGTTTTGTTTTGTTTTTTAGGGTGAGAAGAGGGGTAAGCATGAACGGCTGTACGTCAGTACAGACTTCGATGAAACAAAAACAAAAAACAAAAAACAAAAACCACCAAAAAACTCTCCGTAAAACCAAAGATAATTAAAGGTATTTTTGGAAAAAACTCTAATGAAACTGGGTTCAAATAAAGATTCAAGATTCACTTCTATCCTGGTTTGTTGTTCGTGCATCCCCGTTTGAGATTAAATAGATAATATAAGGGTAGTGAGAAGGACGGTAAAATGCATACAACCTTTTGAGGTTCATGAAACGCATTGGCATTTGTTATAACTGTGTTCACTGTGGTCAAAATCTATGTTATTTTCATGTAAAGTAGAGTTTTCTTTTAAATAAAAAAATAGCGAGACGAGAGCATATATTTTCTTTCCTTGTTGTTAAATCAGCAATTAAATTTCTTTTCATTTTCTTGATATTTTTTTCCCTTGGCGTTACCGATAACAACCTTTAATGTTTTTTTTTTTTCTTTTATCGAAAAAATAAATTGTCGAGAAAAAAACGCAATCAATGTAAATTTAAAAATACAAAACAAAAACAAAAACAAAACAAAAACAGTGAAGGGACTTGAGATCAGTATAATGAAGCAAAGGGAGGTAAGTGTATGACCAACACAATAAAAAGCAGCGAACAACAGATGAAAGATAGATCTCATGAAGTGATTTACATGGAGTAGAGGAATATTGAAGAAGGTAAAAAGAAGTAAAATGATGAAGATAAAACTGTTTGATTTTTTAAATATGTCAGCACACAAATGACCAGTCAGTTTGACCTGCAGTTTATCTGTGACTAGCACGTTGGAACAGTTCAAGTCACTGAAATGAGAAAAAAAAACAAAAAAAAACAAAAAAACATAAAGCTTTGTTATTTCAATTTTGTTTCGTATTATTGGTGGGCCCTCGGGTGCTATGAAGGTGCAAATGTATTTATTTATCAATACTGCAGTAAATGGGGCTATCAGTTAAGGTCAATGAATGCCATTGTGACTACCATTCCATTTACTGAAGTATCTCTCGATATTTAGGCAAGGGCGGTTCAATACATTGCTCTGACAATGAAGGAAATAAGAGAGAAAATCGGAATTAATCGCATACATCTTTCTTTCCCCACATTGCCGTCCTATAGAGCAAAACAAATTTTTCATTGCTCAATGCCCTTCAAAAGTCTTCGAGCAAAAATATGATCCCAGATTGGACCCTAGCCAGTCTTTCATCTCCATGAAGACATAAAGACCATCACTGCTTTGGAATAGGAATTCTTTATACGATTTCGAAATAGGAAAAAAAAGTGAGGGTGCCACGTCAGGATGATGTGCGAGAAGTAAGAGCAATTTATACCCGCATTCCCTTGATGCCTGAAGTGCTAGATCTATAGGTCCGGTGCGCACAGGCGTTGTCATGAAGCAGGAGACACTTTCTGCAACGTTCCATCCTGTTTTTCTCTAAAGCTGACCTGAATTTTTTTTCAGCAGAGTTGAGAGGTAGTCCCCTGGACTTTTAACATTATTCTAGATAGTCATTAGAATCCCAAAGACAAGACAACGACCATTTTCCACTTGATGGCTGCGCCTTCAAAATCAGGAATCTTCCTTTGCACCGATGCAGATTTTTCCTCTGGGTCGAACTATTATGCGCATGTTTCTATCCATTATTACAACTTTAAAAAAAAAAACATTTGAGGGACTCGCCTCCATTTGACGTTGTATTTTTAACAACACTCCAGTTTCTGTCTTCTTTCGTCCGACCAGCAGGCATGTTATATTTTTATATAATAATAATAATAACAACAACAACAACAACAACAACAACAACAACAACAACAACAACAATAATAATAATAATAATAATAATAATAATAATAATAATAATAATAATAATAATAATAATAATAATAATAATAATAATAATAATAATAATAATAATAATAATACCCCGCTTCTCTGTTGCATGATGATGCTACGCCAATGCAACTGTACTGCTTGCAATTAAAGGTTTTGTTATGCTGTCCTTACAGGTTTTATTGAGAGTCTCGGCCTAAGTAATGTTTGCACTAAAATTTTATCTAACTATACTTTTGACGGTATAATACGAGCCAATGGGTTGGGATCGTTCTGCTATGCTTAAAGAGGGCAATTTTCTTAGATCGTCCTATACCTAAATGAAGTTTGTTTATTGCAGAATCTGTTTATGTCATGTTGCTTAATCTTATACTATATGAATTGTTTGAACAGGGGAACGGACAGAAACTGATACAGGACTAGACGCAATTGACCACACGGACCACACCTATGAAAGAGTTCATGGTCGTGCAGGTGTTTCAAACCGGCGCAGATCTGCCTGAAGATTATTCGCGTTGCTGACTCCTGTAATTTGACCAGACCAGCCTGATTTGAATATGTTTTCTCTTGAGATTTTCCTCCGGTCCGGTTGGAACATCCAACTGCAACAACTTCACAGGAGCCGTCGCAGCCCTGGAAGGCAACCCGCTTCCAGCCATGAGGCGCGAGCCGGGTTGAGTCTGGACGATGGGCGTGAACCTCCTGGGAGCCGTTGTGATGGTGGCCATTGTTGCTGTTACCGGTGGGAGGTGACTCTGACGGTAAAGATTGCAGCAGGGATGCCAGTGTTGGCCAGGAGCAGTGGTTGCTCACCTGGTATACACAGTTGCCTGTCGTGAACACGTGGAACCGAGTGAGCTTGGAGTAGAAAAATTAAAAGATAACCCGAAAAACGTAAATAACTTTGATGCCAGAAAGATTTAATGCACCATAAGTTTAGAAAGAAAGCAGTTAAGAAACAGGTAGGGAGAAGCACTATTAAAAATATGCAGCCAGAGATGAGGTATATATATATATATACATATATATATATATATATATATATATATATAAAGAGAGAGAGAGAGAGAGAGAGAGAGGGGGGGCGAGAGAGAGAGAGAGAGAGAGAGAGAGAGAGGGGAGAGAGAGAGAGAGAGAGAGAGAGAGAGAGAGAGAGAGAGAGAGAGAGAGAGAGAGAGAGAGAGAGAGAGAGAGAGAGAGAGAGAGAGAGAGAGAGAGAGAGAGAGAGCTATAAAGAAACAAAGGAAAAAACAAAAAAACTATGATTAAAGAAAAATAACGGAAGATAAGCGAAAAAAAAATTGCGATAGCCTATCATAGAGATAGACAGGGGTCAACAGAGATAATATCCAACTTGCTCCATGAACATATCTTAATAGGACCTACAAGATTTGTATGGGCGGGCAGCAAGATACAGGCTGGTGTCTGCTGACTTGAGAAGCCCTGACGTTTCCGCGCAGACGAGCTGTCTGTAAACGATGCCTCCAGAAAGATTCGGGCGTATGATCTTGATGGCAGGGTTACTACGGTGATCTCAACCTATTCAATTGGGCAAGATGAACACGAAAAACAAACGCTTTTGTTATCCAAAAATGTAATTATTAAGGTCAGAATTATGAGACGAAGTTTAGTTTCACTTCAATTTTGTTTAAACAATTCGAACATAATTGTGAGCTTCGGAGTTTCTTTCTCATTTTTAACTTTCATAACAGATTCTTGTTGACTCACCGGGGAGAACTTTGGGTTACTCTCGTTACTTGCAAGGTAAAGTCTGATGTTTTCTCGGAACTTGCCACGACTGAGGCGCCTGAGAATCTCATACCCTTTGGCCTTGCAACTCCGAGTGACTTCTGGCGGGACGACCTCCTTGTGTTCTAACTCCTCTGGAAGGAACTGAACGTCAGGAGTCATGGCTTGTAGGGAAGACTCTTGATATTTCAAATGTCAGAAGTACAATTATTCGTATCTGTTGCAATGAAACATTAACGAGAGAGAGGGAGCGACAGAGAGAGAGAGAGAGAGAGAGAGAGAGAGAGAGAGAGAGAGAGGAATAGAGAGAGAGAAAGGAATCTAAACTTACAACCCTCTCTTGGTGGTTAAAATGGACGAATAAATATCCAAAGTTTCACCACAATCCATGATACTCTTTTTTGTTAAAGACTTTCATCTCACTTCCCAATACCATGCCAAATAAAAGAGCCCCAATGAAGTGGTAGCAACTATAAGTGCTAGGTCAAGGCTGAAAATTTAAATAACCGCAATACGTTTGAAGAAAATAATAAGATCCATAGCTATTATTTATTCAAGTTTTGCGAGCAGTTTACCTGCTATGATAAATATTTTTGCACGATCGTTATTACTGAACTCGTCTTCTCCATTGAAAGTATTACCTTTATGTTTTTTCGCATCCTCTTTACTGTCATCTGATTTAGAGCCTATTTTATCTTCATCCACTAGGGATTGCCAAAATCCGCACGCTGTCTTACTAGCTCTTCGGTGATTGACCTGTTGTCCTTGACCTTTTGGCTCCTTCTGTACAGATTTTGAACGTTTTTTCTTGATGTTCTCTCCACTCTTATATAGGGGGGATATATGACTTCCAGTGGAGATTCGTGAGCAGGAGACTTTTTGCTCTTTTGGATGATCTCATTTTTTAGTTTCTGCGATAAGTGGCCTTGTTTGCGCACTGACTGTTTGACTCTCTGATCACTTAGCCCGACTTGGCTTTCACCTTGGCTACTGAGACCGCTTTCACTGCTCGTTTCCACTTCATTTACATTCTGTTCTAAATTTGCACTTTCCCATCTCAATTCTTTCTGTCTTCCGGAGTTCAAAGAGTCACATCTGCCTTCCTCCTCCGCTTCTACCAATACCTTGACTATGTGCTCTACTCCTGGCATTGTAACAGGCTTCAGTCGGCTTTGCCCCTCATGGTCTGATTTAGTCACAATATTCACGGAAGTTTGGGCTGACTTGGTGCTTTGAGCTTCTGATACCATGCGCACATGTTCCGGGTGTCGCCTACGCAAGATTGCTTCCCAAACGTTGCTGTGCCGACTGGTTGGCTCCTGCGCAAACAGAATGGAGTAAAAAAAAAAAAACGCAGTAATATCTCGAATGTGAACCGTAGAGAAGAAATCAAGAAGATCATTGACATAGGGCAGAAATATAACATTATGTTCTATGTTCTACCGTTTATGTAATATTGGTGATTAAAAAAGTATCTAGAATGATACCAGAGACTAGGAGGAAGAGAAGAGGGAAAAAAAAAGGAGGGGAAAGAGAGAAAGACACTTTACTTCTTTTTTCAAACTTATTAAAATTTACCATTCTGAATGGAAAAATACCTGAGAGAGACATGGCTAACGGTAGTAGCATGTGCAAAAAGACATTAGTTTCTAGATCTATCTAAATACCTTGCATGGTGCTTCCATATGAGCATGGCGCGAGTCCGTCACCTCAAGGCTGGCCTTGACCTTGCACAGATGTGAAGGGACGTGCGTCATAATAGTGGGATGAGTTGCCCACCGCTCTTTTTTCGGTGTTGATGAAATAAAGTCGGCACGCGGCCGATTCTGGTTTGTTTGGTTGATATTACCGAACGTCGCGTTATCGTCCTCGTAGTCCTGGAGCGTTGCCATTGCTAGATCCGTATCTAACCTGTATAATGACTTAGCCAACCCGCCAGAGTTTGGATTTCGGTCATCTCTTCTTTTTTCTGCCCCTGACACTTTTGTTTGGGACTTTGCAACTGGTGATTTCTTCTCTTTTTTTGCTTCCTTTTCACTTTCTTTGCTCTTACAGTCGTCTGTCAGAGTTGTGATGTTTATCAGCTGCTGCAGCCTGCGATTAGACATAATGCGCCTAGCACGGTTGTTGTTGTTGCTGCTGCTGCCGCTAACGCTAGTGGTGGTAATCATTATTCATGATTGAAAGGTAAAATGGATCGCTGCCGTCCCTATGTCTGCTGTGAGTCTCTGAGAACGAAGGCACGGATATTTTCCCTCGCTCGGTCAGTGGTTTGTGCGAACCCCGTTTTAAAACCTGACAGTGAGTTGCGTGATATCCGGAGTGGTTAGAAGGACAGCCGTTCTGAGAGCTACCTGCAGTGTTGCCGGATAAATGAATAAACCGAGTTCCTGGAGAGGCGAAGTGAAGCCCATCTGATGAAACCTTTGGACCTTCAAGTTTGATATGAACCAGACGGCTGGGCTTGTACATGCATTGAGAACTCATTGTGCTTGTCTGTACTCTAATGTTGATGAAACCTGAAAAAAATTGGCTCATTTATATTTATCGTTTTTTTTTTTCCTTTTCTTCCTCTGGATATCTCAACGGGAGACACAGAAGATAATTTCATCTCAGGAGAGGAGGCAGAGACAGACATAGGCGTACAGGAACGCAGGCAGATTTATTCCGGGACAGACAGGCAAGAAAATAGACAGAGATACAGACATTGATAAGGTCATATAGGCAGATATAGAGAAGCGCAGGCTCACACACTCACAAGCATATAAAAGCAGAGGCAAACTGACTCGTGGTGCCCCGATTGAAGAGATTTTTGTTAGCAAGTTACAAAATATAGAGATGGGGTTTCTACCGAGCAAACACAGTCCTCTTTCTCTTCACTCAAAGTGAAGTATGTTTTTATTGAGTTGCGTTTTTTTTTTAGTTGTTTTAGCAGTAATACTGAATAGGCCTTAACATTTCCTCATTATTGTTACGTCTGAAAATTAGGAAGAAAAGGCCGATTCAAACGTGGACTAAGGGAAGACTGCATTACTCTCGATTTTCATAAATTGCTTGGTTGGTCGTTTGATGGTTTAATATAATCCACTCACAACAAGGTGATTTAAGGCTTTTTTGGCAACCAAACTTTAGCCTGCGTCGGCCAGGGTAAAACTGTTAAGATGAGATCTTAAAACTCACCCACGTAAGTTGTGGGGATCGAGCACGCGGAGAGAATCGCCAAGGATATCAGGGCGGGTGTTCTACTCCCACAGCCATAGGAGCTAACATGGATCTCAAAGATCAAAGAAAGAGGGTTATTTTGTATTTGTTCGCTCATAATGTTCCAAGTAACAGTCATTATTCATCCCCGGAGCCTTAATATCGTTGTAGCCAAATGCTATTGAATAAGCATCACACCTTACACCACGATCTGGCATAATTTTTGTTTTCCAAAGATTGTTTCGCTTTCTTATTCAAAATTTTTAGAAACCATGTTCAGACTCGGCTCAAAGTTTTATTCTGGTATGAAATTTGACCAAAAAAAGGCGACATTGGTGGGTTTGTGTGAGAGACTAATACACCTAGAGTCCAGTTTGAATTGGATATCTTGAGTTGCTAAGTTTCTTGATGCTAAGTTCAAGAGGAAATGAGATTTCACGAAGAATTGTGCTGTGTTCTACGACATCCTTTTTTGAAGCACGTGAAGAAGACTTTAGGAAACTCACTCATTCAAAAGCACGTACGCCAATATGAATAATCAGTAGTCACTCAATTTTGTGAAATCAAAATCTACTTTAAAATCGTTTTAAAAATTATTACCATTTAAATTTAGTTAAATAGGCAGCAATGAATTTCCGTAAGGTCATGCAACTTGAGGCATTTTTTCCTTCTGAAAGTTTAAAAGGATCTTTAAATAGATTAGAAAATTGCTGAAAAAGTTCATTTTTCTGTTTTTCCAGTTCTCAGAAGCGCACAAATCTATTTCAGAAAAAAACTTGTATTATAGATCTATAGAAACGACGCACAAAACAATAATAACATACATCGTCAGTTTTAGTTCCAGGTGTATTTAAATAGTTTGAATGTTCGGAAATTCATGTTCATGACTTGGTAGCATGATTCTTTGTGAAATATCATGTACCTAGACTAAATAGATCAAGTATGTCCTGTTCATTATAAATGCAATTTAATTTAGAAGTTCTAAGACACGATTTTTTTCTTACCTAATAGTTCATAAAATATTTAGAGGGTAGCGCAAGTTTGAAGTAAGATACTGTTCCATCGCAATAATTATTTCAAACAGAATTCACCGTCTGTCTGGCTAGATCTAATCTACATCTAGATCTTATTTTAAAGACTGGCCCTTCAAACGAGAAAAGAAATGATAGACATAGATTGTTTAAAGTCTGAACCTAATCTATTTCTGGACCTGTATCAGTCTATTCTGGATTTTAAAAAATGCAGATAGAATTTATGTATAAATTAGGTTTAAACCTATATCTATGTTCTTTTTACTGTTCCTAAGGCTAAATCTAGATCGAGGTTCTAAAGGATACCTTTATTTTTTTACAGTCGTTTCAGGTGCGTTTTTGTGAATATTTTAAGTTATTAGCTTTCTCCAGTAAGTTTGGAAGGTATGCAAAAGGTTCATTCATAAAATAAGATCAATTAAAAAAACAAAAACAAAAACAAAAAAAAAAAAACGGGAGCGGCTAAATGGCACCTGAAACATTTTTATTTATAGCAACTACGTCACCTCCTCTTAGCATTATTTTTTTTTTCGACCATGCGTAGCTTCCGGCGCAGGAGCGGCGAATGTAAACAACTCATCAATCAGCAGACGATTTCAATCCTTGCTTTTAATAGCAAAGAGAGTAGGCCGTTCAATGTCTATATATTTTATTTATCCACCCTTGTATATTGTTAAGTCCACATAGAATCAGCAAACAAAGGAGATTTTTATTATCTAATGAATCCATGCACAGATAAAGATCTTAATTCCTGACCCCGAGATATGGATTGATACCGTTCTACATAGATGTATACTGTAGATCTATTCTTGGTCAATGGTCTAAATATGGTAAATTTTTACTTCTACACCCGCTCTCACCAGAGTGCTGTTTCTTGTCTTTCCGGTCGACCTTGACCGTGATCGTATTATAAGTGAAAGTAGTCCCGATTACGTAACTCTATGGAGACGCAGTTTTATGGAACATTTAAAAAAATCGCGCGGGGGGGGGGTTACCCTAACCCTAACCCTAACCCCCCACCCCCACCCCCCCCCTCTCGAAAATTAATAGTGAAAATAATCGCGTGGGTCGGGGGATTATTAATCCCCCCCCCCACCAAGTATAAGGCGACTTTCACTTCATAATACGTTCAAATCAAGATGAACCGGAAAGACAAGAAACAGCACACAGTAAAAAAAAAAAAATAAAATAATAATAATAAATACAGCTCTTACCTTTACTCCGTCTCGGCTACTTCGTGATTAATAAATAGTAATACTTTCCACTGGGCAATATAGCTAGAAAAATCACAAAACCGTCGCTTCTTAGTTTTAGGAATAACACTAGACTTCCTACAGCGCCAAACACTCTGATCCTCGCGGTAATTACACTGAGAAAAACAATATGGACAAATTATTTCTGACGATAAAACACTATGAGATCGTAAAAATGATAATGGCTTAGCGTCGTTATCATAAAATTCAGATATAACGTGAAAATAATTAAAAGAACACTTATCACAAGCAGCCATGAAGAAAACACTTCAGATCAAAACACTTCAGCTGTTGAGCCTAATGAGTAATGACAATGAAATGAGACAAAAGACGCGCCTTTATTTGCGCAGGCGCATTGGTAATTGTAAGACAATGCGCATGCGCAAAGAATAACTAAAAAGAAAGTAATACGCATGCGCAAATACGGAAGTAATTAATATGCAAAAAGGCACCCACCTAAAGCAAATCGGTACGCCAAAGTAGGTTAAGAAAAGATAAAAAATCCATATCGAAAAACTATTCATTTGCGACGAATAAAACCTTCAAATTCGTATTCAGCACATTGAAATCTAACAGAAAAACATCATTACAAATGCCAGTGCGAGACGGGTGTACAGGTAAAAAAATACCCAATATACACTATAATACATTTTATTGTCCTTTGAAGAAACCTTGCAATTTTTTTTTATTTTGGTTTTATAAACTCCAGGCATTAGAGCAAAAAACCATTAAAGATAAGCCCAATGAAGAGCAATCGAAAGATGCAGCATAAAGAGATCAATACAAAAACTGTCTAAAAAAATTGAGAATAACCATAAGGTAAAGAAATAAAGTGGCAGGCCAGGGAAAGAGGGGTGGGGGTTCAGAAGTAACCACAGAAAATCGGATAGTGTTATTTTTTTTGCTGTAAAAAAAAAATTGAGTGACGTAAATTGCAGCCCGAAAAAAATACCAAAAGACATCGAAAGTTATCTAGATAAACGCTGTGTTACGTGAAAAAAATGAAATATAGAGACAGGATATCGAGTAGCTGCAAACGTTGAAATGAGCCAATGTTTTGTTAAGTTTCAAGCCTTAAGCTAACAAAAGGAATGAAAAAAAAACAGTCTTGTGTTATCTTAAGCCTACCAACATAACAGCAAATTTTACAAAGAAAAATCGGGAAACATTAACTGACAGGTATTAGATTTAAAGATGGAGAATTGTACAATATATAATTAATTAGATTTTGGTGTAATATATTCAAAGACTTCGAAGAAAATCTAGATCTTGACCACTCTGTGGTAAACCATCTTTGTCCATTGGATGATACCTTGGGTCAGTTATTTTGGTGGAGACTATAACTTTCAAATATGTTAGTTACTTTAGAGTCCTAAATAATTAATTATGTGAACAACTGCAAACTAGTTATAAATTCAAACAGTTGTATATATTCATTCAAACAACTGTAACGAACATCAGTAGGTTCTTGGCAGTCATTTATATCTAGGTCTTTCCTAATACTAGATCTAGCTGAAAACCCTGATCTACAAACGGGCCCTGGTGTCAATTTGCCAAGGCTGGGGTGTATTTACAGAGGCTTATAAATAGTCTTGATATCTCTTCTTTTATTAACATGATTCAGATAAAATTCATTGCCTCCACCTATCCATCTTCGAAGTGTCTCCCCGGAGAAGAAGTCTGGTCTCTCTAGTCTTAAAGGCTCCGCAGACCAGAGGTTTTTTTTCCGCACTGCGCATGTTGTCTCCCGTTTCCTACACTTCCGCTTTCGTTTTGTTATCACTGATCGGAAAGATGGCGGCTGAGTGTGACCAGCAAGATGTGTTTCCCGGCCAATATTTTGATAGTTTTGAAGATTTCAAATCATTGCTTATTAAGCGGCATGACATAATTAATGAAAAACTTGTGATTGGGAAATCCAGCATAAGTGTTAAAACTGCAAATGCAAAGTCAAAGAAAGATTTTAGATTCAAAGAGGAGCTTGTCTACACTCACGTGACATACCGATGTGTGCACGAGGGCAAGTTTTCTTCGACGGGGAGCTCAAAACAGTCAACGTGTGTAGAAATTTGAATCATCATGTAGATTCTAAGTGCTAGAACGTGTAAATGTGCCCTTGAATTGGTAATACCGCAGTTTTTCGGTCCCGGTTGGATGTAAACAAATCACAAATGGCAAGATCGTTACTGCTTATATTAAAAATAGCCAAAACAAGTTCAATATTTTGTACGGAAATGGCTCTACTGAAGAAGTTGTCTTAAAAATTTTGCAAGATAATAATTTGATTAGATCGGCGCCTTTGTTTGAATATGCTGTGAAAATCTGGCCAGTTGGCAGTGATCTGTTATTAGTAACTAGCGACTTCAATGTGCGGGCGCACTCAAGGCCCTAAGATCCCCACTGTATCGCTTGTAGCAAGGGGCACAACGGGTGAATGTTCTTAGATCTAGATGTTACATAGTAAATAGATCCAATTACACCCGATCGCAATTGTAAGACAGTGCTAGATTACAAGCATCTTTTATTTAATGCCACATTAATCCACAGCATTTTCTTAAAATTTGTGATAAATATTCAAAGTTTCTATTGTGTGAGAAACCTGATTTGCCACAATCGAGATAAGAATTATTATTTTGTCGTTCTTGAGATGAAAAATTTATTTTATTCACTTAGCCCATCTAGTTACTGTAATACGTCACTGCTCAGGATTGTCTTGATTCTAGGGTAGATAAATGAAAATCAAGATAAGATCTAGATCTGTTATAACATATGCAATAAAAAAATAAGTGCAAACAGTAGTGGTAAGGTTGCCAGATCTAGAATCTATACTGGTGCGATAGTCTTTCCTTCCTACACAGCTTTACTGGTGTTTATGTTATTAGACAAAAACTGTCTGATGTGATGAACAAAAAAAAACCTCTCGTTTCACTGAAACCTGACTACAAATTAAATAAAGCTCAAATTATTTTTCTGTCTAAATTGATCCTTTAAAGCAATATGTGGTCTTTTATCAATAAAATGACCTTGTGATGAAGTAAATAAATATTTTAATATGCCCGGTACTTCATTTCTGATGCTATCAGTTTTAGATTTATAAAAATTAAAATGACCTTTAGTCATGGCTCATAGATCTACAGTGTATCTCTGGGTGCATCTTACTAGAGTCACTGTTGTCTCAATCCTTTAAATTAAAATCTACATCAATTTTGCTTCAGCACCATCAGGTACAGGGGTACTAACTTGTTATCTTCTTTGTTTTGTAATTTACAGATCTTTGAAAAATGGTTGCCCAGTTACAATCAAGTTGAGGGCAGACAAAAACCTGAACAAGCTGCAGGTTGTCAGTGCGAATTTGCAGCATAACCATGTTATTCCAGCTAAAAAAGGTAAACACTATGGCATGGTAACAACCGTCATAACTAGGTCCTGTTTAACAAATTACTGCATCGATAGGTTGATAAATGGCAAATTTGGACTGCCCTTTCAACTAATTGGGAATAAAATCCCATCAGGTTAGTTTTTTCTTAATGTACTAAAAATAATAATCTATGATGTCCACATAGTATAATTCACATTTATGAGTGATGTACATTTTGACGTTGTGTCACACAAAATGGCCAGACTCACATGGCACCTGTTTTGTTTCTGGCTTGGAAAAAATAAAAGGAGCTCAGAATTTTTTTTGTACTAAGTAGTTGTATTGGTAATATGTCCTTGCAATTTAATTTCAAGGCTTTCACCTTTGCCACCGCTCGGTACTTACAAAGTACCCTGTGACATTGGCCATAGATGGAAATATATTTCACATGTTGTTTTTATTCAGCATTAAATACTGTTTTGCTAGTAGAAGAACAAGTAACATTTTCTTTTCATGGAGGCTCTAGGTGGAAAATGACACCAGCAACTGAACCCCCTCGATTAACTATGAGACTCACAGTTATAAGCCATCTAATGTCTATATTTATTTTCTCTTTAATCAGATGGTATGTATGCAATTGATCGCAAATTAAATACCAAGGAGAGAGAGGATGTGAAAAAGCTTATTGACCTTGGGGCACCTGTACGCAAGATCCAGAACTATATATATCCACATCTTATGGTGAGTTTACCCCCACATTTTCCGATGCATTTCTGATCAGTAATGATGTTAAAAGCAGAGAATTTTATGTGCTTCAGGTTGCCTTTTTGATAATATTCCATATCATCAGATTTTTACTCTTATTGAATACAAACATATTTTGGCAAATTTATGCAGCATCCAATTTAAGCCCCTTAGATTAGTTAAAATTTCAGATTTTTAATTGGATCAAAAACTTTCACTTAGATGCTTTGTCAATGCTGGCCAAATGACATAGTGGGTGCAAGTACAAGTACAACTCTTTAGGAACATAATTGGAAAAGTTAAAACACTTTTTCTTTTTTATTTAAACAGTGAAGGGTCATTTATTGTTTAGGCTGGCTCATTTTGGTTTTTTTTTTTTTTAGTTTTCAAATAATGCTTTATTTTATTATTACTATCCCTTTAAAGTGGGTCAGAGTGACCAAATATGACTTATTACAGTGTATTAGTTGATGGAAGCTACTAAGAAATCTCTAAGATAACTCAGCAATTTGTGCATGATTGCTGCTGCCTAGGGATGTCATGAAAATAGATGCAGGGAATGTAGAAATCCAACTATTTTATATGGGTCAGATTGACCCACCCTGTATCATGTGTATGTTCAGGTATAATCAAAGGGATTGCCACACTGTGAAACACATAAAGCCTACTTCTTGTCAAAACTTGCTTTCAAGTGTAGGTGGCATATCTCATATTTTCAAGTCTTTCGGGTTTGATTTTCTTAGTCTTAATTCGAAGTTTATACCACCTCATTAGGCATTTCAAGCGTGCTACATGTATCTCTCAAGCAGCAAGATATTCTAGTCATTGCCCAAGGAAGGCTGATCAGTTCATTTAAAACATGTATTTAACTGGATAATCCCAGAACAAAATGTGTATATATGTGAGACATATGTCAGTCATCGATACCTCTGAGCACCGTAGAACTTCATCCATTTCATCTTTAGGAGACTCATCTAAAATGCGTTTTATACAAGGAATTTTCTAGTTCAGAAAATGATCCACATCCTTCTCCCTTTTCTTTTCGCCCACTTTAGACAAACAAGTGGAGACGAAAGATCTTCACAATTTGAGGCAACGCGCAGATCACCAAAACCAAACTGTTGAGGAGCAGGTATGGAAGTACTAGAGTCCATAGTTGCGGAAGATTCTGGTGCACACATATTGCCTAAATTTATATGGATATCCGGTTGTTGTTTTTATGGTTGTGGATGGGGATAATGTTGGTCATTGTGTTGGCTATCCTGTGTGAGAGATGAGAAAATGATGACATTGTCAGTCCTGTTCGGTGAGTTTGTGCGTAAGAATGAGGGTGTGAAAGTGAAGACTGTTGTGGTGGACAAGGATGCAAGCGAGATAGGAGCAGTGAGACAGACGATGCCTGAATGTAATGTTGTTCTGTGTCGCTTTCATGTTGCTAAGACCCTAATAGAAGCTGTCAGGAAATATTGTAGAAGAGGGGAGCAAGAGGAGATGACGCAAGTTGTGAGAAGATCGATGATGTGCGCGAAGGAAGAGGAATTTTTTTCATTGTTTTAATCTTATACCGAATGGTCTTTTTAAGACATATTTAGAGAAAAATTGGCTGCCAGTGTCCCAATTATAAAACAAAAGAAATCCTCACATAGGGAAATAAAACCAATAACTTAGTAGAGCGCCACAACAGAGCTTTGAAGACTGTTGGTCATTTCAAAATGGGCATTCCGGCTTTTATCAGGTCCCTGCTTGCATACCATAAAAACACCGAAAAGCAGGTGAGGAGAAAGTTTCAGGAGTTACAACTGCGAAGTAAGGTATTTCGTCCTCAATTTGAGGCAGCCAAAGAGATTCTGTCTGCATCATATGCAAAACTTATATGCTTGTGAGGAAAACAAATCAAGAAACAATGAAATAAGCTTCATGGGGAAGTTGTTGCATACGATGCAGACTCAAAGACCTTGGCTGTCTCAAATAATGAGAAGGAAATATATTACTCTGTTGGTGACACATGCCAGTGCCTGCACTATGTTGAAAAACAATTACCATGTTGGCATGTTTTGGCGTACTGTCAATATATAATGTTAGTTCACTAGCAAATGTTCCAGAGCGATATTTTAAGGAGAGATTATTGAGATGCTTTGAGGGAGAGGAGGAAAGTGATGGGGTTGTAATGAGTGCTGAAATTGATGTCATCAGTGCTAGTAGAGAGAGGTCAGAGTGGGAGAAGAGGATGACATTGAAGGAGGCCTGTCGAGAATTGGTCGCTGTTGGAGTTAGGTGTGGGCAGCTGGTCTTTGAGAAACGCATGAGAACTGTCAGGAAATTAATTGCTATGTGGCGAGAAGATAAAGATGTTGAGATAGAAGATGTGCTGGAATTCGCAGATGACATGGTAGAGATGGAGAGAAATGTGCAGTTTCAAAAGAGAGTAGGTCGCGGAGTTGGTGTAGATGATGTTGTAGAAGAAGCTGAGGAAGAAGGTGGGATTAATTTTGAAGCTGAGGTGATAAGTCAAGAAGGGATAACAGTAGGTGAGGAGGATCTCATCGATGAGGTAGGTGGTGATAATAAAATTGGAGATGCGTTGGAATGTCCAGAGATGGAGAGAGGTATTGTTCGAGTTGAGGAAGTGCTTCAAGAGATGGAGACAGTTGGTGGAGATGATGTTAGAGTTGGGTTGAACCAAGAGACGAAGAGAGTTGTTGAGGTTGATGTTACAGTTAATGAGACAATGCCTCAAGAGATGGAAACAGTTGGTGGAGATGATGTTGGAGTTGGTTTGCGTCATGAGATGGAGGCACCTGGTGTGAATTTTTCATTCATACAAACAACTGCTGAAATTCATTCATTTGGAGATCGAGTGTCCATATGCTATAGAGATAAAAAAAAATAGTTTTGGAAAATTTGAGAGGGCAAAGACGAAGGGGAGGCCAAGGGGAGCAGGTGTTACATGTAATAGAAAGAGGAAGCAAACAGTGTGCCGGCCTGTGTCGAAAGGCAAACGCTTGAAGACAGTAGGAGCTATGAAGGAAGATATATGTGGTGTATGTGGTAAAGAGGAGTTGGACAAGGACCTGTGTGAAGGTGGTTCTCTGATGGAGTGGATTGATTGTGATGTGTGTCATCAATGGTATCATTGCTTATGTGTGGGATTAAAATCAGCTGGTTCATATTTTCATTGTGCATCATGCAAATCATAAATTATCAAATGGATATAATTTTATTATTTCGCATAACTGCTTCACATTTGACATGTATGATGTATGTTACATTTATATACGTATATTGTGTGTCCATTTATTTATTTATTTTTTGCTTGCAAAGAATAATATGTGGTTTTTATTGTACGTGTGACAATTAGTTATTATTATATCGGTTTCTACACACCAGTTATTTAACTTTGGGTATGTTTGATTTCTATTGAAATCATAGTTTGGTTAGTTATTGATATGATGGCACATAAAGATTTATTGAAGTGTTCAAACCACACTCATATGTGTTAGAATTAATCATTGCCTGATTTATTCAGTGCTTTTTTCCAAAATGTATTCATTTCACAAGGATACCTACTTGAGGATATAATTTTCTTTGAACCAGTAGTACCGCAATGCTTTATTATACTTGTAATTATAAAATATAAAAAGCTTTTCTCATCAAAAGTGAATTGAAACTTGGATAAATAATTTTTTTTTTACTAACATTGCCTATGAATGCCCATCTCTCCATCCATCTTTCATTCTTTCTCTCTCTGTCTTAAAGAAGAAAAATAGATGGGAGAGTAATGTAATGCTTTTTTACACGTGTACATGTATTTATAAGATATAAAATGATAACACATTTCTTTTCCTATTAAACGTGAACTGAAATTTGGATGTATGCCTTTGTAAAATTACAGATGTAATAAACCATAATTTTTCTCCTGGTAATAATTGTTCATCTTTCCTGTTTTAACTAAATCTTGGTTTACTAAAATAAATGTTTTCCTACTAAAATTGTCAATGTGAATGTCTCTGTCTCTATATCTGCCTCTCCTTCCCTTTTTTTTTCTTTCTCTCTCTATCTTAAAAAGAAAAATAGAGGGAGAGGGTGTATTTAGACTTAACCCTAATCGTACGTCGGGGGTATTTTTCGACCCCAGGGGTCAGTGTAAATTTGTTTTCGTGTACTATTAGTCGGAATTTCTCTTTGAAACTTTATGTATTCCTCAATTATCCATTTCCCCAACTGATTCTGTATGATTCGCAGCAAAAGGTTAAGCATCAAAGTGACCATTGGTCATTTCCAAACATGCCCGATTTTAGAAGTGGGGGTCGTTTTCGACCCCAACTTTTCAAAGAAGAAAAATACCTACTATTCCTAACCGTATATCGGGGGTCGTTTTCGACCCCAACTCTCTATAGAAGAAAAAATACTGATTATTCCTATCCGTATGTCGGGGGTCGTTTTCTACCCCACGCTTTCACTCAATCTAAGAACTGGATAACCTATCGATATTACCCAGCAATTTCAAGATGGATGCATTGAAGGGAACTTTCATCAGCAAGGGGTAAGCAACAATATTCATTATTATTTATAATCGATGTCATCATGATCACCTCAACCACATAGGCTACACGTAATTATAATCATTATTACCATCGTTATCATCCGAATCATTTTTATAATAACCAATATTATGACGATTATCTCAATATCACCATCATCATCACCATTATCATGGTTATTCTGAATAATAATCTATCTCGTCATTGTCCTGTGCAACCCCATACATGTAATTAACATCTACCATTATCAACATCCTCATCAGGAGCAGCATGAGCATCAACATAATCACCATCATCACTCACATCATCAATATTTCAAACATCTCACATTCATTTCCAGCCATAATAGAAAAAGAAAAAGAAGCTTATTCCATTGCATATTTCAAGAATTTATTTTTATTTTTTTGTTTTTTTCCCATGGCCAGGTCCATCACTCGACTTGCGCTTGCTTGAGCCTGGCACTGGCAGTGGTGGCCTCCTTGACCAGTTAATGTCCGCTATGTCCGCAAGTGTGACATGAGTAGCCTGCAAGTGCAAACATACAATATTGCTTTTTCACAAATAAAAGTTATTTTGTCTACTGACAAAACAATTGTATTGAATGGTGGCTAGTTTAAAGAGTTTTGTCAATGTATGGTCCATGCGAATTTATTTATTTTATTTTATTTTTATGTTTTCATTCTTGCCCTATACAAATTACATTTACGACGTAGGCCTATAGTATAATTATAAGTGCACACTACCAAGTAAAAGAATTTACAAAATTTCATCACAAGTTCTGCAATAGGCAGGCACTTATCAAAACTTATAATTATGTATTACAGTATACTTACAGACGGACATGTCTCATGCTGGTTGTCGTATTTTCCAGCAGGCCCCTCCTCACTGCCTCCCTTAACACCTGTGGCCATACCACCTTGCCCCTCCCTCCCGTGCATATCCTCCACACAGAGTAGAGGCGCCCATACACCTTTCGCCGCCCGACAGCCCCCACTTCTTCCTCGGCTGAGAGGTCTACCAGTGCAGAGGGCAAATCAAGCCTGAAACAATAAACGGGACATTGTTTTCAGTCTTTTCACAGGCCTACATGTATACTAGAATAATTATTGTACATGTAGATCTACAGTACCGGTACATGTGATTCGGTGCTAGATGTAGGTGTTGGTTGTATTCGATTCCGCCCACCTAAAGACAAAATAATAACTGACATCCCGCCCTTGGGTTTAGATTACTATACGGCATTGTTAGATCTACGGTGCGTAGATCTAGACATTTTTAAACTCTAATGTGGTTATACATTAAGTCCAAATACTCCACAGGAATAAATCTACATCAATTCCATACATAAACAATAATGATTACAAGATTTCTGGCATATTTACCTCTCTTTTGCGAACGCATCCTTCAGTGCCTCCATCTTGGAAATTATGAGTGCGGTGGCATGGGCTAAACAAACAGGAAATCGGCATCGGGTGACACCGGATAGGCCTTCAGGACCTGCGTGGTTTTTTTTTTTAGCTGTATGTGTTTTGTATATATGTGCACAACCTACCGGTAAACCACTATAGGCCTACAAAGAATTTTTTATTATTATTATCATTACTATCATAAAAGACGAAACGAAAAGGAAACAAGGTAGTGCTCAAATCAATCAAAATCTGGTAGTGCTCAAATCAATCAAAATCTTTTATTCACAGACAAAACACCCCAGCCTAAAGGAACTTGCTGCGGTGGACTCCACTGCTTGCCCCAGGACCAGCTCCAAGTCGGTAAAACGAGCCTGCAAAAGAAAGGCGGAAGAACCAGATTGGAAATAAAATCTCGTTGAACTGCCACTAGTCTCTGCTTTTATTTTTACTGTCTGTGTTATGTTGTGGTTGCTGTTAATCACATTTTCCCCCTTAACATTCACATTAGTTTTAAAAAAAAAAGAGTGGTGTCAAGAAAAAAATAGAGAGCATTTTATAGCGCTTTATCCACTAGAGTGTCCAAGACACAGTACAAAGGGTTCCCTGACGGGCTTTGACTAAGCAAAATACTTTGAAACCCACAGCGGAGCTGCTGACGGACAGCACTGACAAGATCTTTCACTGCCCATAGCCGGATACTCATTTAACACATGACTGCGGTGAGGAAACATCAACATGACACTGCCAGGATTCGAACCAAATGTTTACCACTAGACTACGATGCATAATTACTTTTGATTGCTCTAAATGTACAATAAAAAATATACAGCAACGGTTAAGATGGTCGCACTGATTGAGACCACATTTTCATGTCCAAATAATATTGTATGTAAAAATCGTTAATTGATTTTTCATTGAAAAGGAAAAAAGGTTTTGGTGCTTATTGAGAAATTTCAAATTTACCACAATTTCAATTTCATAATTGCGTTCACCATTTCCATAAAGACGAAAAAGGAGTAGGATGACTAGTATGACGCCTCCCAAGGTGTAGGGCGTGATGTTTAACCGACAATACTAGTGTTTGAACTCTAAAACATTTTTACGCAACTTTCGATGCCTTAGCCACAGGAACAAACACCAGGTAGCACATTTAGGAACCTGTAAATTATCAAGGGATGCAAGCAAAACATATTCTCCTAGTCCTACATCATTTTTTTTAAAATTCATACCAGGCTCGTTTCCATTATTTACCTTCGGTGGTATTAGCATTTGTCACAAACGACTTGCTTCTTGACATGACCCTTGCAAACAAAGTTGTTGCAAGAGGCGCATCTTTGCACGGTTTTGTTGTCTTTCTTCCGTGGGCAAAGGTGGCACCGTCCCCGCTTCTTTTGAGTGTGCAGGTTTTCTCCTTGTCTTCCTTCAGCAACAGAGTACACTGACACAGCTGTGTTAATGACTGTTCTCAGGTACAAGGACAGGTTGGTCATCTCACTTCGCCTCTCTAGTTGAGGTCGAACCAATTCCCTGCCAATGGCAATGTTGAATTGGGCTCTCATATCCTTCTTTGACAAGGTGTCCCCTGGGAATGTTTTTCTCCAGCAAACTATGGAGGCAATGGATGCCAGGTCCAGCATGTCATAGAAGAGTAGCATTGGCCATCTATTTGTCTTTCTTTTGGTTGTAAATTTGTGGCACATCTGATCCATAGAGTCGACACCCCCTTTTGTGGAGTTGTACGACTCCACAACTTCTGGTTTGTTTGTTGTGCCCCTGTCTACACTGTGGTGCATAGTGCTCAGTACCACAACATGCTTTTTAATGTTGGATTTGTAGGCACAGATTGTTGTTGTTTTTGTGAAAGCAAACATAGCATCACCTTTCGACATCCCTGTTCCCTTTTGAAAATCGTGAGGGAGGAATCTCTTGTCCCTCCTGACTGTTCCAACCAACGTGACTCCGTTTTTCAACAAATGGGATGACAAAACCATGTCTGTAAAAAAGTTGTCAGTTGTAAGGTTTCTTCCGCTACCAAAGTAGGGTTCTATAAGTCGAATTGCCGTGTTCCGGCCGATATTCTTTTCTCTGGCTGCTGAGGGTCTTCCTTTACGACCGAGATATGGATCACCATGGAGGGATTATCCATTTTCTGCGTCGCAAATCCAAAAAAATTTGATTCCGTATTTATCAGGTTTGCTGGGAAGATATTGAAGAAATGAGCAACGTCCCCTCCATGGCATCAGCTGCTCATCCACAGTGAGACACGGCCCCGGGAGATATTCACGTCCTAGGTTTGTGTTCAAGTCGTTCCACATCTCACGAAATGGAGCAAAGTTGTCACGTGCTCGCCTGGCACTCCGGGTTTCCTTATCGTCAAACCTGAGATGGTTACTGAGTCTCAAAAATCTATGACGACTAAAACAAGCCTGTACCATGTGGTTCTCGTCTACCTTGTGCCACACTATAGGTGTCGAGGACTCATTATTGTGCAAAGCACCCATATGGAGAAGACATCCAATGAATGCTTCAATTTCCACCGAGTCCGTCTTGTTCCAACTATTTCCTCGAACCCTTTCTCCTTCCTTGTTCGTGCAGGTGACTATTCTCTCTACCATCTTTGCATTAATGAATCTTTTAAAGGTTTCACCAACCGAAAACAGACTTCGTGAGTTGACCACCTGCTTTGGCGGCGGTCGGAAGATGTTACTCGCTGACGTCCGTGTAGGTGGAGGTGCAGTCTTGGACCATACAGTTCCATCCTTGGCCGTGAAGAGCCCATGGATATCTTCATCATTTGGCGTAACAAGACTGCCATTGCCTGTGTCACGGTCCTGGTTTGTGCTGAGTAATGCTTCACAACCATTGGTTTCTTCACCAGGTGTCTCATTAGGCATCGCATCACTTTCCTGGCTAGCCGTAGCACGGGCACTGCCTTCACTTGCTTGGTCAATCAAAAAAGACCCATCAACAGGTTGCAATGTTGTCAAATCAACATCTTCATCATCTTCTTCAACCAGTTCATCGTCATTTTCAGACATCACATCCTCTTCCGACTCGCTTGCTGGGTCATATTCTGGCTCGTCACATACTTCTTCAGCATCAGCATCATCGCATGGATGTGGTGTTCCGGAAGTAGAGGGCAGTTCGCCAAGAAAATGCTGAAACAGATTTTCTCTCTGGTCCATGACAAATCTGTATGAAATAAGAACCACAACATTTACTTACTAGTGTGTGTGTGCACTCTCTCTCTCTCTCTCTCTCTCTCTCTCTCTCTCTCTCTCTCTCTCTCTCTCTCTCTCTCTCTCTCTCTCTCTCTTCCTCCTCCCTATCTCCCATATCTCTCTCCCTCTCTACCCCTCCCCACCCTGTCTCTCTCTCTTACACACACACATTTTCATATACATGGACCTCAATTGTAACAACATCGGCCGTTACGAAACCTCGGCTGTTACGAAGGAGCTTACAGGAACGCTTTTTATCCTTATTAAATGATAGTATTTGAACCCCTGCCTTAACGAACAAGGGCCTGCTCAGACCTCGGGTGTAACGAAGCTGTGGGCATTAAGGTCTAACCTAAGAGCATAACAATTTTGCCAAGTTAAATCGTGCAAGTTATACCCAAGGCAGCATAGATGGGCCAGGCCTATTGTGTGTGATACAGGTAGAGGAGAGCGTAGCTGTGCAGCGTGTCAGGGATGTGCCCTTCAGTAGAGGCATCAATCTTAGAAATTCGACACAAAATCTTCCTAATAACTTTAATTTTTTCTGTACCGACAATGACCTTGGATGTAGCAATACCTTGGTTATAACGAAATTATAGCTCAGTCCCATTGATTTCGTTATAACCGAGGTCCACTTTACTTTACTCTTTCATTTCCACAACCTATCATATGAGATAACAGGATTACGTATACATATGTACACTTTTTACACAGTAGCCTCCCACACACAGTGCACGCATATATTTTCTTGGTGCAGAATGTCATTACATTGGATGTATGACAATCTACGCTGTCTAGCACAAGACAAGCTGCCTAAAATGTAGATAAAGTTCGTAACTAAGGCTGGTTGTGGTCTAAGTCCTTCTTATTTTCATGTGAATTAGGACAAGGAAGTAATTAAGAGTTTTATTTTGTCCTAGCTTTCATACAAATATAACCGACTTAAATCTAGATCTAGACTAACCTTACTAAGTGGATTTAGATCTAGATCTATTTTAAGTTCCGATGTGATGTGGTAGTGTACAAACCTGATAATCTATTGATATATGAAACTGGTTGAAAGAAACCAATGGTGGTTACCTTGAATGAATTATCTGGGTAAATTTTTCTTCTTCTTTGTCGTCAACTGGATGGCAGAAAGCGCGAACAAACCGGAAATGGTAACTTCGGATATAAAAAGTTTGTTTCATGACGTCATCGGAATTAAAAACACGCACGAGGCCAGAACTACACCTGAAACTATTTTATTTTTCTCTTTAAAATGCATGGGGTCGAAATGTACCCCCGACATACGGATAGGAATGTGTTGTTTTTTTTTCTCTTTACAGGACTAGGGGTCGAAATGTACCCCCGACATACGGATAGGAATGTGTTGTTTTTTTTCTCTTTACAGGACTAGGGGTCGAAATGTACCCCCGACATACGGATAGGAATGTGTTGTTTTTTTTCTCTTTACAGGACTAGGGGTCGAAATGTACCCCCGACATACGGATAGGAATGTGTTGTTTTTTTTTCTCTTTACAGGACTAGGGGTCGAAATGTACCCCCGACATACTGTGTGTATAGTAAAACGCGATGTACGATTAGTGTTAACCAAAGTTGTATTTTATTTTGGTTCATACAAAGATTACAATCAGCAAAATGATTATAAACTAAGCTCTCTGATGAGTGTCACGTACAGATAAAAATCGTAATATAGCCTATCTGTACCATTTTAAGGTCTGAGTTGTTAAACTTACCACTCAAGCTTTGCTATTGTCTAATCAATGAAGGGTATAAATGCAAGATTTCTGATCAACCTCGTCTCTTACAGAAAAAGTTTTGCCCATTGAGTATCAAAGAAAAGATAGATATGCTTTTTCTAATCTGTAAAACTTATTAAGAGAGATAAATAAGAAAAAGCAACTTGCAAGAATAGCCTACCTCGATCATATTTCGTTTTGATCATATGATCAGATTTCTAAACTCTGATAATACATGGTTGAATTTATAATGCATGATACAAAAATTTTCTAAAGATTTTCCTAGAAATATGAAAAATGTGCAATTTCTTCTTAATTTATTTATGTGCCTCTTTGGGTTTTTTTCCCACAGACAAATATACACTGTCAGTGAAACGGAACTCTTGGTTGAAGAGTTCCTTCCATTTTTTCCTGGCTCCGACTGGATGAGAAATCATGTACAAGGTTCTGCTCACAATAAAGAACCTAACCCAAATTACTTAACATCAAGCAAACAAGCTGACTTATGTTCCTTACAAGATGCTCTTCAAGGTGGGCATGAGTATGGACTTCATTTAGATCATGATCAATATCAAGACAAAATGAAAAGTGGAGAAGTCATGCGAGATGAAAAAGAAAATATATCATTCGTAAATGACAAAGACAAAAGTAACATCAGCCAGTATCCTGATTCAAAATGGAACCAAGAATCTTTACTTTTTAATCATGAAGTAACTCACATTCCAAATGTTGAAAACAGTTTTGGAAATTTTGTAGGAGATCATAAACTTGGGCCAGAATACTGTGACAATTCAAGTGGAAAGTTACAGTTACGTGGAGAGGCAAAAAAAGGTATAATAGATATTGAAAACAAAGGGTAAAATAGTTTATCTCCTAGTCCTAGTGATGTTCATTATGTGACAGAAAGTAAACTTGTATGTGCAATTGAATGTCCTATGGTAATATCAACAGATAGAACAGATATCCTCTCAAGATGTGAATCAAATTCGATGAATCAAAATGTTTTGTTAAATGTGTCAGGTGAGGATGATAGAGAAGAAAGTTTAGGAGCAGGTATCGACTGGAGCTCCAATTCCCGGTCTGACAACACTAGTGATTTAAGATTTTCAAAATGCGATAGAGATGAAACTTCATTGCGGTGCTTACATGAAACTTTAAAGTCAAAGAGGTTTGGGTCTGTTGCGGAAATTCCCCATGAGACTTGCAGTAGCCTGGGCGCTGACTTGCTGCTCATGTATCTCAATCAGGAGAACTGCGACTGCTGGATTGCAGTGGATGGAGAGAAATTCCCTTCTCATAAGTGCATTCTGTCAGCGAGGAGTGAGTATTTTGAAGCCATGCTGGGAGGATATTGGGTAGAGAGCCAGTCAGAGCTGATCACTCTTGAAGGTGTGAAAGCCAAAGCTGTTGAGCAGCTTATGTTGTTCTTGTATGGAGGTGTTCTAGTCTTGCCCAGCAAAGATGCATCTGCTGATCTTATGGAACTCTTTCTGGTGGCTGATATGTATGGTGTCTCCAGTTTAAACAAAGTCCACTCTTTCTACCTCAGACGAGATCTCTGTCACTTTTTCCACAAGCCATGCCCAACTTGTATCCTCAGTGCTGCTGACGCCCTGAGTCTATGCCACAACTTCAATCTTGAAGACATGGAGCAGCGCTGTCTCAAGTGGATTGGAAAAAAAATTTCCTCGAATCTGGCCATGCAAAACCTTTGCTGGACTGTCAGATAGTCTTAAACAACTGAGTTTGAGATCAATAATTGGTCAGTTCACTGCAGTGAATGTTCTTGACATTATTGTAGAGTGCAACCGTCTTACATCCAGTTTGCCTCGAGTGAAGTGGACAGAGTCAGTCTTGTGTCTCCTCAGTTAGCTAATGGATGCTGCTATTGAATTCACCTCTAGTAACTTTGTCCAGGTGATCACGATGCCTGCATTCCTTCAGTGGGCGCAGGGAGCAACTTAGAAAACTAGTGCCTTGGAGAGTATTTTCATTTCTGCTATAGATTCCCTACCCATTGATACAGCATGTAATGTGTTCCAAGCTTTGCTGCACCTTCAAGCAACACTCTTACAGAATAAAGAAGAATCAAGCAAGGGTTCACAAGCTGGAGCTGAGGATGAGGTCACACAGCTTCTGGATACAATGGTTCAGCGCTGTGAGCGATTCCTAAGGAAGCACATTTATAAAGTATTGAGATCCAGTGAATGGCCAGAGCTACCAAAGTCTGTTCAGGCCCGTATCATGGAGACCTCAGCTTACCTGTCTCTGGCGATCTGCCGGATGTGAAACCCAAAGTTGCGACGAAGAAACCTGTCAGACATGTGGTGCTACCTAGACCAACGTCAGGGTTAAAAATGAGGAAGCCAAAAACACGGGGATCGCCTTCAACAGTTTCCTCTACAAGAACAAGAACATCCCAGGTAGTTACAGTCTCCAGCAGATCCACAGAACCTGCTAATCTTACTTCAAAGCCCCAAGGCTATGGTCATGGAATCAATGTAAACCAAACAAGTCAAACATCAGGCATGACCCAAGGAAGGGCAAAATCAATCAGAGATAAAACTGTAAATGGGCAAATACATACGTTACCAGCCACCTTGGGGGCCAGATCAAAGTCGAACACAGGAACAAAGACTTTAACTCCTCTGAAAAGAGAAGTAAATAGTAAAGTATCTAGTGGCATGGGAAGTAAAATTACATCTCAGAATAAATCCAGCTATATTGGACCTAGCCTTTCAAAGCCTGATGAAGAGCTGCATGTACAAACTGAAGATGAGACTGATAAAAAACCGCAGGGCTTTATGAATATAAATTGTGAAAATACTCCATCTAGCATGGCTTGTTCACAAGGTAATTATCACGCCCCAAGTATTAAAAATGATGTTTCAACAGAAACAGAATACACACAGGCAGGGGCAGAAGCTAGTGAGAATTTCATCTTTTTGCCAGACTCAGTAAATGAATTTGAAGATGGTGAGCGTAACCAACTCATGGACACTTGTGTAAAAGTTGGAGCCTTTGAACTGGATGAAGGTTTACAGGCTTGTGCTGAGACAGAAATGATTGTAAACAGTGGCTCTGGTCACTCTTTTAGCCATCCTGATCACTGTCGGTCTTTTGAACAATGTCCTCCTTCACACCAACCAGAAAGCCTTGCCAAAAATACCTCTGAGTTCTTTGAAAAAAATATGTCCCATCAGAAAAGGAATCCCAACGAATTTAATCGAGTGCAATGGTTTTGTGGACCAAAGATTACCTAGCCAGGAGCCTTCACCAAGCCTACGAAGGTCCCGCCTTCCAGTTATCACAAAGTCATCAAGACGAGGATGGAGCGTGGGGTCTGGGGATAGTGTTGGCAGTGAGCAGAATCATGTTGAAGCAGCTGATAACCAGGAGGTACATGCAGCTTTACAGCAGGTCCAGTCTCTTCCAGTTGAGAGTCAGGATGATATAAAAGTTGGTGCTAAGGAGAGTGCGATTATTAGTGGAGACAGTTTGCCTGCCACAAGCAATATAGAGATAATGCCACCTGCAGAACTAAAAGTTGTTAAAATGTCTAGGCCTCTTAGTGTGGGATTTGTGATTCCACCAAACTAGAAGGTCTGCATAATTTGCAGGAATAGCATCTGCTTAGAAACTTGTGGTCATAGCAGTGTTATAATTGAAGCTCTACTAAGTCTCAGTAGAATTGAGAGCTTGTTTTTTGCTTAAGTTTCTGTGATTTTTATTTGTTATCTATGTACTGATATCTAGTGAGATTACATCCATTTTACTCAGATGTTGTAAATTAAATTGGACAGACCGTTTTTCTTTTCTACCTTTGTTTCATTTGTGAAATTTGTATCAAGTGTAATTTACTCGCTAAGTTAATCAATCAACAGAATTGATCAGATTTCGTCTTAAGGCATAAAAACATGAACGGACACAAAAGAATAAGTTTGAAACACTTGTTGACGTAGAGGCTTATGGCTTACAGAGTCACATGTGGGTATTAGTAGATCTGATCTGTGATGAATAGTTGTGCTTTATGATATTAGATGTGACATAGCAGCAGGGTTAAAATAACTGACTTTTTTTTCATGCTTTAATTCACAAGGTGATTTCATACATTTCAAGCAAATCTGTTGGGTAGGGAGGAACTGAAAAAATGAGAGTTCAAACTCACAAACTGTGCGGATGTCAAACTTGTGAAGCATGTCCTTGCCTTCCAAAATATATCTGTGAAAAAATCAGACCTGAGAGAAAGTTCAGTTGATCATGGCCTTGAAGTTTTTTTTTTAGCATCTTGGATTCAAGGTCTTTAGACTGAAAAAGTTGACTCCAATCTGTAGAAAGGGCTTTTAGATTAGATTTAACTTATTTTTCCATCTGCATGCACTGCTGTTTAGGGTCCAGATTAAAGAGAAAATTTCAAAATCAAGAGACGTAGGCATGAAATAAAAATTTCATAATTAAAAACACTTCTCAAACAAAATAAAGGACTCACCAGGAGAAAATATCTAGTTGAGATTAGTGTCCTCAAGTTGTCTAAGTTGCCTACCTTTAGATTTCATGACAATGAACTGTAGATTTCTTCAAATTAGATCCACGACTGGATGAGAGATAATGAGCCTAAAGGTATTATCGCAAAAAATCCCAAACTGCATGCAACTATGATTTCAGCTGCGGTGGCAAAAACATCATGAAAAAGAAAATTATATATGTTACTGAAGTTGATAAAAAAATTTAAATAAAAACAATATGTCCTTTCATTACTTTTAATTAAATGATTCTATCCTTTCGTAGCTAACTTCATCATAGTAATAAAACCTAAGCTGAGACAGTAGTGTCTACAAATTTTTTATAAATATGGTGTTGTCTTCTCTTGGTAAACAATGGCATATTGAGAAATGCAAAAATTTAATTATTAAGAGTAGATAGTTTTGTTAGTTTTTTTTGTTTAATTTTGTTATAAAATAGTGATACTTGTTTTCCTTTAATACCTAATTGTAATTTTTATTGAACTTTTTTTGTCAGCAAGTCTTTCAATAATAAACGTCAACTGATTTTTAGCGAAAGCAAGAAACTATTCTGCATTGTCTGTCCAATATTTAATAGCTTGAAAATGCAATTTCTTTTTTTCATAGGAGTTAACTCCTTGATTTCTGTTGTTGCAGGAAAAAAATTTTTTTTTGTTATCTTTAATATATTTATTACACCTTTGCCCTCCGCTTGAAACACTAGTGACATATGAAGAGAATTTAAGGTAAGATCTTCTATATCTATAAATATACATAAATATATGTATGTGTGTGTGTGTTTGTATATATAGGCCTATATATGGGGGGCAGATGGGGTCTTGGATCCTTTGGTAAAGAGCTGTGAGATCTATCTATTTAAGGAATATGACATAATCTGATCATGATTTCAGACTATGGGCTTTAACCTTATAACAAAGATGGGCCACACAAGGCTATCAATGAGACTGTCGTTCCGAACTATCAGGTATCCGTTAGTTCCGCCCATTGGTTAACTATCACTCTGAATGCATCTCCACACTGTAAGGTAAACCCGATAGGTTAGAGGCAGCTGGAACGGTTGGCTGGCTCTGACCCTAGATTTTGGTGGGTTTTGTGAAACATTATCACAATGATTATTCCATGCATCTGAGTCGAAGAAAACAAGACGTAGCATGGCTTCTGTATACCTCTGACTTGAAAACTTATTTAAGTTTCGGTGATTCAATTCAATTTTTAAAAGTTGAAAAAATAACAACACATCTTTTATTTGAGAAGGAAAAATAAGCATTTTAGTAATGGAGGATTCATTTTTAGAAGATCTTGATGATTTTTTAGCCATTTATATACTAATATCTGCTAGGAAAACACGAAATAAAAAACGAGCTATTTGGTCAAAATACTAAATACTATTATGATACAAGTATACAACAAGAGGGTCTGAAATAAATTTGGTAATACTTAAGCTATCCAGCGGCAGCAAGAAGTCACAGTGTTGTGTAACACATTGCATGCATTATAGGCCTATTTATTTAGCTAGAAACTAGATCCAGGCTTTAATATTACTCAACGGAAAAAAATGTGGGAGGAACAAAGAGAGAAAAGTAAGTGTTTTCGATCTTTCTATCTTGAAAAGAAAGAGACAAGAGAGAGAGAGAGATAAGGTAGTGGTTAATAAAAATTAAAACTGTCTTTCGAAATAATGGTTAAAAACTTTACCACTAATTTTAATACGCTGAATTTGAATTTGTTAATAGATTTGGGCTACGGTTAATATTTGAAAAAAATGTTAAAAACAAAATTAATTTTCCTGCGCCCATCAATCACGCCCCGGCTATCAAAGGACTGCGCCAAAATATCAAGCATGTTGGATTCGTCGGGCGGCGAGGCGGTGGCCCCATGGAGTGACGAAAAACTAAGAGATTTTCTCGTCCTCTCTGTCAGTTCCACCTCATGGGGTCGACCCATTGGGCGTCTAATAGGTACCCGATAGTTCGGAGTGACAATGTGGACGCCGCTTTAAAGGTCATTAAATGATTCTAAATTGCTATCTGATGGACATATCTCATTATTTTAAATGCAGCATCAAATACAGCAACATGTTAGGCTCTAATTTCTTTTTCTTCCACTACTAGCTATTGTATAAACATACAAATCAACATTTCTTTTTTCAATACGACATAAAAAATACACCATGTTTCAATCACTCTGTGGCAGATAACAAAGAGAATCCAGACCTGAAGATTGTGACTTTTGTGAATCATGTTCTACTTCTACATGTACTGCTACAAAAATAAAATTGAATCACAAGTCTCTTGATTAAACTCAAAAGAGAGTCTTTGTAGTTTTAAAAAAATTATGTGATTTGATATTTTTTTCAAATTTCTATTCAAAAGAAAAAGTGCTGGACTATTAAAAACAAAAAAAGATGTTGGTGTTATGGGAAAAGTTTAATGAAAATCTCAGGCCACCCTTAGTAGAACAGCAAAATCTGATCCTTTGTACATCAAAGACCTAATTTAAATTGGTTTATATATTTATATGCTGATTAATAAAAAAAAGGCCAATCAAGTGGCCAAATTTTTTTGAAAGGGTCGAATGTTCTTAGCGAGGCCTTATGTTGAACTGTAAGGTGACA
>JAWDGP010002637.1:45000-55499 GCA_033675545.1 Elysia crispata | reverse complement strand
GATAGAGGATACTGCTAAAGAAGGGAGGATTGAGTAGATAGAGGGCTAAGGATGGTAAATTTTTAGATGGGAGGTGAGGAATGGAGAATGAAGGAATAAAATTTCTAACACTATTCTACAGATTTTAATCTTAGTTTTGAATTATTTCATGCCACTTGAGAAATCTTTTATTATTTCCTTATTGATGAAAATTCGCAATACCGTGCAATTTTTTTGATGTGGTAAATATTGTTTTGATGTAAACTTCAGTTTTTATTTGATGTTTAAATAAATTTTTTTGGTGGTTTTTTTTTTTTTTGATGATAAAGGTTTACTTTAAAATAGAATTAACTATTTAAGAATGAATTGTAAAAAATTGGGTGCAGGTTGAGGGGGTAAAAAAGCATGAATGGAGATAATTAATGCAACAGATATGCATTCTTTTTAATATTTCTACATTTCCCCATTGTCTTTACACTGTTTGTGCAATAATTAGCTTTTTTTCCTTGATTGTGGTTAGAGTTTATGTGTGTTTACATGATAAGTAATGATAGGAATAATATAAACCTTGTTTCTACTTTTTTATTTCTAATGCAGGAAATCCCCTTCTTGTTCTCTTCTGTAGAAAGTTAAGGGAAATTAGATTTGCTTGTGCTTTTGAGATTAACATTTTTTTATGGTCAAAAAACAATTTTAGCAATAATATTAATTAAATTTTATTTTTTTTTTTGTGAAAAAAAAACATGAATGATTCGTTGTATAAAACAAATAGCTTCTTTTATATCAATATTGGTTTATTTTTTTTTCACAATTTACTTTAATATTTGTAGTAATGAATTGCCATTTTAGTAGGTGCCTGTATCTTAAGAGAGAGAGAGAGAGAGAGAGAGAGAGAGAGAGAGAGAGAGAGAGAGAGAGAGAGAGAGAGAGAAAGACAGATATTATATTAAAAGAATATCACTACAAGAACATGCTCCTTTTTAACTGGTTCCCCTCACGAAATTTCTTTGGCAGGCAACAATCTCTATTTTTTTATTGTTTTATTAAAAAAGGAGGTCTCTTCAATCCATTGGAAAAGTAAACCACTTGATAGCGAATTTGTACGCCGAAATTTGAATTAACCATCTAGGAGTTTAAATGATAACAAAGTTATCGAAGGGTGAAAACAGTCAAATACCACTTGTGTTGTTATAGAGATATATTAACCATGTAGGAGTTTGAATGATAACGAAGTTATTGAAGGGTAATAACAGTCAAATACCACTTGTGTCTTTATAGAGATATATTAACCATGTAGCAGTTTGAATGATAACAAAGTTATCGAAGGGTAATAACAGTCAAATACCACTTGTGTCTTTATAGAGATATATTAACCATGTAGCAGTTTGAATGATAACAGTTATTGAAAGGTAATAACAGTCAAATACCACTTGTCTCTTTATAGAGATATATTAACCATGTAGCAGTTTGAATGATAACAGTTATTGAAGGGTAATAACAGTCAAATACCACTTACGTTCTTTTTAGAGATATATTAACAATGTAGGAGTTTGAATGATAACAAAGTTATCCAAGGGTAATAACCGTCAAATACCACTTGTGTTTTTATAGAGATATATTAACCATGTAGCAGTTTCAATGATAACAGTTATTGAAGGGTAATAACAGTCAAATACCACTTGTCTTTATAGAGATATATTAACCATGTAGCAGTTTGAATGATAACAGTTATTGAAGGGTAATAACAGCCAAATACCACTTACGTTCTTTTAGAGATATATTGACCATGTAGGAGTTTGAATGATAACAAAGTTATTGAAGGGTGATAACAGTCAAATACCACTTGCGCACTTATAGAGATATATTGCTTCTCTTGATAACTTCAAAAAATTTTTATTAGTTTGTTGCTTCTTTAGTTGTTTAATTTTGTTTTTCTTTGTTGTTGTTCTGTTTTTTTTTTTTTTTTGTTCTTTTTTTTTTCATTATTTCTTTTGTCACAATTTTATTACAACTGCAAGGTTTATCTCAGCAGTAAAGATACAATAAGGCCAATCTTTGAATCAAATTGTCAAATTTTCATGGATCAGGAATTAGTGAGATGTTAATAATTGTAAAAATAGTAGTAAAAATATCAATCCTAAAGTTAACAAATATTGCCATGGCTTTGATTATTTTGCTTCCAAAACATTTCATGTTGTATGTTATTCATTAAGTCATGCTAAAGACTCTGTTTTCCTTTTATACTGTACTGTAAACTTTTAATGTAAAGATGTTGCAAGGATTATTTTCGTTATTAAAGAATTGGAATTTTATTTTTCCTTTTGTTTTAGTTTAATCTAAATTTTAAAGAGGATGAAAGGCTGAGTGGTTTATTGCTGCTGCTACAATGATATGCTGTAAACACATTGATCTGGGACCAAAGTCCTGAGCAAAATGCCAAACGTGATTGCTGGAAATTTTATGAAGTGAATTCGGATCCAAACACATGACAACGCTTGTCAGAATATCTTACATTTAAAATTGCAAGATTTCAGTCACTTTTTCATGTCATGCAGTGTTGCGATCAAAAGCTAAACAGTTTAAGTTAAACTGGACACATTTTATGAGAACTCGTGGAAATAGTTCAAAGAATGACTTGTATCAACTTAAGATGTTCCTTGCTTGAAGGAGTAATTCCTTGTCAGAATGGGTAAACTTGCAAGTGACAGAATTATAAATATATATAGTTAAATTGTACAGTTAATGAAAATGTTGTACTAATTTTTCTTTTACTTGGCTATATGAATCAGACAAAAAATGTTGGGACAAAAAGTAAATTGAAATATCTGTATGAAACAGTCTTGCACTTTTGCCGTGTTTTAGCCGGTAGTTATGGGCATAAAGCAACTCTCCGACGATTATATTTGTGCATGTTATTAGATAAAGAAAGTTTTGTTACACTTTCATAAAAAAGTATTCGAAACTCTAACAAAAGTTAAGCTATCACTTGAATCAGAGTCATAGCCTTGCTATCAAATCCAACACTGAAGAGCCTCTTTCGGGCATTCAACAACTTTGTCTCTCTATTTCTCTTTCTCGCTGTATTTTTTTTTATCTTCAACCCTCTTTGTTTCTGTCTCTCTCTGTATCTTCCATGCCTCACTTCCCTCTTTTTTCTATTCTTTACATCTTTATCTCTCTGTCTATGACACTGTATAACTGATTCTTTCTCTTAATGTGTTTCACTTTTTTTTCTTCTCTCTCTCTCTCGTTCTGCACCTTTCACTTTCTCTCTCTCTCTCTCTCTCTCTCTCTCTCTCTCTCTCTCTCCCTCTCTCTCTCCCTCCCTCTCTCTCTCTATCTTTCTTTCAATGTCTCTCTCTCTCTTTCTCTCTCTCTCGATATCTCCTTCTTTGCTTCTTTCCCAATACGTTTGATACATGAAGTTTATTTTTTGGTCTATGTATTTATCAGTTTATTAATGTATATTTCTCTCTATGTGTTGCTACTTATTTAAAAAATAGCGACACATATAAATAATTTATGGTCTGATCGAGACAGAGACTATCACGATTTTAGTACTGATAAGCAGATGTAATTTGCCAGTCACAAATGGACAGTGCGATAGTGGAATAACAGAAAATAATGTGACATTCCTCTACTGTGGAATATAACAAATAACAAAGGAGAAAGTTGGATATTTAAAGGATAGTTCCCCTTTCAATGGACTAAAAACCAAAGATAACGCCCCTTTCAAAGGAAAAAAAAAAACAGCTCCCCATAATGGGAGATATGTCAAAGGATTGCAGGGGGTGAAGGGTTTCAGCTCTGAACCTCCGCCATATAGACACTCTCAGGATAGCCAGCCCACCGACACCACATCGACGAAGTACCCAAGTCCCCGGTACCTCTGAGCAGGTTTTGCTTATCACACAAGCCACGACAAAACTTCCCTGCCAGCAGCCAAGCACCAAAGGGATGCACACAAGTGCGCATCCCGGTGTTTTATGGGAGGAGCCACATCAGACCCAAAGCATAAATCATTTAATGGCGACAGGCGCGGGCCGTCATAGTATGTGGACCTTGACAGTTTTGCGGGCCTTAACACCGTTAGGGCTTGAAGCCAGTTCCTGGCGAAGTTGCCTTGCCAAGCAAAGTTCAATCTCTCCTGATCCATATAAGTAAACATTGACACACTATCTTCAAGCGGTTTAACTGCGACGCATATTCTCACAATTTTGTTCATAAACATTTATTTTTAAAAAGCCGGAACTCGAAAAATTTAACTATAATCTGCACTTCTTACTAAATAGTAATTAAATAAAAATGTATTTTTCTGTCATGATACATAATAGGATGAACCTTTAAATTTTTAAAGAAAACCTTGTATGGGTATTGAGATATGTAACTCTACGCCATATCTTATTAACCTGAAGTGAGTTTGTTCAGTTTGTCAACACGCCTGGGGGATTGTTTATTTTTCCTCCGACCTTGTCTGCCTCTTGCAACATTTTTACCAACATAGTCAACTAATTAAAGGGTAGAGATGGTAGAACTTCGATTGTTTACAGATATTGATGTTTAAATTCCTAAACCATTAAACCACTATTCATTCGCTTATGTCTTTTAGAAATCGATCTTTAAAAAGCTGTACAATCTCAAGGCGAAGCTTTCTTCCTTCCTTCACTTTTTATTTCGTTAGCCCGAGAGAAAGAGAGAAAGACAGAGAGAGGCAGAGACACACAAAGAGAGAGAGAAACAGAGAGAGAGAGAGAGAGAGAGAGAGAGAGAGAGAGAGAGAGAGAGAGAGAGAGAGAGAGAAGGAATGGGCAAATTGAAATAATTCTGTTTTAAAATAATTTAAGATACAAAGACTATTACGGGATTCATTTTTTTTCGTTGTTATTTTTGTTGTTGTTGTTTTTCCGTGTGCGTTTTAATTGCTGTTTATTTTCTGGCACTGTTGTTAGCGATGTTTTTATTTTTTTCAACCATAACTTTTACTGTTTCCCTGTTTTGTTTTCTATTTCTTTCAACGATCAAACAATTGGACAGAGCCGTTTATAGAGTCTTTATTATGTTGGCTGTTGGTCATAAGTTCTATCTACCTCCGTTAAGATAACTATAGGGATGAAACTCCACAGATTATCAATCTTCTAATGGACCAGCCGTTTATAGAGTCTTTATTATGTTGGCTGTTGATCTTAAGTTCTATCTCCCTCCGTTAAGATAACTATAGAGATTAAACTCCACAGATTATCAATCTTCTAATGGACCAGCCGTTTATAGAGTCTTTATTATGTTGGCTGTTGATCTTAAGTTCTATCTCCCTCCGTTAAGATAACTATAGGGATTAAACTCCACAGATTATCAATCTTCTAATGGACCAGCCGTTTATAGAGTCTTTATTATGTTGGCTGTTGATCTTAAGTTCTATCTCCCTCCGTTAAGATAACTATAGGGATTAAACTCCACAGATTATCAATCTTCTAATGGACCAGCCGTTTATAGAGTCTTTATTATGTTGGCTGTTGATCTTAAGTTCTATCTTCCTCCGTTAAGATAACTATAGGGATTAAACTCCACAGATTATCAATCTTCTAATGAACCAGCCGTTTATAGAATCTTTATTATGTTGTGTGTTGATCTTAAGTTCGGTCTCCCTCCGTTAAGATAACTATAGGGATTAAACTCCACAGATCATATATCTTCTAATGGACCAGCCGTTTATAGAGTCTTTATTATGTTGGCTGTTGGTCATAAGTTCTATCTCCCTCCGTTAAAATAACTATAGAGATTAAACTCCACAGATTATCAATCTTCTAATGGACCAGCCGTTTATAGAGTCTTTATTATGTTGGCTGTTGATCTTAAGTTCTATCTCCCTCCGTTAAGATAACTATAGAGATTAAACTCCACAGATTATCAATCTTCTAATGGACCAGCCGTTTATAGAGTCTTTATTATGTTGGCTGTTGATCTTAAGTTCTATCTCCCTCCGTTAAGATAACTATAGGGATGAAACTCCACAGATTATCAATCTTCTAATTGACCAGCCGTTTATAGAGTCTTTATTATGTTGGCTGTTGATCTTAAGTTCTATCTCCCTCCGTTAAGATAACTATAGAGATTAAACTCCACAGATTATCAATCTTCTAATGGACCAGCCGTTTATAGAGTCTTTATTATGTTGGCTGTTGATCTTAAGTTCTATCTCCCTCCGTTAAGATAACTATAGGGATTAAACTCCACAGATTATCAATCTTCTAATGGACCAGCCGTTTATAGAGTCTTTATTATGTTGGCTGTTGATCTTAAGTTCTGTCTCTCTCCGTTAAGATAACTATAGGGATTAAACTCCACAGATCATTTATCTTCTAATGGACCAGCCGTTTATAGAGTCTTTATTATGTTGGCTGTTGATCTTAAGTTGAATCTCCCTCAGTTAAGATAACTATAGGGATTAAACTCCACAGATTATCAATCTTCTAATGGACCAGCCGTTTATAGAGTCTTTATTATGTTGGCTGTTGATCTTAAGTTTTATCTCCCTCCGTTAAGATAACTATAGAGATTAAACTCCACAGATTATCAATCTTCTAATGGACCAGCCGTTTATAGAGTCTTTATTATGTTGGCTGTTGATCTTAAGTTCTATCTCCCTCCGTTAAGATAACTATAGGGATTAAACTCCACAGATTATCAATCTTCTAATGGACCAGCCGTTTATAGAGTCTTTATTATGTTGGCTGTTGATCTTAAGTTCTATCTCCCTCCGTTAAGATAACTATAGGGATTAAACTCCACAGATTATCAATCTTCTAATGGACCAGCCGTTTATAGAGTCTTTATTATGTTGGCTGTTGATCTTAAGTTCTATCTCCCTCCGTTAAGAAAACAATAGGGATGAAACTCCACAGATTATCAATCTTCTAATGGACCAGCCGTTTATAGAGTCTTTATTATGTTGGTTGTTGATCTTAAGTTCTATCTCCCTCCGTTAAAATAACTATAGGGATTAAACTCCACAGATTATCAATCTTCTAATGGACCAGCCGTTTATAGAGTCTTTATTATGTTGGCTGTTGGTCATAAGTTCTATCTCCCTCCGTTAAAATAACTATAGAGATTAAACTCCACAGATTATCAATCTTCTAATGGACCAGCCGTTTATAGAGTCTTTATTATGTTGGCTGTTGATCTTAAGTTCTATCTCCCTCCGTTAAGATAACTATAGAGATTAAACTCCACAGATTATCAATCTTCTAATGGACCAGCCGTTTATAGAGTCTTTATTATGTTGGCTGTTGATCTTAAGTTCTATCTCCCTCCGTTAAGATAACTATAGGGATGAAACTCCACAGATTATCAATCTTCTAATTGACCAGCCGTTTATAGAGTCTTTATTATGTTGGCTGTTGATCTGAAGTTCTATCTCCCTCCGTTAAGATAACTATAGGGATTAAACTCCACAGATTATCAATCTTCTAATGGACCAGCCGTTTATAGAGTCTTTATTATGTTGGCTGTTGATCTTAAGTTCTATCTCCCTCCGTTAAGATAACTATAGGGATTAAACTCCACAGATTATCAATCTTCTAATGGACCAGCCGTTTATAGAGTCTTTATTATGTTGGCTGTTGATCTTAAGTTCTGTCTCTCTCCGTTAAGATAACTATAGGGATTAAACACTACAGATTATCAATCTTCTAATGGACCAGCCGTTTATAGAGTCTTTATTATGTTGGCTGTTGATCTTAAGTTCTATCTCCCTCCGTTAAGATAACTATAGGGATTAAACTCCACAGATTATCAATCTTCTAATGGACTAGCCGTTAATAGAGTCTTCATTATGTTGGCTGTTGGTCATATGTTCTATCTCTTTGCGTTAAGATAACTATAGGGATGAAAATCCACAGATTATCAATCTTCTAATGGACCAGCCGTTTATAGAGTCTTTATTATGTTGGCTGTTGATCTTAAGTTCTATCTCCCTCCGTTAAGATAACTATAGGGATTAAACTCCACAGATTATCAATCTTCTAATGGACCAGCCGTTTATAGAGTCTTTATTATGTTGGCTGTTGGTCATAAGTTCTATCTCCCTCCGTTAAAATAACTATACAGATTAAACTCCACAGATTATCAATCTTCTAATGGACCAGCCGTTTATAGAGTCTTTATTTTGTTGGCTGTTGATCTTAAGTTCTATCTCCCTCCGTTAAGATAACTAAAGAGATTAAACTCCACAGATTATCAATCTTCTAATGGACCAGCCGTTTATAGAGTCTTTATTATGTTGGCTGTTGATCTTAAGTTCTATCTCCCTCCGTTAAGATAACTATAGGGATGAAACTCCACAGATTATCAATCTTCTAATTGACCAGCCGTTTATAGAGTCTTTATTATGTTGGCTGTTGATCTTAAGTTCTATCTCCCTCCGTTAAGATAACTATAGAGATTAAACTCCACAGATTATCAATCTTCTAATGGACCAGCCGTTTATAGAGTCTTTATTATGTTGGCTGTTGATCTTAAGTTCTATCTCCCTCCGTTAAGATAACTATAGGGATTAAACTCCACAGATTATCAATCTTCTAATGGACAAGCCGTTTATAGAGTCTTTATTATGTTGGCTGTTGATCTTAAGTTCTATCTCCCTCCGTTAAGATAACTATAGGGATTAAACTCCACAGATTATCAATCTTCTAATGGACCAGCCGTTTATAGAGTCTTTATTATGTTGGCTGTTGGTCATAAGTTCTATCTACCTCCGTTAAGATAACTATAGAGATTAAACTCCACAGATTATCAATCTTCTAATGGACCAGCCATCTCTAACCAAGGGGCATTATTGTTGTTGTGGAAATTATAACTGTCGCTTTTGCTTTTTTATATTCGTGGTGCTCCACTCTGAAACGGCGATTAGACACTTTAATCTCGCCGATAGTGTTGGAATTTCTGAGAGAGAGAGAGAGAGAGAGAGAGAGAGAGAGAGAGAGACAGAGACAGAGACAGAGAGAGAGACAGAGAGAGAAAGAGAGAGAGACAGACAGACAAAGAGAGAGAGACAGAGAGAGAAGGAGAGAGACAGACAGACAGACAGACAGAGACAGACATATAGACATACAGACAGAGATTTTTGCACAAACTAAAGAAACACAATCGTTGTATATATCATCTTTTGGGTGAGCCGTGCTTGAGTGATTCAAATTAGATAAAGAGAGAAAGGGAATTAGAGAGAAAGAAATTAGGAGAGAGAGAGAGAGAGTGAGAGAGAGAAAGGGAGAGATTTGCACGAACTAAAGGAACACAATTATATGATATATCATCTTTGGGGTAAGCCGTGCTTGACTATTTGAAATTAGAGATAAGAGACTGAGAGAGAAATAAAGTAGGATAGGGGAGAGAGAGAGAGAGAGAGAGAGAGAGAGAGAGAGAGAGAGAGAGAGAGAGAGAGAGAGAGAGAGAGAGAGACATATTATATTAAAAGAATATCACTACAAGAACATGCTCCTTTTTAACTGGTTCCCCTCACGAAATTTCTTTGGCAGGCAACAATCTGTATTTTTTTATTGTTTTATTAAAAAAGGAGGTCTCTTCAATCCATTGGAAAAGTAAACCACTTGATAGCGAATTTGTACGCCGAAATTTGAATTAACCATCTAGGAGTTTGAATGATAACGAAGTTATCGAAGGGTGATAACAGTCAAATACCACTTGTGTTGTTATAGGGATATATTAACCATGTAGGAGTTTGAATGATAACAAAGTTATCGAAGGGTAATAACAGTCAAATACCACTTGTGTTTTTATAGAGATATATTAACCATGTAGGAGTTTGAATAATAACAAAGTTATTGAACTTAGGGTAATAACAGTCAAATATCACTTGTGCACTTATAGAGATATATTGCTTCTCTTGATAACGTTAAAATTTTTTATTAGTTTGTTGCTTCTTTAGTTGTTTAATTTTTTTTTTTTTTGTTCTGTTTTGTTTGTTCTTTTTTTTTCATTATTCTTTTGTCACAATTTTATTACAACTGCAAGGTTTATCTCAGCAGTAAAGATACAATAAGGCCAATCTTTGAATCAAATTGTCAAATTTTCATGGATCAGGAATTAGTGAGATGTTAATAATAATTGTAAAAATAGTAGTAAAAATATCAATCCTAAAGTTAACAAATATTGCCCCTGCTTTGATTACTTTGCTTCCAAAACATTTCATGTTGTATGTTATTCATTAAGTCATGCTAAAGACTCTGTTTTCCTTTTATACTGTACTGTAAACTTTTAATGTAAAGATGTTGCAAGGATTTTTTTCGTTATTAAAGAATTGGAATTTTATTTTTCCTTTTGTTTTAGTTCAATCTAAATTTTAAAGTGGATGAAAGGATGAGTGGTTTATTGCTGCTGCTGCAATGATATACTATAAACACATTGATCGGGGCCAAAGTCCTGAGCAAAATGGCAAATGTGATTGCTTGAAATTTTATGAAGTGAATTCGGATCCAAACACATGATAACGCTTGTTAGAATAT
>JAWDGP010002637.1:22500-40000 GCA_033675545.1 Elysia crispata | reverse complement strand
TTCACCTAGACACATTTCATGCACCCCCAATTTCCTCATTCCTACATGTTGTAAAGAGAAAAGATAGGGACAGAATCATAGAGGCTGAAACACATGTTGGCCGACGCATCAAAAAATTAAAATTCAATCAGTGAAAATCCTTATAAAAAGCCAATGTTCGAAAGACAAAAAACAAAGTATAATGTGTAACCATATAACAGAATGATGTGTTCCATGTAAGGTGTCGCGAGAAAAGCTGGCTTCCAATTAGAGCAGTAACGTAAAGATAGTAAACTGATGACAATAAGGTTGTAAAAGTAATGGTAAAGGATCGCTGGTAAATATTGATTCGTGGACTAGAAAGATGAAAACGACTTTTTTTTGGCAGAGATTGGAAAAGCACAGAAATACAGAAATACCAGCAGAGAACAGAGGTTTAAAAAAAATAGAAGAGGAGTCATAGACAAAGACAGTGCGTGTGCATTGACACGTGTTCATTAAAGAATTAGAGTTAGAAATAACAGGTAACAAAAGGAGGGATACATCTAAAAAGATTTATAAATAGGTTAGAATCATTATGAAAAAGAGAGAGAGAGAGAGAGAGAGAGAGAGAGAGAGAGAGAGAGAGAGAGAGAGAGAGAGAGAGAGATAAAAAGAGCGAGACGAAGTGAGTTAGACAGAGTGGAAAGTAAAAGAGAAACAGAGAAAGACAGAAGGAGAGATAGTTTAGAAGAAGATTAATTAAGAACAGAAGAACCGATATACCGAAGAAATACCGATAACTATTTAGAGAGAAAGAAAGAATAACAAGCTACCATGGACACATCTATTAGAAATGGAAAAAAAAATTCGTTAATGATAGAAAAGAGGCAAAGGAATGCGGATAGATAGATAGATAGATAGATACATACATACATACATACATACATACATACATACATACATACATACATACATACATACATACATACATACATACAATCATACATACATACATACATAGATGGATATGGAGAGAGAGAAAGAGAGAGAGAGGGAGAGAAGAAATGACAGAGAGCGAGTGAGAGAGAGAGAGATTGAGAGAGCGTTGAAGGGAATTAACCCGTTAAAAGAAAGAAATGGGGACACTCAGGTAGGTAAAAAGAATGAACTATATACAGACATAGACAGATGTATAAAAAATTATCTCAAACATAATTTTATTCATAGACATTAAACTGTTTGGGCGAAACTATTAGAGAAAATTCAGAATAATTATCCCAATCATGATTTTATTCAAAGACATTAAACTTTTCGGGCAAAGTGATTCGTATTATGCCCTCCAGCTTTAGCCATTGGGATGGTGGCAGGGATAAGAGGTGTATCAGTATTAATATGTTGGGTTCATTCATACCAATTTCATGAACCTTAATACTTGTATTATCCTTTTCTTTGTTTTGTTCCAAAGTATCTACCGTATAGCAAACAGAGAAAGCAGAAACAGAATCATAGATATGGAAACACAGTCTTGACGGCCGACGCATTAGAAAAAAAAATAGTCAACCAATGAATATAGTTAGAATGGAAGACGGATAAATATACTGATTTAGATGCTGACACAAGGTTTACAAAATAATATTCAGAAAAGAGAGAAGAGCCACACAGAAGAGAGAGAAAGAAACTGATAGGGAGATAAAGACGGAAATATAGACACAAAGAGAAAGAAAGAAAGAGAGAGAGAGAGAGAGAGAGAGAGAGAGAGAGAGAGAGAGAGAGAGAGAGAGTGTAAAGAAAAAAAAAAACAGCAAATAGAAAAAAAAGGAGACACAAGTAAAGAGATACACTGAGCTATATATAAACATGGACAGAGGCTTAAACAAAATATATCAAGTTTTATAGAACAGAGAGAGAGAGAGAGAGACCGAAAGACAGACAGACAGACAGACAGACAGTTATGCAGAATGACGGACAGGGATTTAGGAGGACGAGGTAGCAGGACGAGTTACTGATGAAGGAGCCAAAGTATGAAAGAGGAAAACCTGGAGGAGAAAAAAGAAAAAGAACACGATTAATCATTTATCAAGCGCATGAACCCTTTATAATACGTGTCGAAAAATTAACAACTCATGTATAAAATTTATTCAAAGCAAAAGCATAAAAAAGAAAGGAAAAATTATTAACATACTGATTTTGATGCAGGCACAAGATTTACAATAAAAAAATTCATAATAGAGAGAAGAGAGAGAGAGAGACAGACAGAAAGACAGACAGGCAACCAAGGGGAGAAAGAGAGAGAGAGAGAGAGAGAGAGAGAGAGAGAGAGAGAAAGACATAAAGGGAGAGAGAAAGAAGAAGCACATAGTAGAAAAATAAACAGAGGGAGGGAGAGAGAGAGAGGGCAGAGAGAGAGAGAGAGAGAGAGAGAGAGAGAGAGAGAGAGACAGACAGACAGACAGACAGACAGACAAAAAGAGAGCTCGGAAGGGAAGAAAAAAAAATAGGAACAAATACTGTGACAAAGGTATAGAGAAAGGGTGGGCTTCATACAAACATAGACAGAGGCATAAATAAAATAATAATATTAAAATTCATAGATCAGAGGTACAGAGAGAGACAGAGAGAGAGACTGAGAGAGACAGACAGACAGAGAGACAGACAGACAGACAAAAAGAGAGCTCGGAAGGGAATAAAAAAATAGGAACAAATACGGTGACAAAGGTATAGAGAAAGGGTGGGCTTGATACAAACCTAGACAGAGGCATAAATAAAATAATATTATCAGAATTCATAGATCAGAGGTAGAGAGAGAGAAAGAGAGAGAGAGACAGAGAGAGAGATAAAGATAAAAACATTGATAGAGCCTGCAAGAGAAATAACCCGAGGGGAAAAAAGGAATTATGACAGGCACAAAGAAAGAGTAAGCTTTTTACAGACAAAGATATAGGCATAAAGAAAATTTTCAAAAGATGGTAGAACAAATGAAGAGAAAGAGAGAAAGAGAGAGAGAAAGAGAGAGAGAGAGAGAGAGAGAGAGAGAGAGAGAGAGAGAGAGAGAGAGAGAGAGAGAGGGGGAGAGATCAGAAGAGGACGAACCCAAAAAAAAAACAAAAACAGACAGATATTGTGACACTGGGTAAGATAGAAATAGTGAAGTATAGAGTAAAATAGACAGAGACAGAAAGAAAAAAAAATGTATCGGAAGTGAGAGTGTTCAGGCTCAGTGTTTCGTATTATGTAGGCCAGGTGTAGTCACCGGGACGGTAGCGGGAAAAGAGGCAGAAAAGTGTTAATTAGTTAGGCTCATTGATACCCCCCCTCCCCCCATGGACCTCCAATCCCCCACCGAAGCACACACATGCTGTTACAAGAGAAACTGGGGACACAATATGCAGGCCTCCAATAACCTAAGTAAGAAAGAAACCAAATAACAGATGGGTTCCATAAAAGGTTTTGCGAGAAAAACTGACTTCCAATTAGAGCGGTAACGTAAAGCAAGGAAACTGGTGACAATAAGGTTGTAACGGTAAAGGATCCCTGGAAAATATTGATTTAAAGAGAAGAAAGTTGAAAATGACTAATTTCGGTAGAGGTTAGAAAACTACAGGTATACAGAAACATCAGCAGAGAACAGTGGTTTAAAAAAATGGAAGACCAGTCATAGGCATAGATTGAGTGTGTACATTGACGCGTGTTTGTTAAAGAATTAGAGATAGAAATAATATGTAAGAAAAGGAAAGATATATTTAGAATAAGATCAGAATCATGAACAGAAAAAGAGAGAGACAGACAGGCAGACAGACAAAGAGAGAGGGAGAGAGAGATAGATAGATAGATAGATAGATAGATAGATAGAGATAGATAGAGAGAGAGAGAGAGAGAGAGAAAGAGTGAAAGAGATAGAAAGTCAGACAGAGAAAGTTTTAAGGGAAATAAAGTGAAAAAAACCAAAGAAATAAGGTCGCTCTGGTATAGAGAGAGAGTGAAGTATATACAGACAAAATGAGATAGAAAGAAAAACAGAGAGAGAGAGAGAGAGAGAGAGAGAGAGAGAGAGAGAGAGAGAGATAGAGAGAGAGAGAAGGCATGAGGAAGGGAGGTAGACAGAGGGCCAAAAAGATGAAACAGAGGGAGTCAGAAGGAGGGATAGTGTGGAAGATGAAGAATCAGAAATAGAAGAAGGATTTAGCGACACATAGTAATTTAGAAAGAAAGAAAGACTAATGTACTGCCATAGACATATCCAATAAAAATTTAGAAAAAAAAATTCAAAAATATAGAGGCAAGGAAAAGACAGATAGCTATAGAGATAGGTAGACGGATAGAGAAAATGAGAGAAAGAGAAAGAGAGAGAGAGAGAGAGAGAGAGAGAGAGAGAGAGAGAGAAAGACAGAGAGAAAGATTGAGAGAGCGTAGAAGGCAAATAACCCGGAAAAAGGAAGAGTCGCATAACCACACACGAGGTAAAGGAAAAAAGAAACAAACCCAATGGCGTGTTGACAAACTGAACAAACTCATCCCTAGATACAAAGGGCAGCTATTTCAAGTTAATCAGTTATGGTATAGAGTTACGTATCATACACGGTTTTAACTGATTTTCTTTAAAAAATTGAAACATTCATCCCACTATGTATCATTACATAGAAATTTTTTATTTTATTTATTAAATATTCGGTAAGAAATGCAGGTTGTAGTTACTTTTAACGGGGTTTTACCTTTTTGAAATAGATATTAAACAAAATTGTAAGAAAATGCGACGCAAGTAAACCGCATCAAAAAAGTGTCTCACTGTTTACATAATATGGATCAGGAGCGGTTGAACTTTGCCTGGCAAGGCAACTTCGCCAGGAACTGGCTCCAAGCCCTAACGGTGTTAAGGCCCGTAAAACGGTCAAGGTCCACATACTATGACGGCCCGCGCCTGTCGTCATTTATGCTTTGGGTCTGATGTGGCTCCTCCCATAAAACACCGGGATGCGCACTTGTGTGCATCACTTTGGTGCTTGGATGCTGGCAGGGAAGTTTTGTCGTGGGTCGTGTGAGAAGCACAACCTGCTCAGAGGTACCGGCGACTTGGGTACTTCGTCGATGTGGTGTCGGTGGGCCGGCTATCCTGAGAGTGTCTATATGGCGGAGGTTCAGAGCTGAAACCCTTCACCCCCTGCAATCTAATGACATTTCCGCCCTTATGGGGAGTTGAATATCTTCCTTTATAGAGAGAAGTATTTTTGTTTGTTTTTAACTTCTAAAGGGGCATTATCCATGAAATATGCGACACCCTTCTATTTCTTTGTTATCTTTCATGTGAGAAAAATTTAACATTTAAGTTGTGACTGGAACGTAATGTCGTCTTTTCAGCACTAAAATCGTCATAGACTCTGCCTAGATGAGACTGTAAATAAATATCGACACATAAGCAAAAATATTTTGTAATTAACTGATATACACAGAGACATAAATGTAAAGTTAATTTATCAAGAGGCTGAGAAGAGAGGCAAAGAAAAAAGAGATAGCAAGAAAGAATGTGGAAAAAAAATTAAAGAGGACAAAAGAAGTTAGAGAGAAAAATAATGTATTGACGTAGACACACACGAAAGAAAACTAAATATTTTTTAAGTGGGTGACGTCAGGCAAAGAAAAGAAAAATAAATGGTTCTCCTAAGTGAGGGAGAGACAAGTAGAAGAGAGAGAGAGAAGGAGAGAGAGAAAGAGAGAGAGAAAGAGATAGAGAGAGAGAAAGAGAGAGAGAGACAGACAGAGACAGTTAAAGACTAGGAACGAGACAAGCAGCGAAACATTGAATACAAATCATGTTAATATACAAGAGCCAAAAAAATGTTGGAGCAAAGTGATCAGTTATTATGTGCGCCAGTTGTAGTCACTGGGGTGGTAATGGGAAAAGGTATAAAAATATTCATTTCTTAGGGTCATTAATTCGCCTGTAATGGACCTTAATTTTTCTCATTTTTACGGAAGAACCCACATGTTACAAAAAGAAAAATTAGAGACACAATCATGGAGATGAAATACATTGTTTGCCGACGCATAAGAGAGAGAGAGAGAGAGAGAGAGAGAGAGAGAGAGAGAGGTGGGGGAGAGCAAATGGGATTGAAGTAGAGAGAGGATAAAAAAGATGAAACAGAGCGAGAGAGAAGGAGAGATAGCGTGGAAGATGAAAAATCAAAAATAGTAGAAAGAAAGAGGCAGAAATAGTTAGATGTACGATAGACTAATTAAGTGCCATCGACACATCTAATTCAAAAAAAAAAAATTCGAAAATGACAAGATAGATGCACAGAAAAGAAATATAGACATAGAGAAAGGTAGACGGATATAGGGATAGACAGGAAGAGAGATAGAGATAGAGAAGAGGAGATAAAGAGAGAGACTTTTAAAAAAGGAAGAATCGGAGAAAAATTTGGTGCAAATGGCGATACACACTTACAGAGGAAGATCTATTAATAGGCTGAACTAGTGTAAGGGATGCAACTCGCTAACAATCACAAGTCGGGATTATTGGAGTGAGACACCTTTTGGTCGCCTTGCACAGGGGTCGGCGTGCACATTGGTCCTTGTCGACGGTGCATTGTTGACTCATAGGTGCAGGTATTTGGGCGCAATTCTAGTTTCCTAAAGTTCTTTGTTGGTTCTGTTATTTTTAGTTCCCTCTTTTTCTAGCAGAAATCTAGAAACTTCTAAATAGTACCTGTAACCTTACGCTGTTATTTTCATCATTATGCTTTCGAATAACGCATTATCTCTATACGTCTATAGTTAATAATTTTAATTATATTTGGCTCTCTTTGTAGTCCTATATTCTATTTATCAGCCTGTCGGGTTATGAATTAGGAAGGATTTTTTTTTGGTTGTGTATGTATCTGCTCGCTGTAGTTAGGACCCCAACTAGCGCACGCGGTAAAATTTAGCGCACTTTCTCGTCACTCTCGTTCCAGCCACCAAAGTGACAAGACGCGTTTCTTACTGTCTTAAAGTTTTAAGAAGGTCTAAGCCACGTGGGGACCAATGTTCCATTTTGATGTACCTTAATTAAAGAGAAGTTAATGTAGCTCATTCGTGAATCGTGTACAAGGTAAAACTTATTTTTCTTCTCTTTATTATTATTATATGACTTTTGTTACAAAAAAAATGTTTAGAAATTGGACTAAATTTTTTCCTTAGAATTAAGTCCAAAATAAATTGTAAAAGAAAGTCACTAGCTTAATTTATTAAATCATTTTCTTTTTCCTCCTACGTAATAGTTATCTTTTTGTTTTCAACTACGATTGTATTTTAATCTATTTTTTTTTTTTTGCATGTTTACCCTACCTGTATAATTATTCGCTATAATCCGGGATAAGTTAAGGACTTATAGTTTTACGGTTGTTATTTCCCTTGACGTATGATGACTGCTAGGCAGTGATATGATAATTGTAGAGGCGGGCGGCGCCTGACAGACTTAGTGCAGAGACTGAGTACCATCTTCAAGTGAGCACGTGGTCGACTGTTTGGCGCCATTTTATTCTTCCTTCCATTCTTCTTCTTAGTCATCTTACTACTGCTGCTCTACTACTACTACTACTACTAACTTGCTGTTGAGATTTCTGCCTAGTTATTGAAGTTAATTTAATGTTTCGACTGTTGTCGTTTATTTTATGGTTGGGTGAGCATGCCGCTCAGTGAGATTATGTGTGCGCTAGACTGAGAGTGCATAATCTACATTGTATGTTTTCTAGTAATGCTTGGCTCTCTGTAACAGTGGGCTGGAAAAAGGTTTAGTTAGAGGTATAATCATGACCCATGTTTGTATGGTTGTTGATTTATTTTGTAAACTATAACTTGACTGCTCTTAATCTCTGCGACTGTGAATTAATATGTTGTAACTCTTTATTACAGACAGCGGGTTTGGTTGGGTTTTACTTCCACGTTTATCTTCTTAGTTGGGTTTTGTTTTTATTCCGTTTTGTTTTATTATTATTTCGTTTTATCTCTTGGATTTTATCTCCTTGGGTTTTATTTCTCTGAGTTTTGTTTCATTGGTTTTCATTTTTCCAAATTCTTGATTACTGATAAGTTTGATATTGTCGCTGCATAATTGTATTAGCCAGAGTTGTACACTGTATCCTTCTGTTGGTTATCTTTAACAGTATTTGACTGAGCTGAATTTTATTGGTTTTATAATCCTGACGGAAATTATATCCTGTAAAAGGATTTTAGTTGTGAGACCTTCTTTATTTTCCTGTTTTCTAACATCACTTCCCTCTTTTTAATAAAATTTTAGCTTTACTTTATATAACTTGCACCTGAGTTGTGTTGTAGTTAGAACTAACGTCTACGCTGTTGTACTTTGTATTGTCTGGGGTGCTTTGGTGCTGATCCCTACTAGTCTAGGTTGAAGGAAGGAAGGAAGCCCCCTCACATATAACTTTCCACAATTACTTCATGATTTTTATCGCTTTTTTCTGTTTGGCATTTTATATCCTATGGTTTACAGCAGACGCATACAACAACAACAAAAACTACTACTACTACTACTACTACTACTACTACTACTACTACTACTACTACTACTACTACTACTACTACTACTACTACTACTACTACTACTACTACTACTGCTGCTGCTGCTGCTGCTAATTATACTACTACTACTACTACTACTACTACTACTACTACTACTACTACTACTACTACTACTACTACTACTACTACTACTACTACTACTACTACTACTACTACTACTACTACTACTACTGCTGCTGCTGCTGCTGCTGCTGCTGCTAATTATACTACTACTACTACTACTACTACTACTACTACTACTACTACTACTACTACTACTACTACTACTACTACTACTACGACTACTACTACGACTACTACTACTACTACTACTACTACTACTACTACTACTACTACTACTACTACTACTACTACTACTACTACTACTACTACTACTACTACTACTACTACTACTACTACAGTAATGAAAATACAATGGAATAAAAATAAATTAAAAAACAAACAAACATCGTAATCGCGTCTAGGCGGTTGTCACAAATTGTCGATACAATCAACTGTTTCCTTTCAACTTGCAATTATATTTAGAAGACATAATTTAATTGCAACCGCTTTAAAACCACGCTGAACTCTGTCCATTCTCAAGCCAACTACTTTCAGAGACTATGACATGTGCTAAGAATAACTTGACATGAAGGTTATGTTACTAAAATAACTTGACACGAACCTAATGTTGCTAAAAGTACTTCGACCGGAAACTAAATTTGATAAGGGTTCCTTGATATGAAGCTAATTTTTCCTAAGACTATCATCATCATCATGAAATTAATGTTGCAAAGGGTAGGTCTACCTTGACTGAACCCTGATTTTGATGTGAAGCTAATGTTGCTAGAAGTACTTTGACATGAAGCTATTGTCCCGCTAAGAATTGTTAAAAAAAACAAAACACACAAACAAAAAAAAAAATTCAGGATTTAAAAACAATTGCATTCAACATTTAAAAAAAAACCGTTTCGCATTTTATTTTGGCTTCATCAGAGAGGAAATAAAAAACATAAGAAAAGTAACAAATATTAAACATAGATTAATTATATAACGGGTCATATTGGGCCGTTATGCACTGTTGTTTAGTTAAAGATGGTGACTGCCTTTTACTAATTTACAATTCTTATAAACTTCGGTTACCCTTGCGTCTTAATTGATCCGTTAACTTTAGCTGTGTGCAATGTTTCAAGAGTTGAAATCTCGGAGTTCTGCGTTCACACACCCCTGGTAGACCGAGGGAATCACTCGTCAGAACGGCTACTCGTGGGGACATTATTCTGTTACGGAGGTTTAATTGATCCGTTAACTTTAGCTGTGTGCAATGTTTCAAAAGTTGAAATCTCGGAGTTCTGCGTTCACACACCCCAGTTAGACCGAGGGAATCACTCGTCAGAACCGCTAGTCGTGGTGACATTATTCTGTTACGGAGGTTTAATTGATCCGTTAACTTTAGCTGTGTGCAATGTTTCAAAAGTTAAAATCTCGGAGTTCTGCGTTCACACACCCCAGTTAGACCGAGGGAATCACTCGTCAGAACGGCTACTCGTGGGGACATTATTCTGTTACGGAGGTTTAATTGATCCGTTAACTTTAGCTGTGTGCAATGTTTCAAAAGTTAAAATCTCGGAGTTCTGCGTTCACACACCCCAGTTAGACCGAGGGAATCACTCGTCAGAACGGCTACTCGTGGGGACATTATTCTGTTACGGAGGTTTAATTGATCCGTTAACTTTAGCTGTGTGCAATGTTTCAAGAGTTGAAATCTCGCAGTTCTGCGTTCACACACCCCAGTTAGACCGAGGGAATCACTCGTCAGAACGGCTACTCGTGGGGACATTATTCTGTTACGGAGGTTTAATTGATCCGTTAACTTTAGCTGTGTGCAATGTTTCAAAAGTTGAAATCTCGGAGTTCTGCGTTCACACACCCCAGTTAGACCGAGGGAATCACTCGTCAGAACGGCTACTCGTGGGGACATTATTCTGTTACGGAGGTTTAATTGATCCGTTAACTTTAGCTGTGTGCAATGTTTCAAAAGTTGAAATCTCGGAGTTCTGCGTTCACACACCCCAGTTAGACCGAGGGAATCACTCGTCAGAACGGCTACTCGTGGGGACATTATTCTGTTACGGAGGTTTAATTGATCCGTTAACTTTATATGTGTGCAATGTTTCAAAAGTTGAAATCTCGGAGTTCTGCGTTCACACACCCCAGTTAGACCGAGGGAATCACTCGTCAGAACGGCTACTCGTGGGGACATTATTCTGTTACGGAGGTTTAATTGATCCGTTATTTTTAGCTGTGTGCAATGTTTCAAGGGTTGAAATCTCGGAGTTCTGCGTTCACACACCCCAGTTAGACCTTATGAATCACTCGTCAGAACGGCTACTCGTGGGGACATTATTTATTCTGTTACGGAGGTTTAAATGATCTTCGGGAATATTCCCACGACATTTGATGCCGATCGCACGTTCTCCGGGATCTGTCCAGTAAATCCAGCACAGCTTGAAAGTTAGGTAAGCACTCAGCCCTCTTTACGGATTTTCTTAGAAGCTGCTACCCATCTATCAAGATAAACTTGTAAATTCGAGATCAAATGTAACAAATATTAAATTGAAACGATTATTGTTTTACGTTCCCCTTCCCTCATAAAATTTAACGATAGCGTGTAATTCATTCGATGATATAATACTTATTGTTATCCACTCCACAACCACTCCAACACGTATCGATAAGTCATATCTAATTTTTTTCGGTACGAATACTTCTACAATCTCTTTTTTTACACTATCGTGATCAAACTTGGTTATCATGTTTTTTACAAGTTTAAAAAGAGTAACATGCTGTCTTTCACATAAATTACATACACCGATTTTTTGCATCCACCCACACACACAAAAACATACAGATGTGTGCGCACACTCGCACACACATGTATACATACAGACGCGTCACCCATTTTGTAATCACAGGATTGTTTTCGTCACTTTTTACTATATGGACTTCTTGTCTCTCTCATCTTAGCTGATTGGCTTTGAGTCAGTGGACTCACGACACTTAAAACATGAAAATACGTTACCTCGTCCATCCTTTAAGAAGTTTGAAAATCCTAAGGGTAGGCTCTTCTCTCTGTAAGAAAGCTAGTGTGCGTAAGAAAGTTCCTTTTTGCAAGCCATTTTTCTTCCGTGTCTCCTATTTACACCTTTTTATTTTAAATCATACACGAAGCAAGCAAGTGATCTAAATCCATGTAATCCTCATAATTATTATCTTGACCGGGAAAAACTTGACGAGGTTATCTTGTCCAACAAGAAAGCAAGTGATCTAAATCCATGTAATCCTCATAATTATTATCTTGACCGGGAAAAACTTGACGAGGTTATCTTACCGAACAAGAAAGCAAGTGATCTAAATCCATGTAATCCTCATAATTATTATCTTGACCGGGAAAAACTTGACGAGGTTATCTTGTCCAACAAGAAAGCAAGTGATCTAAATCCATGTAATCCTCATAATTATTATCTTGACTTGAAAAAACTTGACGAGGTTATCTTACCGAACAAGAAAGCAAGTGATCTAAATCCATGTAATCCTCATAATTATTATCTTGACCGGGAAAAACTTGACGAGGTTATCTTGTCCAACAAGAAAGCAAGTGATCTAAATCCATGTAATCCTCATAATTATTATCTTGACCGGGAAAAACTTGACGAGGTTATGTTATCCAACAAGAAAGCAAGTGATCTAAATCCATGTAATCCTCATAATTATTATCTTGACCGAGAAAAACTTGACGAGGTTATGTTATCCAACAAGAAAGCAAGTGATCTAAATCCATGTAATCCTCATAATTATTATCTTGACCGGGAAAAACTTGACGAGGTTATCTTGTCCAACAAGAAAGCAAGTGATCTAAATCCATGTAATCCTCATAATTATTATCTTGACCGGGAAAAACTTGACGAGGTTATCTTGTCCAACAAGAAAGCACGTGTAAACACAGAGCTCGTCACAACAGGACGGAGCGAGTTTGTACCGATTTGCTGATTGGCAGATCGAATTCAATTCGCCTGACCATGTAACCGAGGCGTAACTCCCATCTTCAACGTTACCACAGACTGCTAAGCTTGGGAAATGTTGCAGTTGTGTTGTTCTCTTTGTCAAATGTGGCCGATTCAAATGTCATTATCTCGATACGATTTCTTTACTCTATTTCCTTTGGCTGCGTGTTCCCAAGTAAGTTCATTTCTAACTTTTGTTTTGCTACTTCATCCTGAGTAGTTTGGGCGCAGACATTGTATTGCCGATGGTTAGTCCTGCTTTCTTCAATCTAGAATGCGTAGACGCCAGGTGTCCCAGAGAGAGAGAGAGAGAGAGAGAGAGAGAGAGAGAGAGAGAGAGAGAGAGAGAGAGAGAGAGAGAGAGAGAGAGATAGAGAGAGAGTCACAATAGAAAGCAAAAACTGACCGCGATATTTCGTAATAATACTGACGAAGCTTACAAAGTAAACCGTTTATATATTATACTAATAATAGTTTAGTTATTTCTTTTTTGTGCAGTAAAAATATAAAGCTGTGTTACTTTTTCCTTTTAGAGAGAGAGAGAGAGCGAGAGAGACAGAGACAGAGAGAAACTGAGAGAGAGACACAAAGAGATAGAGAGAGACACAGAGAGAGATAAAGATAGAGACAGAGGAAGACAGAGAGAGAGATACAGAGAGAGAGACAGAGAGATAGACAGAGAGAGACAGAGAAAGAGACAGAGAGCTAAGAGACAAGGAGAGAGAGAAAGAGGGAGAGACAGAGACAGAAAGAGACAGAGACACAGAGAGAGAGAGACAGAGAGAGTCAGATACAGAGAGAGAGAGAGAAAGACAGAGAGAATCAGAGAGAGAGACAGAGAGAGTCAGAGTGAGACAGAGAGAGATAGAGAAAGAGAGAGAGAGAGAAAGAGAGAGAGAAAGACAGAGAGAATCAGAGATAGAGACAGAGAGAGTCAGAGTAGTATAGAAAAATCAACAACAAACCTAGATCTAGCTCGAGACCGACAAATAAGACGAAAGACGTGAAAACATTCAACAGATGGAATGAACAGGGATCGAACCTGCGCCTCGATGCGGCACCCATCGCCTTGCCGAGACAAGACCAGGCACTTAACCACTGAGCTATCCGCATCTACAAAAATAGATGCTTCAGGAACAGTGACTTTCATGCTGGCTTGAATAGACTAAGAGGTTGAATCGCTAAGAACGATCAAGTCCATATTTTTACAGGACATAAACAAACTAGCCTCTAACAGATCTAAGAACATTTGACTGAAACCATAAATGAATATAGAAATAAAGAAAGCAGTCAAAGAGAGAGTCAGAGTGAGACAGAGAGATATAGAGAAAGAGAGAGAGAGAGAGAGAGAGAGAGAGAGAGAGAGAGAGAGAGAGAGAGAGAGAGAGAGAGAGAGAGAGAGAGAGAGAGAGAGAGAGAGAGAGAGACAGACAGAGAGACAGAGAGAGACGGAGAGAAACAGAGAGAAACACAGAGAGAGACAGACAGAGAGAGACAGACAGAGAGAGACAGAAAGCGAAACGGAAATAGAAAGGGAGAAAAAGAGGGACAGAAATATCGCAATCAGTAAAAGAAAGAGTGAGAGGGAGAGAGAGAAAAAGACAAACACAGAGAGACAGAGAGATAGAGACAAAGAAAGAGAGACAGAGACAGAGACAGAGACAGAACGAAACGGAAATAGAGAGGGAGAAAAAGAGAGACAAAAGAATCGTAATCAGTAAAAGAAAGAGTGAGAGAGAGAGAGAGAGAGAGAGAGAGAGAGAGAGAGAGAGAGAGAGAGAGAGCGAAACCGAAATAGAGAGGGAGAAAAAGAGAGACAAAATAATCGTAATCAGTAAAAGAAAGAGTGAGAGAGAGAGCAAAACGGAAATAGAGAGGGAGAAAAAGAGAGATAGAGGAATCTTTATCAATAAAAGAAAGATTGAGAGAGAGAGAGAGAGAGAGAGAGAGAGAGAGAGAGAGAGAGAGAGAGAGAGAGAGAGAGAGAGAGAGAGAGAGAGAGAGAGAGAGAGAAAGCGAGAGTGTTGAAGAAAGAGAAGGAGAGGGAGACAGAGATAGAAAGAGTATTCCGTTTTGGTTTTTGGTTTCAGATTGCTAGTTTTGTTTTAAAAGTTTGGTTTAGATATTTTAGGATAACTACTTGAAGTTGATTATTTTTTTTTTATATTCGGTCATGTAGTCCAGGGGTTTTTTTAGATATTAATTTTATTTGAAGCTTGTATTTATATTCATTTACTATTTTTTTTCACTATTACAATTATTTCAATCTAATAAAGCTTTAGTAGTGTAGACTATTTCAAAGTTACCTGTGTACCTCATTCTATTTTGTAATCACAGCCACCAATTAGTTAATTTGTTTTGTGGTGTTTGTGTAGTTTGCAGTTTATCTCTCTATCTTGAGAGACACATAGATTCCACCAACCAACATCTATACATGTATAGTGATAGATGGATATTCACTGTAATGTATTGTTGAGATTTGATCAATAGTGTGTGTGTGTGTCTGAGAAAGTGATAAAGAGGGAGAAAGAGAGAGAGATGAAGATAGAGACAGAGAGACAAAGCAGAGACAGAGCAACAGAAAGACAGAGAAAGATCGAGAGAGACACATATCAGAGACAGAGCGAGAGAGAGTGAGTGAGAGTGAGAGAGAGACAAATAAAGAAAGAGATACATATCAGAGACAGAACGAGAGAGAGAGAGAGAGGGAGAGAGAGAGTGAGAGTGAGAGAGAGTGAGAGTGAGAGAGAGTTAGTGAGAGATAGTGAAAGACAGAGAGGGAGACAGATAAAGACAGAGATACATATCAGAGACAGAGCGAGAAAGAGAGAGGGAGAGAGAGAGCGAGAGAGAGAGACAAATAAAGAAAGAGATACATATCAGAGACAGAACGAGAGAGAGAGGAAGAGAGAGAGTGAGAGTGAGAGAGAGTGAGAGAGAGTTAGTGAGAGATAGTGAAAGACAGAGAGGGAGACAGATAAAGACAGAGATACATATCAGAGACAGAGCGAGAAAGAGAGAGGGAGAGAGAGTGAGTGAGAGAGAGAGTGAGAGAGGAAGAGAGTGTGAGAGAGAGTGATAGATAGAGAGAGACAGAGAGGGAGACAGATAAAGATAGAGATACATATCAGAGACAGAGCGAGAGAGAGAGGAAGAGAGAGAGTGAGAGAGAGTGATAGATAGAGAGAGACAGAGAGGGAGACAGATAAAAACAGAGATACATCTCAGAGACAGAGCGAGAGAGTGAGTGAGAGAGAGACAGATAAATAAAGAGAAACATATCAGAGACAGAGCGAGAGAGAGAGAGGGAGACAGATAAAAACAGAGATACATCTCAGAGACAGAGCGAGAAAGAGAATGAGTGAGAGAGAGAGACAAATAAAGAGATACATATCAGAGACAGAGCGAGAGAGAGAGAGAGTGATAGAGAGAGACAGAGAGAGAAACAAATAAAGACAGAGATACATCTCAGAGACAGAGCGAGAGAGTGAGGGAGAGTGAGAGTGAGACAGAGTGAGAGAAAGGAAGAGAGAGAGTGAGAGAGAGAGTGATAGATAGAGAGAGACAGAGAGGGAGACAGATAAAAACAGAGATACATCTCAGAGACAGAGCGAGAGAGTGAGGGAGAGTGAGAGTGAAACAGAGTGAGAGAAAGGAAGAGAGAGAGTGAGACAGAGTGATAGATAGAGAGAGACAGAGAGAGAAACAAATAAAGACAGAGATACATCTCAGAGACAGAGCGAGAGAGTGAGGGAGAGTGAGAGTGAGACAGAGTGAGAGAAAGGAAGAGAGAGAGTGAGAGAGAGTGATAGATAGAGAGAGACAGAGAGAGAAACAAATAAAGACAGAGATACATCTCAGAGACAGAGCGAGAGAGTGAGGGAGAGTGAGAGTGAGACAGAGTGAGAGAAAGGAAGAGAGAGAGTGAGAGAGAGTGATAGATAGAGAGAGACAGAGAGGGAGACAGATAAAGACAGACACACATATCAGAGACAGAGCGAGAGAGAGAGAGAGAGAGAGAGAGAGAGACAGAGAGAGAATTTAGATAAGGATTAAAGATTAAGGTTAAAAAAAACCCAAAACTAAAAGCTGATTTAAAGGATTTTGGTAGAGAAAAACTAGAATGTTCGAGTCAGAGTTTTTAATTCCAAAATCGAATAAAAGCATTATATATACATTTATATAATTTACAACAAAAGCTTATATAGTCATATATATATATATATATATATATATATATATATTAAATATGTTTGGTTGTAAAATTCAAAACAACTGGAGACAAGAAATGTCAAATACAGTCTACGCTAAAACAATAAAATGGTGTAGGAAAAATGTACACATCACATTATTGTAATGGAGATATATTTATTTAGAAAAGTGAAATTCCTGCTAACCTTAAAAGTTAAATTGTTTTATCTACACTGCGTGTACCGTATGTATTAAGCAAACTATAGCAAGCACAAGCATAAACATCTTTACAAAGGATCATTCCAGCATGAAATAAAATAAAGTCCCATCTTAAATCTTGTAACATTAAAAATAGATATACAATTACGTATTGTCAAGGGAGAGAATAATAAATTGAAGAAAACAAACAAAAAACCATCACAGCAAACAGTGTTATCCTCCTTGCATGAATGGAAACATTATATAACAAGAAAAAACTGAAAAGTTCTTAGAGGGTATAGAATATAAGTTAAAATATGTTTGTCTATTCTTATGTTAATTATTCTGGTTTTCTCTCTCTCTCTCTCTCTCTCTCTCTCTCTCTCTCTCTCTCTCTCTCACTTGTAGAATATTACTGACAGTGACGAATTAGATCTAGTCTAAATCTAGAGGCCTAGAATCTAAAAAGAAAAACAAAAAAACCTAACTAGATTGATATCTATACCTAGAATCTGACAAACTAGATCTAGAAC
>JAWDGP010002637.1:15000-17500 GCA_033675545.1 Elysia crispata | reverse complement strand
CACTAGTTACAGACACAAATTTCCTAAGCATTAAAAAATTAATCAAAATTTTCACACCTGTGCTTTATTCTATAAGCACACCCACTCCCAACCTATCATAAATGCATACAAGACAGGTTCAAGTCTCAACTTACTATTTCTGTGTTGATCTCTCGTGCGTAAGCTGTATACTCCTGAGGAAGACGATCGATACAAGTCTATTAAAGATATATCTTGATTGGAAAACGTTAAACCACAGATATATCTTTTGTGTTTGACTTTCTTTATTCTTTTAAGTTCTAACCCTCCGCAGATTGTTTTCTCTCCAGCCTCCTCCTCCTTTCTTGGGCTAATAATTTCTTATCATCTTTTCTTTCTCCTCCGCATAGATAACTAGAGGGACAGACAGATAAACAGACCAACAGAAGATGGGCAGTATTAAACATTTACATATATATAATACATTCTTAGGTAGCAGTGATAAAAGAGTACTTTTTTCTTGCTTATCAAGATTTCATCCTTTATAATGTATAAAATTTAAGTGAACTAAAGTTAGGCCAGAAATGAAAATAGGAAGACCTAAACTCATCTAAAGTAGTTTGAGTTCAATCAACGGTGATATACGTCAAGATCTCATTCTCTTTTACATATTAAATTCAAGTGAACTAAAGATAGGGCAGAAATGAATCTAGGAAGACCTAAACTCACCTTAAGTAGTTTGAGTTCAATTAACGCTGATTTTAGTCAACATCCCACAGCCACCAGCGTTCCTATAAATGAAAAAAAAATTAAACAGAGAAAATCTATCAAAACAAAAATTACTTCAATTGTAATATTGATGATGGGACTCTAAATAATGAAAAAAGAGAAAATCTAGCAAAACAAAAATTACTTAAAAACAGATTTAGATCTCTCAGATTTTATGGACTTAACAACTGATTAGAAATCGGTTGTAGTGAGTCAAATTCATGTTATTTCTTTATAAGCGTCAATCATTTCATGGGATGAAATTAAATCAGACACTGTTATTAATTTCGTTTAGTTAAGAAGGTCTTGTACATCATGGTACTGAAAAAATACTTCCTTAATTGGATAACACATCCTGAACTAGGGTAGGACTAGAAGTAAAATCTACATATAGTAAGATGCTAAAACTGTTGGTAATACATCATGGACAAGGGTTGAAGTGGAACAGGAAACTTTTAACATTGTTGGTCACACATCCTGAACTAGGGTAGAACTAGAAGTAAAATCTACATAGTAAGATTTTAAAATGTTGGAAATACATCATGAACAAGGATAGAAGTAGAAAAGCAAGGTGATCATATCTGGAACTTAAAAAAGGCCAACATAGATTACAGCATCTCCTAAGAAATTGTTGAAAAAGCCCAAGCATATTCAACCACAACAAAAAGGTACAACCTTGGCACTGCTGATAAATGTAATATTCTCAAGGCAAAACCAAGTGTGAATAAAATTAAAGAAATGTTTACGTCATGTCCCAATAGGAAAGAACATATTGTACGGGAACAAAAAAGAGATGAAACTAAGAACAAGAAAGAGAGGGTAATGAAATATCCCATAATTATACATGGTGAGAGTTGGGGACAAATAACAAGATAGAGAGGGTAACGAAATATCCCATAATCATACATGGTGAGAGTTGGGGACAAAGAACAACCTAGTTGTGGCGTTGTCCACTCGAAGCAAATGTGGAAATGTGTTATGTTTTACGCATATATAAATAAACATTTATAACAAAGCAACACATACCGAATGAATTAACATTATTTTCAAATCAATCATTAGAATAATACATAGAGCAGATTAATTTTATCCTTCGGGTAGACCTACGAAAAAGTGAGAAACCTATTTCCAAGATTTCAAAATACATCCTAATTATAAAAAAAAACCAAACAACTCAAGCTTAATAAAGAAAGGCTTATAAATGGCAAGTGATATTTACAAATCATTATTGGGTTGATTTTTTAAAATGTTTTTTTTTTTTTTTGTTAGGGAGGGAGGGGGGTGTCTTTATCAGAATTTAGCAGACACACATGGGAACCATATGCTGACTCCAAAAATTATTATTTTAAAAACAAGTTTTTTTCAATGGAACTCCCGCCCATTCTCATCCTAAGGCCCAAGAAGGAGTTACGTCTCTCTGCTGTTCTTAGATCCTCTTCATTTTACGCGCACCCTGAGCTACGCTTGGTGTGGAACACAAAAGTAACAGATCCAAGCTGTCGCCACCTTATGTTCATAAAATTACATCTTTAGGTTCCCTCAAACTTTCCACATCATGTAAAATGGAGGAATGTCCACATTTAGCTCATCATTGTAAATCTAGATCCGGATTCCCATCTTCAAGAGGGCCTCCTAATTTTTTCTTTCTCAAACCATAAAAAACGGTTAGTAGATCCAGTAAAACAAGATTTTGATCTTTATTTTATCCCGATAGATACATACAAATGAAGATTCAGGCAACTGCAAAACACAATACAAGTTGAATCGAAGATTA
>JAWDGP010002637.1:0-10000 GCA_033675545.1 Elysia crispata | reverse complement strand
TGGAGCTGGACACCAATTCCACTCGAATATGAAGTTGTATTTATATCATAGAATCAAGATTAACATAATATAGGCCTAGCAATGCCAATCCACTGCTCGCACGTCGCAGGCTAGACAACTCTTGGTAAAATTTAAAACGCCACAGCCCGTAGACCTAGGCAAAAAATAATGGACCACAAGTAACCAACTTTTTCTCATCATAACTACGGCAGCATTTTATTACGTATTGCGATGATACTTGGTGTACAATCAGAAAAGTTATTCTTCAACACTTCTGCGGTAAAACGGTATCGATCAGCCGTCTGGAAGTGTTGTTTCTGATCAAGTTTTTTCTTTTTGTTCGCCGCTCTCTAAAACTACTAACACTAAGACTACGTATTTCGTCTTTGGACAGATCATTTTTTAACATTTCTTGTGCCGTTTTTACTTACTTACGTCAGCTTTTGTCTATGTATTTTCTCGTATTCATCTTTGAAAGATACCCACCCTTTCACAATAATGACACTCACTTGCTTGGCATTCAAGACGAGCAGGCCTGCTAAACTTTCAGTGTAGCTCATGAAAAGACATTTAGTTCTCGATGTCACATGGCTAAAGAGCTCTTCTCTAATTTGAGTGAACTGAGTTAGGCGAGTTCATCTCATTGGACTGTCAATATTTTAATACTGACTTGCAAAGGGGTGTTCAGGGTAGATCTACGTTAATAAAATAGATCTATTGCGATCAGATTTTAAAACATTAAAATGCTATTGAAACAAAGTATCCATTCTATTTCTAATAATTTGGGAGCAATTTAGAAACATGACTTTTTTAAAATAGTTTTTACTGGTAGCACTTAGAGTAGTATGCTGACTTAACTTTTACCCCCTGTAGTATTCAGTTTAAAATAATCCATTAAATCATCTACAAAATGGGGAATGTTATCCGCTTTCAAAACGAATAGATTGTTGTTTTTTTTTAAGAAAAAAAAAATAGCGGCACATTTGCAGTTGGCGTAGACCTATATACAGAGTAATGTTTTCTTAACCATGCTTTTTAAATTTTGCATAAAGATAACATCTTATGTACAACGTTAGCAAATATTAAATTGGTGGTTTCTAATTATTCATGTGAGATAGATCTAGATCTTGCTCTTGACGTCACGGGAGGTTGGGCTCTGATCTGACAAATCCTGTTAAATGTAAAATGAGTGTTCTATATGCCTGATTCAGTAACCAAGTACAATATTGAACTCAAAATAACTAACTTGCTGAGGCTGGGGTGATTTCATGAGGAATCATGCCATTGTTACAATTCTAATTTATAAGGTACACGTACCAAGTCTTACGAAAGTAGGAAGTTGAAGGATAAGAATTAGAAACACTCAATGAACATTGTATTATCTATCTGTATCTGAACTGAGCCGCTGTGTGAATTTTCTTTTTTTTTCTATTTTTTTTTTAGCATCCTTAATATGGATATAGAAGCTCTTGTTGAAAAATACGGATGTCATGTTTCTACGAATAATCAACTCATCATTCAGGTGTGCAAGGATGGCTCTAGACTAACGTTATCCGCTGAGGTTTGGGTTGCAAATAATGAAATTTCTTTCTGTATAACAAGTGTAGAATAGAAGATAAACAAAACAAAAATGCAAAATAACCACCTTGGTTGATACTTATGATAAGGACATTTTGGAGGTAGTAACTTCAGAAATTACAAAAAAGGATGAAATGGTAATTTACGCTAATTTATGCATAAATTAACTAATGCATATGAATATTATATTTTTTTTAACCAAGTAAGAAACTAAATGACATGGAAAAAGCCTGTTAAATATAGGATTTTTTATCAGGGACGCTTTACGTCCTTAATAAAAGAACGTGGGTTTGGATCAGAGGATAATTTATGCTAATTTATGCAAAAATTAACCCTCAGAAACAAGACTTTCATAGTTATCTCTGACAAAATAGGATTCTATATAAAAAAAATACACATGTATGTATAAAGTTCATGGAAATATATTGCTAAATAAAGAAATTATGAGGTTTTAACTTCCTTCACAACAGAAAACAAAGCACGGAAAAGGTCCATGTATACTCATTTTTGGATTACTTAAATGCTCATAACTTTTTTTTTCTGGACGGATTCTCAAAATTGCAAAATATTTTCCTTTTGAGAGCAAGTTTTATAACTTCCAATCACTAGTAGGTAAATATTACAGCTTTGAACTTTTGGATTGGCATTGGTACATAATATAGAATTACAAATTTAACTAAAGTCGCGTGAAATAAGGCAGGTTATTGTGATGGTGTGGGTATTGCACAATAGTTTTGTACTAACGATGCATAATTGTGGGAATAACAGTAGTTATTGTGATGGTGTGGGTATCACACAATAGTTTTGTACTAATGATGCATAATTGTGGGAATAACAGTAGTTATTCATAGAACACAGGAACAAATCCGTAGCTTAGTAGTATTTTTGTATGCAGGATTTGGACTTTTCAATTTATTCTTTTCTAAAGGTAGACAGTTTCCAGTAAAGTCATAGATAATCTAAACTTTTCTTACAAATTTTTATCCTCAAATGCAGAAACTGAGTTTTAAAAATTGAGGAGGCCTTCTCACTTCACATAATTAATACGGATCTGAATGGGCGCATTTGTAAAAACATCAAGAAGCATGCAACATTTTTTTTTCAATTCAGTTAACTCCATGTTTAACATTTTTTCTACTGACATTAAAAAATAAAACAGTGATCATAATCTTCCGCGGAAGTCAGCAATTTTCACTCCTCCTTGCTTTTTTCCTCCTTTTTGCTTCTTTTTCACGATTGCCTCGCAGAATGTTTCCTCCATCTATCGACAATATGATGCAGGGGTCGACCCAGCCGGTATTCGATAGTCGAATTTCACGGCGCCTCCGTCATTGTCATTGCCGAAACTGCTGAAAACTGCAGTATTAGCATAGGTCTTTATTTAGCGCTTGCGTGTAGCGCAAGCCTTTGTTTAGCCCCTTCAGTCTTCGCCTTGCTGGATTAGCACCGTTTTTCATTGCCTCTGACCTGAGCTATCTATATGATTATCTAGTCTAGAATCTAGAGATTTCTAGTCCGCTCTAAATTTCTGCTCTAAATCTACATCTAGATATCTAGAACATTCATAATTTCATCTTGAAGGAGCTGACAAAATCCGATGTTGTGAGAATAAAAGACTTAGATTCAAAAATCTAAAACAAATTTAGATTCATGCGGTTAGAGGATAGTTTAACCATCAAATCTAAGAAAGGTGACAGTGTAACAATTTGTTTTGGTGACTCAATTGTTAAAGTGTACACTCCAGGTAAAGTTTTGTGCAAGTACTGTAATGGTGTAATTAACTATGGCAGTAAAGGTCGTGTTGCTATCATAGATCACCTTAAATCTGGAAAACATGCCAGTGAGGTTGATCACAGGCAATCTAATTACACCTTTGGGGCCCAGCTTTCCCAGAAAAAATGTTGTACCTGCTGTTTTCCCCCTGTTTAAGCCACCTCCACCACCACCCAAACAGCTCAATCCTGGTAAAGATCACTATCCTCCTCCTGCTGTTTTCCCCCTGTTTAAGCCACCTCCACCACCACCCAAACAGCTCAATCCTGGTAAAGATCTCTATCCTCCTCCTGCTGTTTTCCCCCTGTTTAAACCACCTCCACCACCACCCAAACAGCTCAATCCTGGTAAAGATCTCTATCCTCCTCCTGCTGTTTTCCCCCTGTTTAAGCCACCTCCACCACCACCCAAACAGCTCAATCCTGGTAAAGATCTCTATCCTCCTCCTGCTGTTTTCCCCCTGTTTAAACCACCTCCACCACCACCCAAACAGCTCAATCCTGGTAAAGATCTCTATCCTCCTCCTGCTGTTTTCCCCCTGTTTAAGCCACCTCCACCACCACCCAAACAGCTCAATCCTGGTAAAGATCTCTATCCTCCTCCTGCTGTTTTCCCCCTGTTTAAGCCACCTCCACCACCACCCAAACAGCTCAATCCTGGTAAAGATCTCTATCCTCCTCCTGCTGTTTTCCCCCTGTTTAAGCCACCTCCAGCACCACCCAAACAGCTCAATCCTGGTAAAGATCTCTATCCTCCTCCTGCTGTTTTTCCCCTGTTTAAGCCACCTCCACCACCACCCAAACAGCTCAATCCTGGTAAAGATCTCTATCCTCCTCCTGCTGTTTTCCCCCTGTTTAAGCCACCTCCAGCACCACCCAAACAGCTCAATCCTGGTAAAGATCTCTATCCTCCTCCTGCTGTTTTTCCCCTGTTTAAGCCACCTCCACCACCACCCAAACAGCTCAATCCTGGTAAAGATCTCTATCCTCCTCCTGCTGTTTTCCCCCTGTTTAAGCCACCTCCAGCACCACCCAAACAGCTCAATCCTGGTAAAGATCTCTATCCTCCTCCTGCTGTTTTTCCCCTGTTTAAACCACCTCAACCACCACTCAAACAGCTCAATCCGGCTAAAGATCTCCATCCTCCTCCTGCTCTTTTTCCCCTGTTTAAACCACCTCAACCACCACCCAAACAGCTCAATCCTGCTAAAGATCTCGATCCACCTCCTGCCCCCAAACTCATCCCCCTTGTTGATCACACTAAAAATATGGAAAGCATGATACTCTCCTTCATGGCAGAGAATAACCTGTCATTCACACTGGTTCCAAAACTTGTTGATCACACTACAAATATGGAAAGCATGATACTCTCCTTCATGGCTGAGAATAACCTGTCATTCACACTGGCTCCAGAACTTGTTGATCACACTACAAATATGGAAAACATGATACTCTCCTTCATGGCAGAGAATAACCTGTCATTCCCACTGGCTCCAGAACTTGTTGAACTCTTGAAAGAATGTGCAGCAGATCCAAAAGTCCTCTCTAGTGTTTCTCTCACCCCATGCTCAGCTGCCTATAAACTTACATACGGTGTTTCTCTCACCCCATGCTCAGCTGCCTATAAACTTACATACGGTGTTTCTCTCACCCCATGCTCAGCTGCCTATAAGCTTACATATGGTGTTTCTCTCACCCCATGCTCAGCTGCCTATAAACTTACATATGGTGTTTCTCTCACCCCATGCTCAGCTGCCTATAAGCTTACATACGGTGTTTCTCTCACCCCATGCTCAGCTGCCTATAAACTTACATACGGTGTTTCTCTCACCCCATGCTCAGCTGCCTATAAACTTACATACGGTGTTTCTCTCACCCCATGCTCAGCTGCCTATAAACTTACATGTGGTGTTTCTCTCACCCCATGCTCAGCTGCCTATAAACTTACATACGGTGTTTCTCTCACCCCATGCTCAGCTGCCTATAAGCTTACATATGGTGTTTCTCTCACCCCATGCTCAGCTGCCTATAAACTTACATATGGTGTTTCTCTCACCCCATGCTCAGCTGCCTATAAACTTACATATGGTGTTTCTCTCACCCCATGCTCAGCTGCCTATAAACTTACATATGGTGTTCCTCTCACCCCATGCTCAGCTGCCTATAAGCTTACATATGGTGTTTCTGACTTTTTTAAAAACAGGAACTATTGAATCAATGCGTACCTTTTTTCGTTAAATATTGATGAAGCCACCACTACCAACAGCAACAAGAAAGTGCTTTCGATCCTAGTTAGCTACTTTAATCCCGCAAAAAGTGAAATTGTTTTTCTGCATTCAAAGATATGTTAATTGCAGCATTTTAAAAAAAGTTAATTATGCTTCCCTTTTATAAAATAATGTGTGTGGTAGGATCTCGCGGGTTTGGCAACTCTTACAGTGTATTTTCCTCCTTTTTCACTTTTCCTCATTATGAACACTGAATACTTCATTGAATGAGCTGGGTTGACAAGTATCTTGAATTCTTTACAATATCTCACCATAGCCTTCACTCTCACCACATTATTTGTACTCCAGAAGTTTGCTCTGAATGGTAAATCTGGTATTTTGTAGAGCATTTCCTTTGAGATCTGTAGGGCATTTCCTCTTGCATCCCCGAGTTAGTGGTCTTACCTTTTTTCTGCTATGATCTGCCCTGTCTGAAGGTAATCATTGGTTACGCAAAACAGACAAAAAAAATTCCTTTTATAAAGGAGCTCTACCAATCAATCAATCAATCTATTAGTCTTTGCAAAAATTAAATGAAAGATCACTGTTCAAGGATTTCATTGTATCAATTTATCCTTATTCATTTGATCTTCCCAGGTATATAAGGAGACACTTTATGTAAAGAAGTACGTGTAATTCATTATTGGTTGGTACTCGGACAACTGGTATTGCCACATATGCACCTTGGATCAGCTGAAGGAGGCAAGTAAGGGTCCCTTCATCACAGTCTACCATACTGCACCAGGAGCCAAGATTGACAGAGGTTGGCATTGGAGTAAGTAGAGTGAAGGGGGTGGGATTTTGGAAGATTGATTTTAGGCATTAGACAATTTCTAAATATATAATTTCAGAGTTCAGTATTGAAGGTTCTTCCAGTCCCTTGAGTTTTCCAAGAATTTTAGTAACAAATTTAGACATGCTAAGTGACATAGAAGACAGTTCAACTATCATAGAAGCACATAGGTTGGCATGCTAGGCTGAAAGTTGAGGAAAAGTATTGAGACCATAATACTGCGTCAGAATAAATATTTTTTTTTGCTTAACAAAGACAAAAGGAATTGTGTTTATGCATCTCATTTGGAAAATAGGAGATTGAGGCTCTTTACTGTAAATGTGTCATATTAGTATTGCATGGGTTTTTATCATAATCAAGCTATTCATAAATTAAAATCAGAGCTGTGGGTGATTAATTCTCTCTGACAATCATAAAAAAAAGATTATTCAGCTATATATCGGAACATTTCCTTCCTCCTCCTCTCTTTCTTTCTATATAAACCCTCACTATTTCACCCATACTTTTCTCCTCCAGACTGCCCAGCAGTTCACTGAGCCCCTAGATAAGATGCTCAACACGCCTGACACCAGTCTCATCACATCACAGCGTACCCCGAGGAACCTGTGGCCTATGATCCTGTCTGGGTTATAGCCTTTGCCTTCCCAAATGCAGCTGCCAAGTATGTATGAAGAGGAAAAGGTACTGAGTTTTTGATTGCAGAGAATGCATGGCTTCTAAAAAAATACATCTATATTTATTTTTTATAGAAGAGAATTCAAGATCATGTGGCCACACTTATGATCATCAGTCTTGCACTGTTATCTCCAGCACCCAACATCATCAAAGTCTTCTTCCTCTTCGTTTTCTTTATCATGATCATGAAATTTATATGAATTCTTTTGAATGTCTCCAATTTTTCACAAAAAAGTCTTTCTCTTGGATTGAAACTCAATTATTTTTCTTCATAGAAACCTAACTTTACCATTATCTGCCCACAAAATGTTTGTCATACTTTAGATAGCAAATACCTAAAATTTCCTACAAATTGCAATTATTTTTCAAGGCAAGGTGTAAAGACCATACAAGCCGTGATGTACTGTACATAGACATAAGTAAAACATAATAGAATACTTTACTTTACAGTATAACTGTCTTATTTGTCAATGCTCAGCACACTTTAGAAGCTTAATCTTGAAAGTATGTAATTCAATACAATAACCTTAAGTAATTTGTACTCAAAAGTAGAAACAAAGCAGGAAACTGAGGACAGAAAAAGTCTTTAAGAAAAGATATATTTTACACACTGACAGAACTGTAAAAAATTCAAATTCCAACCTCACAGTTTTCGTATGGATGTTTCCAAATCGTATAACAGGGTGATGTTATTTATGACATCTACACTCAAATCTCACAAAGATGATTCCTTGCAATGCTCAAATTTAAAAGGTTTAAAGTTATTAAGAGAAACTAAATGGAAAGTATCCACAACTATGCTCATCTATCCAAGAAATATGCTAGGGAGTGATTCTCTAACACAAGCTACCATCAATATGTTGTATAAGACATTTCATTTTCATTAGGTGTTATTAACCAGAGCTCTTTTCTTAGAACTCAAGAAACAGTGTTACAGATTGTGGCACTGGAATAGAAAAATATGGTGACAAAAGAAACTTTATATAATTTTCTCTCTTATGTAAACTTCCAAAAAAAAAATAAGATAAAAGTACAATCATGACACTTATTGTTTTTTCAACTAAACCAGATTGGAGAAAAGAGGGACGAAGCTTGAAGACTTTGAAAAGATAACCAATGCCAGACATTGCGCTATGGATTCTACAAACTTGCTGCAAATATGCAAAATGTGGCTTTCACGCCGAAAGGAGACCACATTGCATGGACTCATGTGGAACAATCAACCAGTGAGTCCATTTTTTTGCAGAGGTTTTGACATTTATATGCTCTGTTCTTAGGTCAACTTTAAAATGAAGAAAAAATATCCATCAGTAAGGGAAAGAACCCAACAGTAGACTTTTAATCACTTACCCCCGTTTACAATTGTTCAACCAAATGAACAGGGCTAAGTGTTAAGGAAGTGAATTTTGTTAACTTTTTTTTTTTGGGGGGGAGGTGTTTAATTTATTAAATGTATTTTTTTTAATTATTTGAAGGAAATAACCTCTCTGACTATTCCCAACCCCTTTTATTTTTCCCTGCAACCTCCCAGAATCTCCATCTACAATGCTTTTCTTTGCTGGTCTCTTTGTCTCTCTCTCTCTCACTCTCTCATTCTCTGCCTCTCTCTGTTTTGGTCTGTCTGTCTGTCTGTCTGTCTGTCTGTCTCTCTCTCTCTCTCTCTCTCTCTCTCTCTCTATCTATCTATCTTTTTCTAGTCTCACCCTCAATTAAAAAAACATATTCTCTTTTGCTTGGATCTTCACTTTTTCTCAATCTGTAGCTATCTTTTTTTTTTGCTGTCATGAGCCACTTTGTTAAACCAACCTCATCTTTTCACCCTGTTTTCCCCTGCTGTGTTTTCCTCCAGCCATTCCAGTTGTCACAAGATGTTCATAGTGTGCTGTGGAGATAATGCAGATGGCCATTTACAACTTGCTTGTTTTCAACTTTCATCTGTGATTGGTTCACTGGGTCCAAAAGTTGTGTTTGGCTCATCTTTGGCATCTTCTTGGCCTATGAGACCCAGAGAGTCAGGCTTAAACAAGTCAATGACTCCTGATTTGTTTGCATAAGCATCTATAATGTTGTGGTGAGGAACCAAAGGAATTTCTATTCTTTCGATTTTTATTTGTATTTAAGATAACTTAGAAAGTAAAGGGCTTTCTTGGAATCCGCAAGGTTTTTGATTGTTGAGAAAATATAGAAGCCATCAGTCCTAGCCACAGAAAGCTGCAGTTGTGTAAAATATCACAAGCTCACTAAACTGGTACTTTTTTAAAATAAATTTTCAATAAAGAATCTTGTTTAAAGTCTCTCAGTGATTATTATTAATTATTTAAAATATTGTCCAGGAAGAGTCATTCAGTTCCAACGATTGAGGGGAAAAATGCTCAGTATCCTTTTTTTTGTGTAGTTATCTTTTACTTTAATCAGTAGAAGGCATCAAATTCAAACCAGATCTACAATTTGCATTGAATCAATGTAAAATTTTTCCGCACAACCATTTTTTTTAAAAGTATTAGCATTTTTATCAGATTTTCATTGATATGCTTTTCCTGCATAATATAACACACATTGGGCTGTCTTGTAAATGAGATTAAAAAATGGCTAGTTTACCTTTTCTTTTAGACATCACAATTATTTTTTTTATGTTTGTGCTTGTTTTATATTTAAAATATGCTTCATCACATATTTCTAAACCTGACACAATATACAAATATTTTTAAAACAAAAAACCACTGGTATCAAGATTTCAAATCTTTCTCATAGAAACATTTATAAAATCCTTACTGAATTTCAATAAGCATTTTGAACTTCATATTTTACTTTAATTTTCTCAAGAAAGTTGTTTAATTGAATACTTTGGATGTTTCTTTCTTTAAAGACTGTCACCTGTAACCAAATCTAGTTGAACAGAAGGGACAAATTCTCTT
>JAWDGP010002636.1:15000-17661 GCA_033675545.1 Elysia crispata | reverse complement strand
TTCTAGTTCTGAGATCTAGATCTGCGTCATTAAGGTTCTAGTTCTGAGATCTAGATCTGCGTCATTAGAGTTCTTGTTCTGAGATGTAGATTCTAAATCTAGATCTCCGTCATTAGAGGTCTAGTTCTGAGATGTAGATTCTAAATCTAGATCTCCGTCATTAAAGGTCTAGTTCTGAGATGTAGATTCTAAATCTAGATCTCCGTCATTAGAGCTCTAGTTCTGAGATCTACATTCTAAATCTAGATCTCCTTCATTAGAGGTCTAGTTTTAAGCGTCAGTGTTAGTCAAGTCTAAATCTAGGTCTACATTATTATAGTTCTAGTTCTTAGTGTCGATGTTAGCCTTAAGAGTCTAGGCTGGTCTTATTACTTTTGAGACAACAAGAAAATACATAGCCTACTGGCAAAAGGAAGTGCACGATATTAATTTTATTTTACGCGCACGCGCACCTTACACGGCCTCAGGCCAAATAACTTAACTGAAAGTGCTTTCCTGGCATTAACTGACTGCACGTTTTCCTAATTGTTTTGCATTTGCTGCGTTCTTATTTCACCCCTCCCCCCCCCCCTTTTTTTTTAAACCTAAGTAATTAACTTTAATTGGCGGCACAAATTCTGGTGAACTTTGTAAACGAAAGGAGGACGAAATGATTATGAAATCTGCGTATTGCAATTTTTAAAAATTGATTTACCATTTTTAAATTTTTATTCCTTCTCCTCCTCCTCCTCCTCCCTCTCCTCTCCTCTCCTCTCCTGTTTATCTTTTTTTTTCCCTTCAACTTCTTTCTCTTTCCTTTCCTCCCCCCCTCTCTCTCTCTCTCTCTCTCTCTCTCTCTCTCTCTCTCTCTCTCTCTCTTCTTTTTTTTCCCTTCTTCGTAAAGATTGTGATATATATATATATATATATATATATATATATATATATATATATATATATATATATATATATAAAATCCTGCAGATTTCCTAACTCAAAAGAGAAAAAATCGCCGCCCCTTCTATTTTTTTTTTTTTTTTTTAAATTCGGTGTAGTGTTATGTGTTATGTTTTTGTTTTTGTTTTTTTTTTTGCTTTTTTTTTCTCAATCCACAAGATAATGATTGCGGATTGAGCACCATAGAGAGATGTAAGCCGAGGAAGAGCCCGAGAAATGGGAAAGATGATTGGCAAGTCCATTAGAGTTGGATCTTGTTGGAATTAAAAGCCCAGACGTCTCGTAGCTTCTCTTAAGAATCTAATCTAGATGTCTACACCATATCTGGATACAGAGCGGGAGTGGGGATAAGGGGGGGGGGGGAGGCAAGAGAAATGGTGAAAACCAGATGGAGCAAGATAGATAGATAGAGAGAGAGAGTGTGTGTTTGTATTGGGCATCTTCTGAGATTTTATACTCCTTTTGAACCATATTGTTATTCAAGAAAAAAAAAACTTTAAAAAATAATAACAATAATAATAAATGTTAAACTAAAATCTTAACAAAATCAAACAAAAAAAATCTTGTGGCCACCAGTGAAAACTTGAAAGCTGTCAAATCATTTTCTTTTGTTTTGATTTTCTGTTACATCCGTTCCCCGGGGAGGGGAAGGAGGGAGTGAGAGAGAGAGAGAGAGAGAGAGAGAGAGAGAGAGAGAGAGAGAGAGAGAGAGAGAGAGAGAGAGAGAGAGTGAGAGAGAGATAGAGAGAGAGAGAGAGAGAGAGAGAGATGTGTCAGTCAATAAATCCATCTTACCCCACGGCGGCGTGTCCAAATATTTTTGAATCAGCGCGAACATCCCAAACACTCACACGCGCGCAAAGAAAAGAGATGCGCTGCTGTTACGTCTTATTACAGCCTTCAAACAGGAGAGTGTGCTCCCGACCGTCGGGGGATCTAGAATTTGGTCACGCGCATGCGCAGTAAGATAAAACAACAAAGAGATTTCTTCTATAACCATTCGGGATTAGTTGTGTGTAGTCTGAGCGGGTGGATTTCTCTCCGTGAAGCGGCCGAATAGGAGGGGCGGGCTTGTCTCGGTATCGGATTTGTCTGGAGATGAAATAGGAAGGGATTTTTTTTTGGTTTGTGTGTGTTTACTCTCATGGCTAGAGAGTTTTAAGGAAAGACGGTTCTGAGTAATTTTTTCTTTAAACTGGAGAGAGAGAGAAAGAGAGAGAGAGAGAGAGAGAGAGAGAGAGAGAGAGAGAGAGAGAGAGAGGGGAGGGGAGGGGAAAGAAATACGTAATCTGTCTGTTTCCTCCTTCTAAGGACAATCTTCCTGCATCCCCCCTCTATAAAGGAGAATCCATTAAAAGGGCAATTTCCCCTCCACTGAAGGACACTCTTGCTCCACTTAAGGACAATCTTCCTCCACAAAAAGACAACCTCCTTCCACCAAAAGGGCAATCTTCCTCCACTAAAGGACATCCTCCCTCTACCAAAAGGACAATATCCCTTCGCTAAAGGACAGCCTCCCTCCATCCCGTCTCTAGAAAGGACTATCTTTCCCCACTAAATGAGAAACTCATTCCCCTCTCTCTAAAGGACAATCTTTCCTCACTAAAGCACAACCTCCCTCCATCCCCTCTCTAGAAGAGACAGAAAAATATTTTCCCACTAAAGCACAACTTCCCTCCATCCCCTCTCTAGAAAAGAAAGGACAATCTTTCTCCACTAAAGGAC
>JAWDGP010002636.1:0-7500 GCA_033675545.1 Elysia crispata | reverse complement strand
CTACCTTGTCACATACTCTCCTCTCTTGTCACATACTCTCCTACCTTGTCACATACTCTCCTCTCTTGTCACATACTCTCCTACCTTGTCACATACTCCCCTCACTTGTCACATACTCTCCTCTCTTGTCACATACTCTCCTACCTTGTCACATACTCCCCTCCCTTGTCACATACTCCCCTCTCTTGTCACATACTCTCCTCCCTTGTCACATGCTCCCCTCACTTATCACATACTCCCCTCACTTGTCACATACTCCCCTCACTTGTCACATACTCTCCTCCCTTGTCACATACTCCCCTCCCTTGTCACATACTCCCCTCTCTTGTCACATACTCTCCTCCCTTGTCACATGCTCCCCTCACTTGTCACATACTCTCCTACCTTGTCACATACTCTCCTACCTTGTCACATACTCTCCTCTCTTGTCACATACTCTCCTACCTTGTCACATACTCCCCTCACTTGTCACATACTCTCCTCTCTTGTCACATACTCTCCTACCTTGTCACATACTCTCCTACCTTGTCACATACTCTCCTCTCTTGTCACATACTCTCCTACCTTGTCACATACTCTCCTAACTTGTCACATACTCTCACCTCCCCTCACTTGTCACATACTCTCCTCTCTTGTCACATACTCTCCTACCTTGTCACATACTCCCCTCACTTGTCACATACTCTCCTACCTTGTCACATACTCTCCTACCTTGTCACATACTCTCCTACCTTGTCACATACTCTCCTACCTTGTCACATACTCTCCTACCTTGTCACATACTCTCCTACCTTGTCACATACTCTCCTACCTTGTCACATAATCCCCTACCTTGTCACATAATCCCCTCTCTTGTCACATACGCCCCTCACTTGTCACATACGCCCCTCACTTGTCACATACGCCCCTCTCTTGTCACATACTCCCCTCTCTTGTCACATACTCTCCTACCTTGTCACATACTCCCCTCCCTTGTCACATAATCCCCTCTCTTGTCACATACTCCCCTCTCTTGTCACATACGCCCCTCACTTGTCACATACGCCCCTCTCTTGTCACATACTCCCCTCTCTTGTCACATACTCCCCTCACTTGTCACATACTCTCCTACCTTGTCACATACTCTCCTACCTTGTCACATACTCCCCTCTCTTGTCACATACTCCCCTCTCTTGTCACATACTCCCCTCTCTTGTCACATACTCCCCTCTCTTGTCACATACTCCCCTCTCTTGTCACATACTCCCCTCTCTTGTCACATACTCCCCTCACTTGTCACATACTCCCCTCTCTTGTCACATAATCCCCTCACTTGTCACATACTCCCCTCTCTTGTCACATACTCCCCTCACTTGTCACATACTCCCCTCACTTGTCACATACTCTCCTCCCTTGTCACATACTCCCCTCTCTTGTCACATAATCCCCTCTCTTGTCACATACTCCCCTCTCTTGTCACATAATCCCCTCTCTTGTCACATACTCCCCTCTCTTGTCACATAATCCCCTCTCTTGTCACATACTCCCCTCTCTTGTCACATACTCCCCTCTCTTGTCACATAATCCCCTCTCTTGTCACATACTCCCCTCACTTGTCACATACTCCCCTCTCTTGTCACATACTCCCCTCTCTTGTCACATACTCCCCTCTCTTGTCACATACTCCCCTCACTTGTCACATACTCTCCTACCTTGTCACATACTCCCCTCACTTGTCACATACTCTCCTACCTTGTCACATACTCCCCTCACTTGTCACATACTCTCCTACCTTGTCACATACTCTCCTACCTTGTCACATACTCTCCTACCTTGTCACATACTCCCCTCCCTTGTCACATACTCTCCTACCTTGTCACATACTCTCCTACCTTGTCACATACTCCCCTCCCTTGTCACATAATCCCCTCACTTGTCACATACTCCCCTCCCTTGTCACATACTCTCCTTTCTTGTCACATACTCCACTCACTTGTCACATACTCCCCTCCCTTGTCACATACTCCCCTCCCTTGTCACATACTCTCCTCTCTTGTCACATACTCCCCTCACTTGTCACATACTCCCCTCACTTGTCACATACTCCCCTCACTTGTCACATACTCCCCTCACTTGTCACATACTCCCCTCACTTGTCACATACTCTCCTACCTTGTCACATACTCCCCTCACTTGTCACATAATCCCCTCACTTGTCACATACTCCCCTCCCTTGTCACATACTCTCCTTTCTTGTCACATACTCCCCTCACTTGTCACATACTCCCCTCCCTTGTCACATACTCCCCTCCCTTGTCACATACTCTCCTCTCTTGTCACATACTCCCCTCACTTGTCACATACTCCCCTCTCTTGTCACATAGTCCCCTCCCTTGTCACATACTCCCCTCTCTTGTCACATACTCCCCTCTCTTGTCACATACTCCCCTCACTTGTCACATACTCCCCTCACTTGTCACATACTCCCCTCCCTTGTCACATACTCTCCTTTCTTGTCACATACTCCCCTCCCTTGTTACATACTCCCCTCTCTTGTCACATAGTCCCCTCTCTTGTCACATACTCCCCTCTCTTGTCACATACTCCCCTCACTTGTCACATACTCCCCTCACTTGTCACATACTCCCCTCACTTGTCACATACTCCCCTCACTTGTCACATACTCCCCTCTCTTGTCACATACTCCCCTCTCTTGTCACATACTCCCCTCACTTGTCACATACTCCCCTCACTTGTCACATACTCCCCTCACTTGTCACATACTCTCCTACCTTGTCACATACTCTCCTACCTTGTCACATACTCTCCTACCTTGTCACATACTCTCCTACCTTGTCACATACTCTCCTACCTTGTCACATACTCCCCTACCTTGTCACATACGCCCCTCACTTGTCACATACGCCCCTCTCTTGTCACATACTCCCCTCTCTTGTCACATACTCCCCTCTCTTGTCACATACTCCCCTCCCTTGTCACATACTCCTTTCTCTTGTCACATACTCCCCTCTCTTGTCACATACTCCCCTCTCTTGTCACATACTTGTCACATACTCCCCTCTCTTGTCACATACTCCCCTCTCTTGTCACATACTCCCCTCTCTTGTCACATACTCCCCTCTCTTGTCACATACTCCCCTCTCTTGTCACATACTCCCCTCTCTTGTCACATACTCCCCTCTCTTGTCACATACTCCCCTCTCTTGTCACATACTCCCCTCTCTTGTCACATACTCCCCTCTCTTGTCACATACTCCCCTCTCTTGTCACATACTCCCCTCACTTGTCACATACTCCTTTCTCTTGTCACATACTCCCCTCTCTTGTCACATACTCCCCTCACTTGTCACATACTCCCCTCACTTGTCACATACTCTCCTACCTTGTCACATACTCCCCTCTCTTGTCACATACTCCCCTCACTTGTCACATACTCTCCTACCTTGTCACATACTCTCCTACCTTGTCACATACTCTCCTACCTTGTCACATACTCTCCTCTCTTGTCACATACTCCCCTCACTTGTCACATACTCCCCTCACTTGTCACATACTCTCCTCCCTTGTCACATACTCCCCTCCCTTGTCACATACTCTCCTACCTTGTCACATACTCCCCTACCTTGTCACATACTCCCCTCCCTTGTCACATACTCCCCTCCCTTGTCACATACTCCCCTCACTTGTCACATACTCCCCTCACTTGTCACATACTCCCCTCACTTGTCACATACTCCCCTCACTTGTCACATACTCTCCTACCTTGTCACATACTCCCCTCCCTTGTCACATACTCCCCTCACTTGTCACATACTCCCCTCACTTGTCACATACTCTCCTTTCTTGTCACATACTCCCCTCACTTGTCACATACTCCCCTCCCTTGTCACATACTCCCCTCCCTTGTCACATACTCTCCTCTCTTGTCACATACTCCCCTCCCTTGTTACATACTCCCCTCTCTTGTCACATACTCCCCTCCCTTGTCACATACTCCCCTCTCTTGTCACATACTCCCCTCTCTTGTCACATACTCCCCTCTCTTGTCACATACTCCCCTCACTTGTCACATACTCCCCTCACTTGTCACATACTCCCCTCACTTGTCACATACTCCCCTCCCTTGTCACATACTCCCCTACCTTGTCACATACTCTCCTTTCTTGTCACATACTCCCCTCCCTTGTCACATACTCCCCTCTCTTGTCACATACTCCCCTCTCTTGTCACATACTCCCCTCACTTGTCACATACTCCCCTCACTTGTCACATACTCCCCTCACTTGTCACATACTCCCCTCCCTTGTCACATACTCCCCTCTCTTGTCACATACTCCCCTCTCTTGTCACATACTCCCTTTCCCTTATTACATTCAAATTCTCCGGACTTGTCGTATACCCTTCTCCCTTTTTTGCCTTCATACTCCCCTCACTTGTCACCTACTCCCCTCTCTTGTCACATACTCCCCTCTCTTGTCACATACTCCCCTCTCTTGTCACATACTCCCTTTCCCTTATTACATTCAAATTCTCCGGACTTGTCGTATACCCTTCTCCCTTTTTTGCCTTCATACTCCCCTCAATTGTCACATACTCTCCTTCCCTTTATTCCATCCTCACTCCCCTGACGTGTCGTGTTACCACTCGTCGAAATCGCTTTAAAAAGAATGTAAAAAAAAAAAAAAATCAACAAAACAAAAAAAAAAAACAACAAAAAAAACCGCGGACTCTAAATAGGCTTACACCTAGATCTAGATATAGATATTGACCTGCTTATATAACCTTTAATATGAGGAATATCTACGCGTAGAACATAACTCTCCGTGGAGAGTTCACACCCTTTCTTGGGGAGGAGGTTGGCCGGCCTCTTCTGCGCGAGGAGTCTGAAAATAGCTCTTGACCGCAAGATAAGCGGTCACCTCACCTACTTTTGCCTGCTGGCTGTTATTCCGTCATCTCTCTCTCTCTCTCTCTCTCTCTCTCTCTCTCTCTCTCTCTCTCTCTCTCTCTCTCTCTCTCTCTCACTCTCTCACTCACTCACTCACTCACTCACATGGCCTAGATAATGACATAACGTTTCACACCTTTCATAACCTCTCTGTCTCTACCTTTCTCTTTCTCCTTTTCTCTCTATCACTCTCTCCACCTTTATCGCTCTCTCTCTCTATCACTCTCTTTATCTTTCTTTCTTTCTCTCTCTATCACTCTCTTTATCTTTCTTTCTTTCTCTGTCTATCACTCTCTACCTTTCTCTCTCTCCTTCTCTCTAACGCTCTCTCTCTACCTTTCTTTCTCTCCCTCCCTCTCTCTCTCTCTCTCTCTCTCTCTCTCTCTCTCTCTCTCTCTCCTTCCTCTTTCCTTACTCCATCGATTCCCCCCTCTCTTACTTTCTCTTCCTTATTTCACAGAATATAACGTGAACACTCCTCGCAAGAAATCAAATTATTTTTCCTAATAACTATTTTATTATATGTAATCTAGAGAAGCCAGATTGAAGCCAAAGCAGTAATTACTGCCGTCACGTGGCGATCTCTACGGGCCAGGTCTTACGCGTAAGATCTTCACAAGTACACTGTAGTGACCGAGGTCGTGAAAAAGCCGCGTGCCTGGTCTAGGTGTCGACCTCGAGCCAGTTTAGCTTTGTCCATGTAACGATCGACCAGTGTAATTATACATGACTGCACTAAACCGGTGAGGGAAAAAAAAGAAGCCCAAAAAACCCCCTGAAGTTCTGAACTCACCTAGCCGTAGCGTTAAACAGACCGATGATTAATTAAAGGGTGATGCGAGAGATAATAAATAGGAATCCGCGGTAGATTTTTTTCACCCTTAAAGAGATGTTAATCTGGGCAGTTGGTTTTTTTGTTTGTTTACTTATTTGCCGCAATGTGCTTCATCGTCAACAGGAATAAATCGGTCGCAATATTTAACACATTCTGACTTTTATTGTTTACTTCTCTCTCTCTCTCTCTCTCTCTCTCTCTCTCTCTCTCTCTCTCTCTCTCTCTCTCTCTCTCTCTCTCTCTCTCTCTCTCTCTCTCTCTCTCTCTCTCTCTCCCCCCCCCCCCCCTTTTTTTTCCCTTCCAAAAAAAAAAAAGGGGTCAATTAAAAAAAAAAAAAAGAGTGCTAAAAATCGACGCCCTACCGTGTACTTCACCAATTAAAGTTTTATTGAATTCACCGAATTTTCATGGATGCACTGAAGCCCAGTGTTGATCACTCCACTGTATAGTTTGATTTTAGGATGCACTAGATCTCCCTCTTTTGGCTGAGATTGAGCTGATTGGTCCACACCATCGGCTGTTCCATAACCAGACACCCTCCTACCTTTTTGCTTAGATCGAGCTATTTGTCTACATCATCGACTGTTCCATTAACTACACATCCACCCACCTTTTTGCTTAGATCGAGCTATTGGTCCACATCATCGGATGTTCCACAAACCAACTCTCCACCCACCTTTTTGCTTAGATCGAGCTTTTGGTCCACATCTGTTCCATTAACTAGACATCCACCTATCTTTTTTTTAGATCGAGCTGATTGGTCCATACCATCGGCTGTTCCATTAACCAGACATCCACCTATCTTTTTGCTAAGATCGAGCTGAATGGTCTAAAGCATCGGCTGTTCTATTAACCAGACATCCACCCACCTTTTTGCTTAGATCTAGCTATTGGTCCACATCTGTTCCATTAACCAGACATCCACCTATCTTTTTGCTTAGATCGAGCTGAATGGTCTACAGCGTCGGCTGTTCCATTAACCAGACATCCACCCACCTTTTTGCTTAGATCGAGCTATTGGTCCACATCTGTTCCATTAACCAGACATCCACCTATCTTTTTGCTTAGATCGAGCTGAATGGCCTACAGCGTCGGCTGTTCCATTAACCAGACATCCACCCACCTTTTTGCTTAGATCGAGCTATTGGTCCACATCTGTTCCATTAACCAGACATCCACCTATCTTTTTGCTTAGATCCAGCTGAATGGTCTACAGCATTGTCTGTTCCATTAACCAGACATCCACCCACCTTTTTGCTTAGATCGAGCTATTGGTCCACATCTGTTCCATTAACTAGACATCCACCTATCTTTTTGCTTAGATCGAGCTGAATGGTCTACAGCATTGTCTGTTCCATAAACCAGACGTCCACCCAACTTTTTGCTAAGATCGAGTTGATTGGTCCACACCATCGGTTGTTCCACTAATCAGACATCCGATATTTTATCAAAGACAACTAGGACATCGCAAATATATTGACCATTCCTTTTAAAGACCCAGTGGTCACTGCAAATTGGATTTTCCTACAATAGACCCAGAAATCACCCAGACGTTGACCGTTTAGTTCATAGGTCTTCTGGGCAAAAGTTTTTGTTTTCTTCTCTTTTCCATCCCTCTTTTTAAAGTAATAGCTTCTTTTTTTCAGCCTAAAGTTACATCCATATTTTGGCTGTTTTCTGCTGTTTTCTCGATTAAGAATCGCTCGAGAGAGAGAGA
>JAWDGP010002635.1:0-12184 GCA_033675545.1 Elysia crispata | reverse complement strand
GGTCATACTGGAGGTAAGTTTACCTTAGTGATGATAGGGAGATCCACCTACAAAAGGTCATACTGGAGGTAAAGTTACCTTAGTGATGATAGGGAGATAAACCTACAAGAAGGTCATAATGGAGGTAAGGTTACCTTGGAGATGAAAGGGTAGTTCTATCTACAAAAGAGTTATTTTGCAGGTAAGGTTACCTCACTAATGATAAGGTAGATTCAACTACAGCATCATACTAGAAGTACGGTTACCTCAGAGAAGATAAGGTAGATTCACCTACAGCAGTACAAGGTCATACTGGAGGTAAGGTTACCTTACCGATAATAAGGTAGATCCACCTACAAGGTTATACTGCGAGAAAACGTTACCTTTCTGGTGATAAGGTAGGTTCAACTACAAGGTCATACTACAAGTAAGGTTACCTTAGACATAATTAAGTAGGCCCCAAGATCTTACAAGACTTGTTCCACTGTAGAGGAGGTCTACCTTCTAAGTGGAGAAAACTTTTGACGACAAAAAATAGGCTAAGAGTAGAGTTGTAACCGATAAAATAAGCCAATGAAAGCCTATACATGTAATGACGATGCGAATCATTCTCTTATAACGATGCATTATTAAGTAATTTCAATCTAGTGCATCATTTTGTCGGACAGATTCATTACAACAACCCTAGACTGGTCAACAACTACGTGGACAGCAGTGGACTCAAGCTCAGACTTCCAAGACTTGGTCATCTTCCAGACTGGACAGATGGACATAGAGATTCCTCCTGGTCAGTTTAGTTGGCATGGTGGTCTAGATTCTGATAGAAAGCTTGAATAGACGCAGCCTCTCACGCCTCATCTCAGACGCTGGAGTTGGGAACACAATTTTTTTAAATTTTCACATACCATCTTCTGTCCCGATTCTAACAGCGGCTTCACACAATTATGAAAATATTAACGGAACAGGCTGGCTCGCAATTCTCTGAACGCTCTTTCGCAAAATCTTGTTATAGTTTGGTCAGATACTAAAAGTCACCTTTAAAGCTAATATATCTTCATATATCTATATGATTGTGGGCCCACATCTCCATTTCTTCTTCTTCTTCTTCTTCTTCTTCTTCTTCTTCTTCTTCTTCTTCTTCTTCTTCTTCTTCTTCTTCTTCTTCTTCTTCTTCTTCTTCTTCTTCTTCTTCTTCTTCTTCTTCTTCTTCTTCTTCTTCTTCTTCTTCTTCTTCTTCTTCTTCTTCTTGTAGCATGCTCCTTCAGGTACTTTGCCTTCCTGATGGCCGTTCTGTAGAGGTCTCTATCCATAGCTATGCTCCTTCAGGTACTTTGCCTTCCTGATGACCGTTCTGTAGAGGTCTCTGTCCATAGCCATGCTCCTTCAGGTACTTTGCCTTCCTGATGACCGTTCTGTAGAGGTCTCTGTCCATAGCCATGCTCCTTCAGGTACTTTGCCTTCCTGATGGCCGTTCTGTAGAGGTCTCTGTCCATAGCAATGCTCCTTCAGGTACTTTGCCTTCCTGATGGCCGTTCTGTAGAGGTCTCTGTCCATAGCCATGCTCCTTCAGGTACTTTGCCTTCCTGATGGCCGTTCTGTAGAGGTCTCTGTCCATAGCCATGCTCCTTCAGGTACTCTGCCTTCCTGATGACCGTTCTGTAGAGGTCTCTGTCCACAGCCATGCTTCCCGCTGATAATAAGTCTGTCTCCAAATCACTTTCGCCATCATCACTGGATCTTGTTTTTAGTCTGCATCAGTCTGCTTCTTTTTTCTGGCATTTTCGCTTCCACAATGATTTTGTTTTTAGTCTGCATCAGTCTGCTTCTTCTTTCTGGCATTTTCGCTTCCACAATGATCTTGTTTAGACTAAAGTCACGTTTTATGTGACCGAAGTGTGTAAGAAATATTTTCTCTAGTTTGTTGCCCCACCAGCCTTTTTTTTCTATGCTTTGTTAAATCAGGATAAATTCATTCATTTTTCTTCCTTTTCCACATATATACATGTCCCAATTATCAGAAACGTACCAAAGGCGGCCAAATTTTTGAATTTCTACATAGATATCTACGTTATTTAGCAAATCTCCATAGTGGCGGCAAAACTCTCAAACTTCTACGCACTCTGCCCGAATAAAAATTAAAATTCTCTGGAGATTCTATCTCAAAATCGTTTTTGGAATAGAAACAGTCTTTCCGAATTTCACAGATCAGCATATTTTCTTTACTATGTGTAAACGTAACATGATGCTGGCAACTTTGTGTTCGTGTAATAATATATAAATATCGTTGCATCAAACATAGCCGCGACACAATACATCAGGATATATATTTACATCTGCACGATTCTGGAGAACGGGAATCCATCATCAGTGTTGAACACTATAAATTATTCTTTTCTCCACTAACCCTGTGTTAGCTATTCAGTACAGCTTGAAATCATAACAATACATCAATGCATGTTTCCGTAAGGCCAGAGCAGAGTGGATGTGGTGGGGACGTGCCGGCAGCAGTGTACAAACCTGTACTTCAACAAGCCTGTCTACGTCATCAGCGCCCTCAACCACATGCACTACATGGGTGAGTCGATGAGATACTGTCGTTAATAATGTGTGTAATGGTGGGGCCGGAAGCGCTTGGGAATGGTGCATTGTCGTCATATATAGAGATGTTATTACCGTGTGTAATGGTGGTGCCGGAAGTGCTTGAGAATGGTGCATTGTGGTTAGATATAGAAAGATTATTTCCGTGTGTAATGGTGCGGCCGGAAGTGCTTGAGAATGGTGCATTGTGGTTAGATATAGAAAGATTATTTCCGTGTGTAATGGTGCGGCCGGAAGTGCTTGGGAATGGTGCATTGTGGTTAGATATAGAGAGATTATTACCGTGTGTAATGGTGGGGCCGGAAGCGCTTGGGAATGGTGCATTGTGGTCAGATATAGAGAGATTATTACCGTGTGTAATGGTGGGGCCGGAAGTGCTTGGGAATGGTGCATTGTGGTCAGATATAGAGAGATTATTACCGTGTATAATGGTGGTGCCGGAAGTACTTAGGATTGGTGCTTTGTGGATGTATATAGAGAGGTTATTGGTGTGTGTAATGTTGGGACAGGAAGCACTTGGTTATGGTGCATTGTGGTGTGATATAGAGAGGCTATTAGTGTGTAAATGTAGAACAGAAAGCGCTTGGGAATGCTGTCGTGTGGTAGGAAATAGAGCAGTTGTGAGCCTTTTTATGGAATACAAAAGCAGTTTCAGCATTAGCTTTAGTATATAGATATAAAATGTGTATTTAGTATATAACCTATACCCAAACGACACTTAATGTCACAAGTGTTACTGTAGTGACAGCTGTGTGTGTATGTGTGTGTGTGTGTGTCCCTTACAGGTCGCGCTATGAAGATTGAGCTGTTCAGGCAAGGCAGAAGGATCGCTGACATCACCAATGAGGAGTACTACAACTACGACTCGCCTGTCAATCATGAGTAAAATAAAATAGTACTGAGACAAATAGAGTAAGTGACACAGAGAGAGAGAGAGAGAGAGAGAGAGAGAGAGAGAGAGAGAGAGAGAGAGAGAGAGAGAGAGAGAGAGAGAGAGAGAGAGAGAGAGAGAGAGAGAGGGAGGGAAGAGAGAGAGAGAGGGGGGGGCGGGAGAGAGAATAAACAGAGGGAAGGAAAGACGCAGAGAGGTGGAAAGAGAGAGAAAGAGGGGGAGAGACAGAGGGGGAGAAAGAGAGAGAGAGAGAGAGAGAGAGAGAGAGAGAGAGAGAGAGAGAGAGAGATTAAAAAAGAGAAGAAAGGGACACAGACAGAAGGGATAAAGTGAAGGAAAAAGAGCGGAGAGAGGGGGAAAGAGGGGGAGACATAAAGGGAGAGAGAGAGAGAGAGAGAGAGAGAGAGAGAGAGAGAGAGAGAGAGATTAAAATATTACCGACAGAGAAAGGAGTCGTAATAGTAGCAGCAGAAGAAGCAATAGTAGTAGTAGTAGTAGTAGTAGTAGTAGCAGCAGCAGCAGCAGTAGTAGTAGTAGTAGTAGTAGTAGTAGTAGTAGTAGTAGTAGTAGTAGTAGCAGTAGCAGTAGCAGTAGCAGTAGCAGTAGCAGTAGTGGTGGTAGCAGCAGCATCAGCAGCAGCAGCAGCGGTAGCAGCAGCAGCAGTGGCAGTAGTGGTAGTGGTAGTAGTAGTAGTAGTAGAAGTAGTAGTTGTAGTAGTAGTAGGAGAAGTAGTAGTAGTAGTAGTAGTAGTAGTAGTAGTAGTAGTAGTAGTAGTAGTAGTAGTAGTAGTAGTAGTAGTAGTAGTAGTAGTAGTAGTAGTAGTAGTAGTAGTAGTAGTAGTAGTAGTAGTAGTAGTGAAAGCAACATCAGGTGCAGCAGAATTGTCTAACTGTTAAATATAATTTCTCCGGAGGGACCTGGTTACACTCATAATCATAACAGCAGCAATATCAACAGCAATAATGTACATTCGTTCCTTAAGATTCACTAACCGAAGTCCATGTTTTTCTACCACTTTGATGCGCTGCGACTCCTCAGACACGACCCACCAATCGAGATCCGGCCCGGAGATGAAATCAAAACAACGTGCACGTACTCCTCGCTCTCCTCCAATCGCTACGTCTATTTCGGAGAGGGAACTTCCGACGAGATGTGCTTCGGGTTTCTCACCATGTACCCCAGAGATGCTGTTAGCCGATACTGTGAGATCATGGTTTTAATTTTTTTTTTTTAAATGGTGAAGAGGAGATAAAAGGAAACAGTATAGATTCCTTAAGTAGATAGGGTCTTGTTTTATTCATCACGATGTTGTGTGACCATGGTTGTTTCTATAGTCATGGACAAGGCTATGTTTGTGCCAGGGGCACTAAAGTGGACAATGGTCAGCAACTTGTCTCAATGGTCAGCTTCTGTAGAACCAACGTGAAGTAACTTCTCTATTATGTTATTTTTAGAGGATTGACGGCCACGGCTTACATTTTTTTTTTCTGATAAGATTCTTGGATGTTTCTCTAAAACAATGGGTTTTTTTTCGGATAAGATTCATGGGTGTTTCTCTAAAACAATTTTTTTTTTTAAACATCGATGTCAGAAATTTCTTCACATTCCTTTCTTTCATTTCTTTATACTGTATCGCTGCATTATAGTTTTTCGTTTCTTTTTTTTTAATATGTACTCAAATGTATTTTTATTGATATCTTCTTTCCTAGCCTTGAGACTCTCAATCTTATCTTTTTTTTTTCCTTCTTCCATCTTTCCACAACAATCATGATTCGCCTCTTTACCTATCCCATCATGCCTTGATGGATTCCCCCTCAGAACCGGATGTTATTCTACAATAATCATTTTATCCTCTTTTACCACTGGCCATTTCCCGATATAAACTTTACCTATACCTTTTGCCCTTTCAAATGCCATTGCTTCGTTTGGTTATTAGTATTTCAATAGTTCTCAACAATCGGACTAAACTAAAACATCGACTTATAAAACTGAGCCTCTCTCGAACCGAATTGTTTTCCCGCCACCAGCCTGCCCTGCGCTCGGCCCGCTGTCGTCCTGTGAGGTGTTCACTTACGGCACGCCGATCGGGTCATGTGACTGGGCTACGTTCGTTAACCTCAGCAACCCTGAAGCGTCGGCTGTGGCTGCTGAACTGGAGAAAAACTGCAACCTGTCAGTGAGTGGAGAGAGAGAGAGGGAGGGTGGGAGAGAGAGAGAGAGAGGGGGGGGAGGAGAGAATGGTAGAGAGAGAGAGAGAGGAGGTGGGAGACAGGGAAGGTGGGAGAGAGAGAGAGGGGGGGAGAGAGGGAGAGGGAGAGAGAGAGAGGAGGAGAGAAAGGGAGAGAGAGAGGGGGTGGGAGAGAGGGAGCAGAGAGAGAAAGAGAGAGGGGGTGGGAGAGAGAGAGAGGGAGAGAGAGAAAGAGAGAGAGGGAGAGAGAGGGGTGGGAGAGAGAGAGAGAGAGAGAGAGAAGGAGGAGAGAAAGGGAGAGAGAGAGGGAGAGCGAGAGGAGGGGGTGAGAGAAGGGGAGGAGAGAAAGGGAGAGAGAGAGAAAGAGAGAGTGAGGGGGGATAAAGACACAGAGAGAGGGAGAGAGAGAGGAGGGGGTGAGAGAAGGGGAGGAGAGAAAGGGAGAGAGAGAAAAAGAGAGAGAGAGGGAGGAGAGAAAGGGAGAGAGAGAGGGAGAGCGAGAGGAGGGGGTGAGAGAAGGGGAGGAGAGAAAGGGAGAGAGAGAGAAAGAGAGAGTGAGGGGGGATAAAGACAGAGAGAGAGGGAGAGAGAGAGGAGCTGGTGAGAGAAGTGGAGGAGAGAGTGAGAAAGAGAGAGAGGGGGAGAAAGACAAATAGAGAGGGAGAGCATTATGAAGACAAACAGACAGAGAAAGAAAAGGAAAAGCGAGGGGGGGGGGGGGGTTATAGTGAGGAAGTAAGGCATTTGGAAAATGCCGACTTAGCTTTTTTCGTTATCGAGAAAGCCCACGTTAGGTAAATGAAGTCTAAGAAATATTAAATCTTAAATTTTTTATCTCATGCACTGTAAAGAAATCAAACGAAACAGTGTTACGAGAAGCCGACACAACAACATCATTCAAAAATATATTACGAGTACGTAAACGCCAAACAAACATTTTTGGCCAAGTGATGAGAGGAGAGAGACTAGAGCATCTTGTGACGACTGGAATGATCGAGGGAAAACTTAGCAGGTGAAAAGAGCGCGAAAAGACGATGGATGGAGAGTAGGAAGAGTGACAGAAGCACTGAGAGCGGCGAGGGCTAGAGATGCGTGGAAGGTCATGATCGCCTACGCTAAAGAGCACGGCATCTAACTGATTGATTGATTGATTGATTGATTGATTGATACTACACAGCAATATTTTGTTACCGATACTTGATAAAAATTGTACAATCTTTTTCAGCCCTGTGTGTGAGAAAACTGTGAGAAGGTTGGAGCGCCACCCTTGTCTGAGCGGAGAGGCGGAGAGGTTTGTGAAAGGCGCGCTGGCTTCCTTCCCGGAGGGAGTTGAAATGTTGGGACGTTTCCACTCCTGCAAAGCTTCCCACGCTCCTGAACCCGACACCTGCTCCAAAGAACAGTGTCAGGAATGGTGCGGTGCGGAGCCGAACGTGTATGACAGCGCGCCCAAGATGGCGGCCGCGATTTCTGCTTCGCTCGTGGTGATGATCTCATCACTTTTTGTGCTACTTCGTTAGGGGGGTGGAGAATCTGACGTAGTTTACAAATGAAAGTTGTGTAATTTAAAGGGTTTTTTTTCTTCACTAAGATTGAATAAAAAGTAGATTATAACATGAAACTTCCTCTCGCTCTTGCATTATGTTACTTCCCATTCCTCGCTCCAGCACCATGTCTCTGTGGTCGCATTCTGCTCTAGAAAAATTTTCTATGAAGAAAAAATCTCCTCGCATTCGCTGTTTTTCAAACGATAATCGAAGCAAATACCAATTCAGGTCCTTCAATTAAAGATAAGGAAATTATAGAACAGACGGTATGGATAGGAAATAAACCCGCAGTCTTCTACGGCAAAACCTTCTGGTTGATCCAGTGACAATGGGGACCACTCCCATGCAGCCATCTTCCATCTCTTCCTCAAGACTCAATCATGAGATTGTCAGTTTTCGCTGACGATTTACAGAGATGGTAAGAGGAGCAAGCAACAACTCACTGACATACAAAAATACGACACATGGTATAAACTAGGATCCAATCCTCGCTCATCTGTGCGAGAACCTATCTGGCTTAAAGGAAATCCGCAGTAAACATTTTAGTTCATTTTGAAGCTTCCAAGTTCAGCGAAATCTAATAAACCAAAAGACAAGATGCGCTGAACTTTCTGAAAGATTATGTCCCATAAATATCTTGCATACAGCTGTAGTAGACATTCTAACTCGTTTTGAAGTTTGCAAATTTCACGAAATCTAATAAACTAAAAGACAAGATGCGCTGAACTTTCTGAGATGTGAGGTGATCTTCTGATCATCTGAACAACTCCCACACAATTCTAAATTCCAATTCAGATGACACAAGTTTATAGTCTGTAAAGTTATGTTATCATAAAGCCACGCGAATCACTGCGTATTATGACAGTAGAATGACGTTACTAGCTTCAAATTTCTTCATGTGAAGACTTTACAGGATGCATCACTCATATATATATATATATATATATATACATTATACAAACACACACACAGCTCTATAGTTCTCTAGTAGTAACATTTATAACGACACTTTAGTAGCACTGCAGGAAAAGAACAAACACAAAAAAAATGTCATTTTACAACATTTTTAATGGTAAAGTAACAGCTACAAGATTTGGAACATAAATTGTAGCGATAAACATTTTGCATCTATATTTAAAGCGAGAGTTGTATGTATAAAGTAAAAAAAAAATGGTGAACATTAATTTTCTTGAGTATGCTGTGATTCTAGTGATTTTAATAAATTTCAATAACAAAAACGAGTGCTCAGTGAAGAGTGACTGCAAGTGTGGCGAGACATTTGCTCAGATATGTAGGGGAGAATTTCTTACTGGCTTATTACAAAAATTTGCTGATTCCAGCATATATTGAATATCCCCACGCCTGCTAATGTTTCACTTAAATAACAGACACATGAATGTGTGAAAGCAAGGAGTGCGCGCTTTAATGATCAGCGCAAAAGAAAAAAAAATCACCATAAGCTACTCTTTGGGGGGAAAAAAGGTACAACATCATTTCATTTCAGCTTTTCTTTTTATGTTTTTCTTTTCAAGATTTAAAAAAAAAAAGAAGAAGAAGAAGAAGAAGAAGAAAGAAAGAAAAAGCCCTATATATAACTCAGAGCTGTTTAACTCAGTGTAATTTACTTAATATGAAACCTCATTATTCAAAAACTCCCTTAACTTGGCATGTCTCAAAAGTCCCTAATAATGTTTTGACTGACAATAATACATTTTGGTCTAGAATCTAAATTGACTTATTTATGCTCTTTCACATTTCTCTTTACGCAACAAAAACTGGTTTTATTGTACTGCTGGGTGCGAGATGTTCGCCAGCGACTGGTGAATACATGACACTTTCTATGACATGTCGATGAGATATTGGACAATTCCTGCTGATACTGTATAGTAAAATCATCACTGGATACTCAACACCCCATTTTTGTTCTTAAGCAATAAAGTTTATAATTTCACAATCATAAATCGTGCACAGTTTTTTGCTTTTAGTTAGGCTTTTAGAGTACTTTGATAGATTGAAATAAAATACATCTTTTACACTCAGGCAGAATCTAATTTTTCTATCGAGCATTTACACTTTGAGGGTGTAATTGTTTCTTTTATGTATCCTACACTACCAGGCTATACATCATCTTGAATAAGGCATGAATGATGAACAGATGGTACAATAAAGGCCCCAAAATAGATTCACTGACATTCAAAATATGGGCCTGACTATATAAGGTCTTCATTATTATCGACACCAAACTTTTACTTAAAAATCTATGCAAGGTCTATATTGTAAACACAAATAAATTATTGCTTTTACAAGTTTTTCTTTTTTTTTTTTTCTGGCTTTCACTTTTGATTATTTGATATGGTCACTCACTACAGTGGGATCCTAACCCTATTTTACCAATCATACAAGTCCAGAAGAAGTATATATATAAAGCAGGAGAGAAAACTGCATTAATAATGCCTACTGCCCACATCTCCTCAGCCACCAGCTGTTGGGTTGGAAATGTATTGAATATTTCAGCTACATGTACTTGCTATTTTCCTCACAGCTGAAAGGACAAGTCATACTCACATGTGCAAAAGCAAAAAAGATCCTTTCCAAGACCAAAGTTATGGAACTGAGAGCTCCTACAGATCGCTTGGACGAGCAGTGATATGCTGATAAAATCGAGAAAACTCAACAGTGGCAACGAGCGTGGTAATTTGACGTTATAGAGAACAGTATCTGTGCATGGTGTAAAAACTTCATAAACATGTCTTCAAAGGAATTCACAGCAAAGCAGAGGTAAATGTAGCAGTATGAACAAAAAAAAAATTCATATCAACAGAAAAGCAACCAAAATATACCAATCGGGAACGTCCCCAATATTGGCATAAGCAATAAATAAAATCGTCTCGATAAAATGCAGCGAAACCATTGAGTCTGGTGTGACTCCAGTTCTAACAGCAGCATTACATGAAAACTTTACAGGTTTGAAAACTGGATCTTGGTTCTCCTCAAGTCCTTACAGAGCAAATGAATGCAACGTTAAACTTTCAAAGAAACCTCAATATTTTTAAAAATAGTCTCTGAAAAAATTACTACTGGGGCAGCCTTGATTGATCCCTGAAATCGTTCAACTTGTTGGGGTGAAACTTTGGAGCGTAGCTATAAACATGACACTTTGAACAATAGTCATGACCATGAAATACTATATATACCATTCAGAAATACATTTTTTAGGTTCATCCTCTATGTGTTTCTCTTTTAAAGATATTAGATTTTCGTACTAGCACGCAAACGCCTGACTTCTTCAATAACAATAATTTTGCAATTTAGTAAAATTCATATCAATTAAAAGATCTTATTGAATATTGATTATCATGTAAGTTTCAATGCATCCACAGCTAATATTCCCTCAAGAAAGTGCCCAAACGGGCACTTTTTCAGAAATTCATAATCTTCCAATAAGAGTAGGCTCTTAAAATAGATTTGAAAAGTACAGAATTTGGCGATTTCAAACATTGGCTCAGTTCGAGCAAGCAAACGTGCATGTACACAAATGCATGCACTAAGGATTATTCATAATTTACTTTAAATGCCAGTAAACATTGCAAATAGTTCAGATAGTCAAGTAATTCTAGGGAGTGCTGGCTGGGGAGCTTTGCATAAAAAAAAAAAAGGAAAAAAACCAGTATAAAACTTATATCCCTTTCTGAAAGTCTTAATGCAATTTGAAAATATGTTGATTGGAGCACTTGATATATACAGCATTATTTTGTCAACTTGCCTGAAAATGTGGGTTGCTTGCTTTTGGGGACACAGAAATAAGCTTATTATCTGCCTTTCTCCCCTCTGCCCAGAGAGCATGGATAAAATGAGCCAATAATAACAACATGAGATACTGGCTGGCATCATGATAGTCAGTGATCAAACAATGAAGACAGATCACACTGCAGAAAACACTTTGGGGAAAAACATGTCGCTAGGTTGTCAGCTCATTTAAATTATTACTTAAGTGAGCAGAGAAATGCTGATGGCTAATAAATCATTCATGAAATAATACGACAATTTACCGACTGTAATAAAAAATGCAGTATAAGTGCCAAACAATGCAATTGCAACAAATACATAAATACTGAAAACCTGAATCACCACCTCAAATGTAATGGAGCAATAAATCTGGGGAATTCAAATTAGTTAAAAATTGTAGCAATGCATTTAGAAATACTGAAATGAATCAAGCTTATCATAATAATCTGCACACTCTTCAACAAAATAAAAAAGTAAACCTTATGTGTTGCTATACTTCGAACAAAAAATACTGAAGGGACTCTATCTTTGAACAAATGAGACGATGCTAAACATATTATAAACCTATGTTAAATTTTCTATTATAAAATATAAAATCCTGACTGGACTCTATTTTCCAACAAGTGAGACACTGCCAACCACTCTATAAATCTACGCTTGCTTATTTCCTATTATAAAATAAAATACTGGGCAGACTCTATCTTTCCATGGAGCTGAGACATGCACATAAATGTAATGCTTTATTTGATTTTTATTTAACATAATAAACATAAATCACTGAAAAGCCCTAATAATTAAATTAAAAATGCAATGCCCTCAAATGCCTACAACAGTATAGATACATGATGCTATAATGAAAGTGATGTACAGAACAAGGCTAATAGATTAGGCGTGATTTTAGCTACAGAAACTAATATATTCAATTATACAGAGAAAAAAAAATTATGATAATAATAACTTCAACATAAATATACCAAAATTGATTATTCTATACTCAGGTAATTTTTGGTTACAATAATTGATATCATCTTAACTCTTTGAGTCCGTGCCCCAAATTCACATCTGGGCAGAGGCCTTAAAAAGAAGCGCTTTAGATTACAGGAGTTGTTAAATTTCAGCTATCCTAGCCTCGTTCTGGTCATTGTTGTTAAAAAATAGGAAGTAGTAAGTGTCCCCAGTCGGTGTTAGTCACTT
>JAWDGP010002634.1:0-27500 GCA_033675545.1 Elysia crispata | reverse complement strand
CACACGGCACACCTCAGGCGTACCAAAGAAAATTGAACACAATAATTTAGAGCAGCGCATTCCATAGACGGCATGACACAGCCGTGACGAGACATTGCGTGCCGTGATTTGCTGCATTGCTCGTTTTTTGTGCCGTGTGCTGCCAACACGGACGACTATAAGAGGGAAATTATTGAACTTGTGGGAGACCGAGCGCTTCTTTTGGACCCTAAAATCCTGGAGTGTCGTGCTATGGCCTATAAAAGAGAGGTTTAGCCTGTGGCATGGCACGTGTCGACAAGTCATGTGTCACGTGCCGTGTGTCGTCTATGGAGGGTGCGCCTAACGGTTACGTTCTCGGTGGGAGAGTGAGACGGCTAGCAAATTTGCGAAACGCGATTAAGCTACGTACCGTTAGGTGGGAGGAGTTTATGCAAATGATGTCGGTCAGTCTAAAAATATAACGTCCTAGTCTTGCTAAGGGTTCGATAGGCGCGTCTGTGAAACCTCAGTACTTTTTGTCATGAATCCTGAATTTGTGAGAACAATCTTCTCAACGTGGCGTTCAATAAAACTGATAATTAACCCGGGCTCATTTCTTTATTTTCGTAAACTGTTTTAAAACCTTGAGCTGTGGCGTCACAACTATTTCCCTTAGACAAAGAAAGTTTGTTTCGTTTCGCTACAAATCGTAAAAAGATATAGATGAGAAAAACGCCACCAGGGACCTTGATATATGGTGTGTGTATGTGTGTATGTGTGGGGGGATTTAATAAGTCAGTGTTGCTGCTGCAATTTGTCTCCCCTGTCCCACTTGAGCCATTAAATGTTTATTATCCGATCCGGAGAAATCAGTAAAGCAGTGTGTACCGGCCTGGCCATTAACTCGGCTCGGAGCTACGTGCTGCGCTCAAGGTTTTCACATCTTGACTTTCCTGGTCACATCTGTATACCATTAGCTCCACTTATGTCTCTCTCTCTCTCTCTCTCACTCTCTTTCTCTCTCTCTATCTATTTATCTATCTATCTATCTATCTATTTCTATCACTCTCTCTCCTCTCTCTCTCTCTCTCTCTCTCTCTCCCCTCCCTCTCCCTCACTCCCTGTCTTTATTTGCCTCTTTCCATCTCGGTCACATGACATCTGCCTCTTCCACTATGATGCTAAGTACATAAATTTCCACAAGTCTGGAGTTAATGAATGTGAGCTCTCACCCTAGGGGTGAAGTCATACACAAACTCCATCCATCGCGATAGCCTTGAGGGAAAACATGCATTAGATGAACAGGACTGGCTCAATACACATGTAGTTAGTTAGTTGGCTTCAATGAAATTATTAGGAACAGTTTATTTTAGCTAGTTTATAGATCGTCTTAAACTATCATTATTAAAATAAATGGGTAACCAGAATTACCGCATGGCTGTTCAACATAAAGCACAGCTTGTAGGATGGTTAAGCTTTCTTATAATCGTTTCAAAGAATCTTAAATAGAAAGCGAACAACAAAAAAATAACAAAGAACAAAACAAAACGAAAAAGCTTACTCCATTTTGTTTATTCTACAATAATTTCAGTTTTGGAAGCGGTTTTTAAAAACTCCTAGTAATAACGTTTAAAGTTTATTTAATAAATCATTATGTTTGCATTAAGAGATGTCTATGGATGTAAAAAAACATAAATATATCAAATGTTTTAGAAAAACAACATTATAAGAAGAGAGCCAACAGTTCTAGGGAACAATTATTGTGTAACTTATGAGATGGTGAGTTATAGCTGATAGTTTTGTAACACTGGTGTCTGTATTTGTTTTTAGGAAAATATCTTCCCTCTTCAATAATGAAAAATAGCAAAATCATGCAATAAACCTAAGCCACTCATTTTGAAATATTGATTGTTGTCATAGATTGGCTGTTAGATATGGCTAATCCACTAAAAGTGAGTCACCATTTTTCTAGCTTATGTTGAACAGCAAAAAGTAGATGAAGATCTTAAATCGTAAACAATATTACAAGAGAATTCTTTCTAATAAAAAAAAAAGTCCTTATAGTCTTGGTAGCAAAGACTTTACCTTTCGACTTTAGCAACAAACAAGTAATTAAAATAAGAATCAGGTGTATGTTTAAAATTCTACAATATAAAATTAATACCAATAAAACATAGACTTAATAGTAAAAGAGGTTTCCTAATAATTAAGGGTTCTCAAAATCAAAAGAAGTCTTTACCTGGAAGGCGTCTCCTGCTTTATGTATCAGACTAAGCGTGTGATCAATAAAAACTTGATCACGATCATGTAATGAAAGCCTGCTTTAAAATCACGCTCTGTCGCTTCGTCATGAATTCCAAACTCCCATTTGGAGCACCTTTCTCGAGGTTTTTCTTTCCCTTTTCCTCTCTCTTTTCCCTCTCTCTTGCACAGTATCTTTGTGTCTCTGTCTTTCCTTCTCTCTTTGTTTCCTTTTATCTCTCTCTCCACTTTCTCTATGTATGTATCCTTGCATGTCTCTTCTCTTTCTCTCTAATAATCTCTCTGTATCTTTTAATTTTTCTCTCTACCCTTAATCTGTATCCGTCTCTCTCTCTTTCTATCTCTCTCTCTTTCTCTCTCTCTCTCTCTCTCTCTCTCTCTCTCTCTCTCTCTCTCTCTCTTTCCTCGTCTAGCACTGCGTCTAACGTTTTTAGTGTATCAAGCTAGACAAACCAGGTTGATTAGCGCCCAAGATATGGCTCGAACAAACAAAGACAGGCCATTATTATATAAAACCAAAAACAACAGTATCTAGGGTATATTGATTGATTTACTTTTAGACTTAGTGACACTAATGAGAGCTTTTGGTGCGTAAATTTAAAGTAAAAGTGGCTTTTATTGGAATCAACTAAACTTTCGATTAAGAAAAAAAAGAATTGAGTCTGGCCTAAGAAATGTGGAAGAATCAGAACAGACGCTTGGAACAATGAGATTCTCTTGAAAGGGAAACGTTTTGTTTATCTGCTGCTGTTTTCGGCTTGTTTTTCACACATACAGCACTGGACTAGGGTCAGAACAAAGTGCAAATGAGTTCAAGCCAGTTTTGGTTAGCGGGGTTTGTTTCTGGCCTTTCTATTTTATCTTCTTTCCATAGTCGCTTTGCTTTAGATTTAACTTTCGTGCGCCAGTCGTCTTTCCCACAATTTATGATTATAAATGTTAGAAACAGAATACTTGATAGGGACATTTTGATTCCTATCCTTCGCTTCCCTTTCAACTCTTTTGGCACTCCTTAAGATTTTCAAAACTTATCACATTGAATTATCACTTACCTAATCTGGAAAAGAAATTGGATGCGTTTCACTGAAAACAGCTGAAGCGGGTTGTTGGGATAAGATACCCAGTAAAGATAACAAACATGGCTCTCTACAAGCAATGCAATGAACGCCCGCTTTCACTGTATCTTTTGGAAAACAGATGGCGTTTGTTCGGACATATACTTCGAGGCGACAGAGAAATCCCAGCCAATAAAGCCATGGAAGGATTCTTTATCCCACAAGGGGACAAATACAGGGGAAGACCAATCACTACCTTGCCAGTGGTCTTGAACAACGACTTGTCCCGATTAGAAAGTAATACTTATGGTCTTAAAACCTTCAAAGACATTGAAAACCTGAAAAAGATCGCAGAACATACAAAAGGCAGCCGAGGCGTTGCAGTCTGACGACTACAATGCGGAACGGCGATAAGTAAGTAAGTAATCTGGTATTGACCTTTACCAATAACGATTAGATAACATGTGAGTTACAGCTGGATCTAAAAGCCATGTATTATTTAAAAATAAATAAATAAACAGGCTTAAGCTATCGATGGATATTACTCTAGGAGTAGAAAAATATGATAGGGCTGAAAGGCGTTTAACCATCTGCCACTAGATTAAACTCATGTGGATTTATAACCACTTTTATTCAGAGCTTATTATTTTCTTCAAGAAAAAGGAACAATGCCCGGCATCAGAGTAAGATTTTCTTTTAAAAATGAGCGTTGCGTTTCAAAACTCTTCAAAGAGTTTATGTTACTCTACATAAAAACCTTTGGCAAAAGACAGTATGCCTTCTGTTCTCTCTTGTTTGTCATCCTTTTTTATACATTATTAATATATATCTACATCTAACCAAACCATTTTACGCTTTCTATTTTTTTATTTTGTTTTTGTTTTTTGCTGCGCATGTCTTGCTGTTTCAAACCTTATCTGACGATACTAAGACTTCACCATTCAAGCTACGGTGTGTTACTTGGAAAAAATCTGGACCTTTGCTTCTATTATGTCAAACATATTAGTTTAAATTTGACCCTACTACCAGCTTAAGAGAGAAAAGTTTTTTGAAAAAGCATAAACAATGTCAGAACTAATTAAATTCGGGACTATCCAACCAATGATTCTTTTCACGCAGTCAGCATGCACTGATGATTTCAGATAAAAACAATCTCTTGGTTTCAGATAGAAACAATCTCACGGTTTCAGATAAAAACAATCTCACAGTTTCAGATAAAAACAATCTCATGGTTTCATATAAAAACAATTTCATGGTTATAGATAGAAACTATCTTATGGTTTCAGATAAAAACAATCTCATGGTTTCATGTAAAAACAATCTCATGGTTTTAGATAAAAACAATCTTATGGTTTCAGATAAAAACAGTCTCATGGTTATAGATAAAAACAATTTCATGGTTTCAGAAAAAAACAATCTCATGGTTTCATATAAAAACAATCTCATGGTTTCATATAAAAACAATTTCATGGTTTTAGATAGAAACTATCTTATGGTTTCAGATAAAAACAATCTCATGGTTTCATGTAAAAACAATCTCATGGTTTTAGATAAAAACAATCTTATGGTTTCAGATAAAAACAGTCTCATGGTTATAGATAAAAACAATTTCATGGTTTCAGATAAAAACAATCTCATGGTTTCATATAAAAACAATCTCATGGTTTCAGATAAAAACAATCTCATGGTTTCAGATAAAAAAAATCTCATGGTTTTAGATATAAAAAATCTTATGGTTTCAGATAAAAAATATCTCATGGTTTTAGATAAAAACAATCTAATGGTTTTCGATAAAAACAAGCTCAGGGCTTAACATAAAAACAATCTCATGGTTACAGATTAAAACAATCTCATGGATTCAGATAAAAACAATCTCATGGTTTCAGGTAAAAATTACCTCATGGTTTTAGATAAAAAGAATCTTACGGTTAGGTATAAAAACAATCTCATGGTTACAGATAAAAACAATTTCATGGTTTCAGATAATATGAAAACAATCTCATGGTTTCAGATAAAAACAATCTCATGGTTTCAGATAAAAACAATCTCATAGTTTCAGATGAAAAATATCTCATGGTTTCAGATAAAAACAATCTCATGGTTTCGGACAAAAACAAATTTCGTGGTTTCAGATAAAAACAATCTCATGGTTTCAGATAAAAACAATCTCATGGTTGCAGATTAAAACAATCTCATGGATTCAGATAAAAACATTCTCATGGTTTGAGATAAAAACAATCTCATGGTTTTAGATAAAAACAATCTCATGGTTTCAGATGAAAAATATCTCATGGTTTCAGATAAAAACAATCTCATGGTTTCAGACAAAAACAAATTTCATGGTTTCAGATAAAAACAATCTAATGGTTTCAGATAAAAACAATTTCATGCTTTCAGATAAAAACAATCTCATGGTTTTAGATAAAAAAAAATTTCATGGTTTCAGATAAAAATAATCTAATGGTTTTCGATAAAAACAAGCTCAAGGCTTTAAATAAAAACAATCTCATGGTTACAGATTAAAACAATCTCATGGATTCAGATAAAAACAATCTCATGGTTACAGATTAAAACAATCTCATGGATTCAGATGAAAACAGTCTCATGGTTTCAGGTAAAAACAATCTCATGGTTTTAGATAAAAACAATCTCAGGGCTTTAGATAAAAACAATATCATGGTTTCAGGTAAAAATTATCTCATGGTGTTAGATAAAAACAATCTTGCGGTTAGGTATAAAAAGAATCTGATTGTTACAGATAATAACAATCTCATGGTTTCAGATAATATGAAAACAATCTCATGGTTTCAGATAAAAACAATCTCATGGTTTGAGATAAAAACAATCTCATGGTTTTAGATAAAAACAATCTCATGGTTTGAGATAAAAACAATCTCATGGTTTTAGATAAAAACAATCTCATGGTTTCAGATAAAAACAATCTCATGGTTTCAGATAAAAACAATCTCATAGTTTCAGATGAAAAATATCTCATGGTTTCAGATAAAAACAATCTCATGGTTTCAGACAAAAACAAATTTCATGGTTTCAGATAAAAACAATCATATGGTTTCAGATAAAAACAATCTTATGGTTTCAGATAAAAACAATCTCATGGCTTTAAGTAAAAACAATCTCCGCATGCCGGGGACGACTCCTCTTTTTAGGTAACACAGGATTCAAACTTTTGGCCCCTCCCTTTCCTTCCTTCCGGTTCTCTCCGAAGCCAGCGGTGATTTGGAAAGAGAGAGAGAGAGAGAGAGAGAGAGAGAGAGAAAGAGAGAGAGAGAGAGAGAGAAAGAGAGAGAGATTGGTGTCTGGCTCTCCATCTCTTTAGAACAGGTCCCCGCGACTCTCCGCGATGTTGCCATGTCTGCGGAGACAGAGAGATATCCATCTGTTCACCCTGACCAATGGACACACCGACTGATTCGGTTCACAAAATGAATGAAGTTTTTGGACCAGTCTTTTTTTTCCAGATTTATTGCGGCAAATAAGCAAAAGTGTTTGTTTTACTTCATTTTTCAGATGTTGGATTCTATAGCGTTCACTATAGCCTGATCTATGCTCCTTGTGCTACAGTTTCTCTCTGGTGTTTAACTGTTTATTTAAATACAAGATAACTTATTCCGACAGTGTAGATATTATTACATGTGACTGTTGATTGTTTCCATGTGAAATTTAGGCAGTCCTTAGTTATTTACAAAACCATTCTCTACCTTTGTCAAAACATCTTCCGAACTCGAAATTGTAATAACCAAGTTATACAAATGATAGGAATATTATTCTTTCTTTTTCATTTTTCCCTTTTTCGAAACATGTCACACCATACCTTTTTTAACTTGTGTGTTAGTTTGTAGATGTGAGATGTCGCAGATTTCCCTTATCAGTAATTATTTATGTTCCTCTGTTATGTAAATTTATATCCTAGCCAATTAATTTTCTTATAATTGCTAGTATACCCTAATCCCAAACTATGAGTTTCAGACTTGTATAAATCACAGTGACAGGTCTTCAATACACAAACCAGTTCTTTCACCTTGATGTATAATGCGTTCTTTATTTAACCCGAATAATTAAAATCTCCTTTGCTGCTTCATGTACTTTTTCGTCAAAGTCAAATCGATACGCTGTAAACTGTAAAGCTTAAAATATTTACGCATTGATTTTGATATTATCAATGCTTGTAAGATTTATAGACGCACAAACAGTCAGATGTATAGCCATCTGTGGCCTAGTGTCTCTGACCCTGTTGTAAGACACCATGAAGCCTAAGAAGAGAAAGACTGTGAGATAAAAATACTCACACAATAATAAGAGGATGAAAGACAGGCTTATGTTTATCCCCTCACTCTCCCCTGACTAATGACTCATCCACTGATTTTATTCTAAATTTAAGACAGTCGTAATACATAAGCTGTGCTGTCTTAGTTATTTAGCGTCTAAACTGTGTTTAAAGTTCTTTTGATTTAAAACCATTTATGGTCTTATTCAGTTTAATTTGATTCAGATGAGACCAATCTCACTGAACTGAACCAAGCAGATTCACAATTTACACACAAGGAAGGGCTCATTTTCTGTGTTCTTACTGAAACATTCTGATATAGGGATTCTAGGTATATTTTTTTCCTTGAAAAACATCAAAATCGAATTTCATGGGTTAAATTTAACGCAGCTCTTATTAGAGGTTACATGTTGGCTTTAAGAGAAAATGATCGAAAAAAATGCTTCCCTGTCGTGAGATTCGAACCCTAGAATTATAACTAGAGTATAGGCTCTGCTTGGTTCTCTCTTACACTGAAACACATAATAAGTCTAATGTTAGCACCGTTTGAAATTGTGTCATCTTGATAGTAACACAAGTTTTTTTTGTTCGTTTGCTTGTTTGTTTTTTCACCATTTTTCTCTTTCCTTTTGAAATCTCTTCAATTCGCATCTTCTATAGTTTTACAGACATCCCGGATTATCACTTTGCGCTTTAGTTGTGAGAAGATTAAAAGGACTATTTCTCTTCCATGTGGATCTAATCTAAGTAGATATTTTTTTAACTCTAACTCTAACGAAGAAAAATAAAATCCATTCCATTTTATTTCCACCATAAAAGCCAAAAATAATGTGACAACCCCATTACTGTGTCTGCGCGGTGTAACACTAAAAACTTTGGGCAGGATCGATTGTGTTGGGCAAGATCACGCCCTCCTTGTCACAGACCCCGAGATGCACTTCGTCTCGGAGAGTATAAAAACTGCAGGATAAAAAGATTAGTCCGCGCTAACACAAAAAAAAAAATCTCATCACAAGCCATCAATCAGTGGCAGTGAGCCGTATTCCGGTGGGCTGTGCAGGTCATAGGTCAAGCCATGCCCACCAATGACTTACTACAGCTGTGCCTGTTTATTTTAAGTGTCGGAGTTTGATTCATTGAAAGGTCTCTCTCTCTCTCTCTCTCTCTCTCTCTCTCTCTCTCTCTCTCTCTCTCTCTCTCTCTCTCTCTCTCTCTCTCTCTCTCTCTCTCTCTCTCTCTCTCAGTCTGTCTCTCTCTATCCCTCTCTCTCAGTTGTCTAACTCTGTCTCTTTCTCTCTGTTTCTCATTCCATCTCTTTCTCTCTCTCTTTCTTCTTCTGACTCTCTCTCAGTCTGTCTGTCTCTTTCTCTCTGTCTCTCTCTCTCAGTCTGTCTCTTTCTGTCTCTGTCTCTCTGTCTCTCTCTCAGTCTGTCTCTTTCTGTCTCTTTGTCTCTGTCTCTCTCCATCTCTTTCTCTCTCTCTTTCTCTTTCTTAACACGTGTCGTCTTATTTTAAAATCTTTATTTCTATCTTTTCAGACCTGTCTGGTTTTTTAAAATTCATTTTCATGCTGCTCCAATAAATATTCGTCATGCAATTCTATTTTTGGGAACAAAATCAGCAGTTACATGTATGTGGAGGAGATAGCCTGCGTAGTTCATGAGTCAGATTATGGGGATATGAAACTTACCGACAGATTTTGTTTGTTCCACTCAAAACAGATTAAAGCTTTGATTGCTAGAACATAAGAAAATAGATAAAAGCTAAAAAATGTCTTCATCTTGCTTTCAATAACAAAAAATCATATAGCCGTGGCACTGATGACGAATCAACTTTCAAGGCTTGGTTCTGCCGAGCAGTTATCAATAAAGCTGTTGGTCTAACACTATTTGAAATATCAAGGTTTAGGTCTAAAAATTACCCTATGACCAAGTATTAGTTCTGTCCACCAATTAATTCTCGAATATTAGGGTCTTCCGACCAACCAACTACCAAAGGTTAAGATCTTTTTACCAATATATTGTCATGCGTTGATCTCTTCCGATCAATCAATTATTAAGTATTATGATCTTTCGATCCATCAAATACAAAATATCAAGGTCTTTCGATCAATTAAATACTACCTATTAAGGTATTTTGACAAATCAACTACCAAATCTTGAGGTGTTTCAGCCAATTGTCTAACACATGTTAAGGCATTTTAACCGATTAGCTACAGCGTCATGTTGAGGTTTTCAATCAATCAATCACCAAATCATGTTAAGCTTTTTCGAAAACCAACTCACATGTTAAGGTTTTTGCCAATTAACGAAAAAGTCATGTTAAGATTTTCGAACAATCATGATAAGTTTTTTCGACCAATGAACTACTACGTATTGTTAAAGTTTTTCGACCAATCCATTTCTAATTATATCTAAATTTATCGACCAATCAAGTACCATGTCATGTTAAGGTATTTGACGAATCAACGAGCACGTCATGTTCAGGTTTTTCGACCAACCAACTACCACGTCATGTTAGGGTTTCCGTCCAACAAACTAAAACATGTTAAGATATTCCAACCATTAAGCTATCATATCATGCTAAGGTTTTTCAATCAATCAACTACCACATATTAAGGTTTTTCGACCACTCAGCTATCATGTCATGTTAAAATTTTTCAATCAATCAACTACCACATATTAAGGTTTTTCGACCAATCAACTATCACGCCATGTTAAGATTTTTGGACCAATCAATTACCACATATTAAGGTTTTTTTGACCAATCAACTGACAAGCCTGACTTGTTGCCACGCCTGTGTATCACCAGACGCTGAGCGGTTCCAGGCGGCGGAAACCTCGCGGCAGGATGTACGGGTTGCTGTTCGAGTCGGTACAGATGTACATCAAGCAGGACTATGGCGATGAGCTGTGGGCCGCCGTGCTGGAGCAGGCTGGTCTACCACAGATCGTGTTCTAGCTACAGAAGGTATGTTGTAGTAGTTCTAGGTCGTGGTGGTAGTGGTACTAGTAGTGTTAGTGGTGGTAGTGGTAGAGTATTGGTAGTAGTGGTTGTCTTGCTAGTATTGGTAGTGGTAGTAGTGATAGTAGTAGTGGTTGTAGTGATTTGAGCAGTGTGGTGGTAGTTGCAGTAGCAGTAGTAGTAATAGTAGCAGTAGCAGCAGCAGCAGCAGCAGCAGTAGTAGTAGTAGTAGTAGTAGTAGTAGTAGTAGTAGTAGTAGTAGTAGTAGTAGTAGTAGTAGTAGTAGTAGTAGTAGTAGTAGTAGTAGTAGTAGTAGTAGTAGTAGTAGTAGTAGTAGTAGTAGTAGTAGTAGTAGTAGTAGTAGTAGTGGTAGTAGTAGTAGTAGAAGAAGTAGTAGTAGTAGTAGTAGTCGTAGTAGTCGTAGTAGTAGTAGTAGTAGTAGTAGTAGTAGTAGTAGTAGTAGTAGTAGTAGTAGTAGTAGTAGTAGTAGTAGTAGTAGTTGTTGTTGTTCTTGTTGTTGTTGTTGTTGTTGTTGTTGTTGTTTATGACGTGTTTGAAGAAGGAAGAAGAATATAAATGCAGCTGTGTCCGATAGCTTACTCCATCGATCGCTGTAGTTATTGATTTTTAAGTTAAAAAGTTAATTGAATTTTAAGGTTTTTCCAAGGCTTACCTGGGTTCATGGTCTTTTTAAGTTTATTTAAGAAAACAAAGGAATTGAAAAGAAAATAAGATCAATTTTGGAAAATTTTCATTCCCTTTGCCTGACCTTAATATTCAAACATGATTAATTTTGTGCAAGTTAAAGGTTTCTTAAAACCAGGTGCTGGAAAATCCATGGAGTATTTGTATTATGCAATTTTTTTATAACTAATATGAGTAAAGTTTACCTCTGAAATGTTGGAAAATTTAAAAAAGCAGAAAATATTGAATCTAAACGTGTTTCATTTTTAATGCCACACACATTGACTTACTATAACTACATTTCTCAGATATAGATTTTTTTACTTCTTTCAGATATAAAAAAAAGCATTGTTTTTTTTTTTTAAGGTAACACCTAAAAAGTCAGCTAGTCAGTTTTTTTTTTATACCAGACTAAATTTAAGAAGAGTAAAATAATGAAAAGTTAACACCAGTTTCAATATGATTTCGAGAAATAATGTCAAATTAGTTCCTGACATTTCCTTTTTCTATTTGTTATTGGATTAACTGTATAAAATGTCTGTCAACCTTTTATGGCGGTTTTCTTCATCCTCGGCTTTCAAACAGAACAACCTTAGGTACTGTTCCTTTCATCAATGATATTAGTCTACACAGTTTAAGGTTGAAGAGGTGATCACCATCTACATTCCCTGACATCTTTGAGGCACAGCAAAAAATGTGAAAAGTTTAATGAAGAGTATATTATGTTTTCGCAAAATGTTTAATCACATAAAATTAATGCTTGACATTAACGTACACAAACAGATAAATTGAAAAAGTGAAATTTTACATTGTGGACAATTTTTTAATTTTCATTCAAAATCCCTTCAACTGATACTTGTTGTTATTATGATCAACAAGAAAATTACCTATTTTTTTCTTCTCTTCGTCACGCTCTCTCCTAAAGGTCCTAGATGACTTGAAACAAAATACATTTAATGAAGAAGAAGTGGATCAGGAATATGACGAGTTTCTACTAATGCAGAAAGAATTTGCAGAGCTGCGAGTGGATCTTCCAGCAGAAAAGCCAAAGAATCTAGTCATTGAGGGTATTTTTTACTAAGCATTGCAAAAGTGGAATCAGGGAAATATATTCGTCGTTTTACTTGTTATAATATCTTGTGTTTAAAGACAGATATTTCAAAAAATTGGTCCATTGTACGCTTATCTCTCTGTCTCACTCTCTGTCTCTCTGTCTCTCTCCGTCTTTCTGTCTCTGTCTTTCTCTGTCTATGTCTCTCTCTGTCTCTCTGTCTCACTCTCTGTCTCTCTCTGTCTCTGTCTCTCTCTGTCTCTGTCTCTCTCTGTCTCTGTCTCTCTCTGTCTCTCTGTCTCACTCACTGTCTCTCTCTGTCTCTATCTCTCTATCTCTCTGTCTCACTCTCTGTCTCTGTCTCTGTCTCTCTCTGTCTCACTCTCTGTCTCTCTCTCTTTCTCTGTCTCACTCTCTATCTGTCTCCGTCTCTCTGTCTCTCTCTGTCTCTGTGTCTGTCTCTCTCTCTGTCTCTGTCTCTATCTCTCTGTCTCTCTGTCTCTCTCTCTGTATCTGTATCTCACTGTCTCTCTCTCTGTCTTTGTCTCTGTCTCTCTCTGTCTCTGTCTCACTCACTGTCTCCCTCTGTCTCTATCTCTCTGTCTCTGTCTCTCTCTGTCTCTCTGTCTCACTCTCTGTCTCTGTCTCTGTCTCTGTCTGTCTCACTCCCTGTCTCTCTCTCTGTCTCTGTCTCTCTCTGTCTCTTTGTCTCTCTCTATGTCTCTGTCTCTCTATGTCTCTCTCTCTGTCTCTGTCTCACTCTCTATCTCTCTCCGTCTCTCTGTCTCTCTCTGTCTCTGTGTCTGTATCTCTCACTGTCTCTGTCTCTCTCTGTCTCTGTCTCTATCTCTCTGTCTCTCTGTCTCTCTCTCTGTATCAGTATCTCACTGTCTCTCTCTCCGTCTCTCTGTCTCTCTCTCTGTCTGTCTCTCTGTCTCTCTGTCCTTGTTTCTGTCTCTGTCATTGTCTCTCTCTCCCTCTGTCTCTCTCTCCTTCTGTCTCTCTCTGTCTCTGTCTCTGTCTCTCTCTTTTTGTCTTTCTCTGTCTCTGTCTCTCTCTGTGTTTCTGTCTCTCTCTTTGTCTCTCTCTGTCTCTCTGTCTCACTCTCTGTCTCTCTCATTGTCTCTCTCTTCCTCTGTCTCTCTCTGTCTTTCTCTCGTTCTCCCTCTCTGTCTCTCTATCTCTCTGTCTGTCTCTGTCTCTTTCTGTCTCTCTCTGTCTTTCTCTATGTGTCTCTCTCTTTGTCTCTCTCTGTCTCTCTCTGTCTTTCTCTCTCTGTCTCTCTCTGTCTCTGTCTCTCTGTCTCTCTGTCTCACTCTCTGTCTCTGTCTATGTGCCTGTCTCTCTCTGTCTCACTCTCTGTCTCTCTCTCTGTCTCTGTCTCTCTCTGTCTCTGTCTCTCTATGTCTCTCTCTGTCTCTGTCTCTGTCTCTGTCTCTGTGTCTTTCTCTGTCTCTGTCTCTCTATGTGTCTCTGTCTCTCTCTGTCTCTCTCTGTCTCTCTGTCTCACTCTCTGTCTCTCTCATTGTCTCTCTCTTCCTCTGTCTCTCTCTCTGTCTTTCTCTCGTTCTCTCTCTGTCTCTCTATCTCTCTGTCTGTCTCTGTCTCTTTCTGTCTCTCTGTCTCTCTCTCTGTGTCTCTCTCTTTGTCTCTCTATGTCTCTCTCTGTCTTTCTCTCTCTGACAATTTTTGTCTCTGTCTATGTCTCTCTGTCTCTATCATTCTCTGTCTCTGTCTCTGTCTCTTTCTCTCTCAGTCTCTGTCTCTCTCTCTGTCTCTCATTGTCTCTGTCAGTCTCTGTCTCTCTCCCTGTCTCTCATTGTCTCTGTCTCTGTCTCTCTCTGTCTATGCCTCTGTCTCTCTCTGTCTCTCTGCCTCTCTGTCTCTCTCTGTCTCTCTGCCTCTCTCTCTGTCTGTCTCTCTCTGTCTCTCTGTCTTTCTCTCTGTCTCTCTGTCTCTCTCTGTCTCTATGCCTCTCTGTCCCTCTCTCTGTCTCTCTGTATCTCTCTGTCTCTCTGTCTTTCTCTGTCTATCTGTCCCTCTCTCTGTCTCTCTGTCTTTGTCTCTGTCTCTCTGTCTCTCTCTGTCTCTCTGCCTCTCTGTCCCTCTCTCTGCCTCTCTGTCTCTCTCTGTCTCTCTCTCTGTCTCTCTCACTGTCTCTCCCTTCCTCTGTCTCTCTGTCTCTATCTCTGTCTCTCTCTGTCCCTGTCTCTCTGTCTCTCTCTGTCTCTCTATGTCTTTTTCTCTGTCTCTGTCTCTGTCTGTCTCTTTCTCTGTCTGTCTTTCTGTCTGTCTGTCTCTCTGTCTCTGTCTCTGTCGCTCTGTCTCTCTGTCTCTCTCTGTCTGTCTCTGTCTCTGACTCCCTGTCTCTCTCTGTCTCTTTCTCTCTCTCTGTTTCTCTCTGTCTGCTTCTCTGTCTGTCTCTCTGTCTCTCTCTCTCTCTGTCTGTCTGCCTGTCTCTCTGTCTCTCTCTCTGTCTATATTTCTCTGCTTCTCTGTCTCTCGCTGTCTCTCTGTCTCTCTCTCTCTGTCTCTCTCATTGTCTCTCTCTCCCTATGTCGGTCTCTCTCTGTCTCTGTCTCTCTGTCTCTCTCTGTCTCTCTGTCCCTCTCTCTATCTCTCTGTCTCTCTCTGTCTCCTACTTTCTTACTGTCTCTGTCTCTCTGTCTCTCTCACTGTCTCTCTGTGTGTCTCTCTCTTTGTCTCTGTCTCTCTCTTTTTCTCTCTCTGTCTCTCTCTGTCTTTCTTTCTCTGTCTCCCTCTGTCTTTCTCCGTCTCTGTCTTTGTCTGTCTCTTTTTCTCTCTCTGTCTCTCTCTCTCTGTTTTTTTTCTCTCTGTCTCCCTCTCTCTCTCTGTCTCTGTCTCCGTCTCTCTGTCTGTCTCTCTGTCTCTCTCTGTCTCTTTCTCTGTCTCTCTCTTTATCTCTCTCTCTGTTTTGCTCTATGTCTGTCTGTCTCTCTCTGTCTCTCTCTGTCTCTGTCTCTCTCTCTATTCATCTCTATATCTGTCTCTCTTTGTCTCTCTCTGTCTCTCTCTCTATCTTTTTCTTTCTCTCTCTGTCTCTGCCTCTGTCTGTGTCTCTCTGTCTCTCTCTCTCTGTCTTTCTCTCTCTCTGTTTCTTTTTGTTACTGTCTATGTCTCTCTTTCTCTATCATTCTCTGTCTCTGTCTCTGTCTCTGTCTCTTTCTCTCTCACTCTCTGTCTCTCTCTCTGTCTCTCTTTGTCTCTGTCAGTCTCTATCTCTCTCCCTGTCTCTCATTGTCTCTGTCTCTGTCTCTCTCTGTCTCTGTCTCTCTCTGTCTCTGTCTCTCTGCCTCTCTGTCTCTTTCTGTCTCTCTGCCTCTCTCTCTGTCTGTCTCTCTCTGTCTCTCTGTCTTTCTCTCTGTCTCTCTGTCTCTCTCTGTCTCTATGCCTCTCTGTCCCTCTCTCTGCCTCTCTGTCTCTCTCTGTCTCTCTGTCTTTCTCTGTCTATCTGTCCCTCTCTCTGTCTCTCTGTCTTTGTCTCTGTCTCTCTGTCTCTCTCTGTCTCTCTACCTCTTTGTCCCTCTCTCTGCCTCTCTGTCTCTCTCTGTGTCTCTTTCTCTCTGTCTCTCTCACTGTCTCTCTCTTCCTCTGTCTCTCTGTCTCTATCTCTGTCTCTCTCTGTCTCTGTCTCTCTGTCTCTCTATGTCTTTTTCTCTGTCTCTGTCTCTGTCTGTCTCTTTCTCTGTCTGTCTGTCTGTCTCTCTGTCTCTGTCTCTCTGTCTCTCTCTGTCTGTCTCTGTCTCTGTCTCCCTGTCTCTCTCTGTCTCTTTCTCTCTCTCTGTTTTTCTGTCTCCCTGTCTGCTTCTCTGTCTGTCTCTCTGTCTCTCTCTCTGTCTGTCTGCCTGTCTCTCTGTCTCTCTCTCTGTCTATATTTCTCTGCTTCTCTGTCTCTCGCTGTCTCTCTGTCTCTCTCTGTGTGTCTCTCTCATTGTCTCTCTCTCTCCCTCTGTCGGTCTCTATCTGTCTCTGTCTCTCTGTCTCTCTGTCCCTCTCTCTATCTCTCTGTCTCTCTCTGTCTCCTACTTTCTCTCTGTCTCTGTCTCTGTCTCTCTGTCTCTGTCACTGTCTCTCTGTGTGTCTCTCTCTTTGTCTCTGTCTCTCTCTTTTTCTCTCTCTGTCTCTCTCTGTCTTTCTTTCTCTGTCTCCCTCTGTCTTTCTCCGTCTCTGTCTTTGTCTCTCTCTTTTTCTCTCTCTGTCTCTCTCTCTCTGTTTTTTTCTCTCTGTCTCCCTCTCTCTCTCTCTCTGTCTGTGTCTCCGTCTCTCTGTCTCTCTCTGTCTCTTTCTCTGTCTCTCTCTTTATCTCTCTCTGTTTTGCTCTCTGTTTTGCTCTCCGTCTGTCTGTCTCTCTCTGTCTCTCTCTGTCTCTGTCTCTCTCTCTGTTCATCTCTGTCTCTGTCTCTCTTTGTCTCTCTCTGTCTCTGTCTCTATCTTTTTCTTTCTCTCTCTGTCTCTGCCTCTGTCTGTGTCTCTCTGTCTCTCTTTCTGTCTCTCGCTGTGTCTCTCACTCACTCTTCCCGCAAACCCCTTTCTTTAAGTCAAAATCAACCAGATATCAAACACATCACTGTTTTAAACAACAAAGTTTATTTGCTTTTTATCCCTTTGTCAACTTTAGCAAAAAACAAAACAAAACAACAAATTTTTAGTCACTGAGGAATGAAGAATGCATTTTACACAGACATTTAGATTGCTCCTAAGAAAATTCATAAAGCCTCTCTTCTCAATTGCAACTGACTTGAAACATTTTGAGATGTACATCTATATGCAGCAAAAGTAAAATTGTCAAACCACGAGAGTCGCTGGAATCCATCATTTTAAAAAAAAACAACAGAGTAACGTATAACGTAAGGTAAACTAAACACGGCGTCATCACGACGGTTGGACTTCTTGTCGATGACACGAGTTTTCAAACTATGTTTCATTCATCGATTCCAATTCGCTACCTCTCAGCAGGCAGTGACAATCGTGAAATGTGGACACTCCGGCCCATATTCTTAATAATATAACAACAATCGTATCAGAGCTTAAACGAAATTACAGTCGACCGCAAATAGGCCTAACAGTGGCCGCAGAATTCTGAATAACACTCTCATTACAAATCGATCAGTTTAAAAATTAAAGCCTGACCAAATAGAACTCTGCAGTGTTTGCAATTCACATTCAGAAACGAATATTAACATAATTATCAGTATTATGACATTATAAATAAGTACCGTGCAGAATTTTTCCACGGACTTATCAAACTCCTAAAAAAAATAAAACAATGTGATCGCTTGATACACTTCGAACTGAACGCTAAGCTTGTGAATTTAGCTTAGAGCAAAACTCAGTGACGGGTGGAGTTATGGATATAATTAATTTCTTGGCGAAAGCTTATATAATTATACAGAAGAGGAAAAAGCCAACCCATTCCAATGTTTGAAATTTTTAGGCACGTCCTCTTTAATCGGTATTTGTAAAGATTAAATATATATACATATATATATGTATACATATATATATATACATATATATATATATACATATATATATATATATATATGTATGTGTTTGTGTGTTATTTTTTTTTCAAGTTCGGGAAATCAATAAATGATAGTCTTAACATCGTTTTCTACCTTCATATTAATTAAGTATGCTGAATAATCACATTAATTTTGAACTAGAGAGAGAGAGAGAGAGAGAGAGAGAGAGAGAGAGAGAGAGAGAGAGAGAGAGAGAGAGAGAGAGAGAGAGAGAGAGAGAGAGAGAGAGAGAGAGAGTGGGTCCAGTTAGACCAAACATTTATGTATCTATATTTTATTTGCAACCTTTAATATGCATTATCTCTCAGTTAAAACAATGCAAAATGAATTAAGTTCAATTTAAAGCTAACAGTCTGTCCATCCACGCCTACCTCTCCATACCCTGAGAGGGAGTGAAGTTTGGGAGGGGGGAAGGGGAGGTCGAGAAGACAGTGGGCCGTCCGGTATAGTTTACCTGTATGTCAAGAGAGCTCCGCCCCCTTCATTGGTTGAGATTTAGTGACAGGTCAACAGTGGGCGGTACCGCTATTGTCATCGCCATGTTTAGTTAAGTTGGGCATGTACGTCGGTTGTGATATTCATGTCAACAAAGTAAGCTCCTCTTGATCGAAACAGATTAGTTTTTGTTTTTCTCTAGCGCTGTATAAGAAATTTAAGGGAGTACAAAAAATATAGAAGGCGAACATTAGAACACAGAAGAAGATGGCAGCAAGTTACTGACAGTGAAGCCCTAACGCTGCTCTACACACGTCATGAAATATGTCTATCATACTTTATACGAAGACAGATGAAGGCGTGTTCCCAAAAAAAAATAATTTCAAAATAAATTATTTTTCTAATATAATTATACATAGAGACCCCGTCTCTTAGTCTGTCTCTTCCTCTGTTTGTCTGTTTCTTTGCACATTCCCACCCACTACCTTTTCTGACTGTTGACTCTCTCTCTCTCTCTCTCTCTCTCTCTCTCTCTCTCTCTCTCTCTCTCTCTCTCTCTCTCTCTCTCTCTCTCTCTCTCTCTCTCTCTCTCTCTTACTCCATATCTTGTTTAGATTGACAGAACTTCTGTCAAAAGAGTGATGTGAGCTTAAAAGCTGTTGTATTACCCCCCTCAACTATTAACAAAGTTAAAACTTTTAACGTACTTCTGAGGATTCTGTAACAGAAATTTGCAAAAGACAAGCAAATATCTGAAATGTTTTTAAAAAATGTGCCGGTAAAACCATGAGTCAATTTGAAATCTTATATCGATTTTCTAAACAAAAAAGAGTTTGATATGAAATTAAATGGAGGTGAAATATGAGATGCCCATTCGATCTCTTATGAGGTAATACCTGTTGAACTATTTTGAACCAACTTTTAAACTCAGCTTTTGTTTTGTTTTGTTTTTTCCTCTATTTTTATAACTCATGGGTGGTTTATCGTCAAAGCGCCAAGGTGGCGATTTATATCCAATATTTGACACCTACAACAAAAGCTTTCCCCTCTGTACCGTCAATTGTTCAATTGTCAGAGAAACACGGACAATGCAGGGGCGGCGCACTGGTCAAGCGACACTGTCCCGAGGGCCTGGGCTGGCGCGACCCAGACAGACTGTCGCCTGGTCCGGGGTAGAGAGCCGTGAGACAATGGGTGAGGGCTCTATCCGTGCCACCAGCGAAACGACTATTGTTGTAGCGGATTACAGGAGTCACTACTTTGATGATTGACCTCGCTGGCCATGATTGGAGGAGGGTACATTCAATTTCCGGCAAAACCATACATCAAAGAAAGCCGCATGTGAGTTTTCCGGCAAAACTAAACATCAGAAGAAGCCGCACATTCAATTTTCGGCAACGATTACAAGCATGTATCAAAGTCGAACATTAAATATATATAAGACGCTAGCCCTCCAGACCTCGCCAACTTTGAAATACTAAGGCTTTGTTCCCACTGAACGCTCGACAACCAAATTTTACACACACTCTCTATCTCCCTCTGTCTGTCTCTAATTGTCTATACCTTCCTTTCTCTGTGTCTGTTTCTTCATCCCTCTCTCTCACTCTTTGTCTCCCCCCACTCTCCCACTCTACAGATCACATCCAGTAATTTTTGAACTCGTAGATCGTCTACAAGAAGTGGTATTTGAAAATAGCTTCAAATTGAAAGGAAGTACGAAAAAAATCAAAGCAAGTGACCTGAAGAAATACAGATGGGAAGAAGAAACAATGGCCATGTTTGATGCAGGTGATATATCAAGAAAAAAAATCCTACAAAGAATTTGCTGTTCCAACTTGCCAGCAACCAATATCTTATAAAAATGTGCGACAGACTTGTATATAGTTTTAAATCTTCAACTTTTAATGAAACACTGCCTTTGGAGAATTTTATCCATTTAAACAAGCCTTCATTAAAACACAACATTTCTAATGCAGCCCCATTTGCGAAAACAGAATCGTAAATGTGACAGTCCCAAGCCTGAAATGCAGAGGGGAAATGTTGAATACATATTTCACTAATCGATCAACACACTCGAACATATTTTTTCCCGAAATGCCGGAATTTGTATGCTCTAAAAATGGGGACAATTCGGAAGAAAAAAAAATTGCCGGAAATTGCATACACTAAAATAAATGTTGCCGGAAAACGAAAGCTCCCTTGGAGGATACATAAAACCCTCAAATCTCAGAATTCTCTCACCATTTACTTCGATGATCTTCATGTATGCTGGTCAGCAACTCTTGGCTCCAGTCCATCATATCACAGAATCAACTTGATTTATATCAATCTCGACAAAAGTAAACTTATATTCCGTCTTGTGTTTCTCAAATTACTTCGTATAAAGGTACTAACACAGCTTCATTAAATTCCTACATTGGATCTTTTTGGCGTTTCGGTGGATTATTAATTTTTAAAAAACTGTGACAATTCTTTTTCTGATTTTGCTGCGCCATGGATAAAATATATTTCTTCCTGCTTGACGCTTCCGACCATGAGGACAGCGCTTGTGTTCAAGATCCTCTCCAACAGCTGTATATCCAACACCAGGACAAGCTGAAAGCTGCTCAGGTTGCCACAGACCGGGAAGATCAGGCCGTCACGGGCACGATGGGATTGGAGAAGGTAGAACTTTTAGCTTCCGGTAGAAGACGAGTTTTAAGATGCAGGAAAACTAAAGATGGAGATTCTCCAACAGAGGTCGCTGTAAAGATCACATCTATACACCAAGACTACGATGTAAATGAGAAGTTTGACAAAGAAGTTTATCTGTTGAAGAAATTTGGTGATTTGTGTGTGGCTAAGTTTGTTCAGGCCATGAGCTTCCCAGCCTTGGGTCTGACAGCTCTTGTGACCGAGTTCTATTCTGGCGGAAACCTGGTGGACGCTCTCAGCTCTGGGAGACTCTCCGCTCAGTTCCAACTGTCCACGGTCGCGTTCACCCTGATCGATACTGTTGATGACATCCACCGCAGAGACATCGTCTACAGGGACGTCTGCCCTGAGAACATCCTCATCAGTTCCTCGGGGATTGCGGTTCTGTCTGGCTTCTCAAATGTATTCGTTTTATAGTCTTTTATTTTCCGTCACAAACGGAAACTTTTTATGTTAACCTGTACGCGTGTTAGAAAAGTTTCATTGTGTATTGAATGTTTATATAGTAGTGAGGAATTCTAAATATTCTTTGAATTATGTATAGTTTTGGGAGATGTCTCTAACCTGTGTGTTGTTGCTGCGACTCCCAGAGACTTGGTCACACATCTTATCTCTGTGGACCTGGATGAGCGTTATGACAGCCAAGACATCGAAGACTATATGTTCATCCACTGCACCAGAATCTTGAGGATAAGGCAGCACTGGATGTAAGTAGAGTCCACTCATCTTTTCTACCAGTCCACATCTCTGACTTTATCATTTTCGTCGTCATCATCACCATCACATTAATCCCACCCCCCTCTCTCTGTCTGTCTGTCTGTCTGTCTCTCTCTCTCTCTGTCTGTCTGTCTCTCTCTCTCTCTCTCTCTCTCTCTCTCTCTCTCTCTTTCTCTCTTTCTCTCTCTCACTCTCTCTTCCTCCCTCTGCGTGTATGTTTCTATCATGAACGTATTTCTGCATCAACTAGTAATTTTTACACAATTACAATAATATTACTATCCTTTCCAAAACTTTTGAGATACTTACAATATGATAATAATTACTCATCATTGTCGTTGTATTCACAGCCATCTTCTTTTATCTTTTACTTATATCACTCAGGCAATTCATGGGTTCCTGCATTTTTTGACACATCTCAATTTTTTTTTTAACAGAATTGATTTACATTCTGCTTTGTTATCTTTGCATATTACAGCTTTTTTTTCAAACAGTAAAAATATACATACATTTTCTAATATTTCTCTCATTATTTCTTTTTAATGTTTTATGCAAAGAAAACCAAATGAAACTTCTTTCTCCTATTTCCTTTTTTCATCTTTTTTGTGTGGCAAACGTTTTCTTCAATTTTGAAATAAGTTACATCATGATTTAAGGTTTTAAGATCACAGAAGGCAAAGATGAAAAGATTAGAAGTTAAGGATCAAGAAGGGCAGTTTGAAGAGTGATCTGGGACCCTTACGCTAGATATCACGATAGCCAGAAGACAAGACGACAATAAAAGAAAAGATAAGAGGACAGCATTGTTGAGGCAAACTGGACTATGGGAATCAGGATCTACAGGAAAGCAGGCTTGAAAGCTATTCAAAACACAAATAAAAAAGACCAAGTCAGCAACAGTGGTGAAGATAGATATATACACACCTTAGAAAAGGAACTTACCTTTTTAACTCAGTGTATTGCTACAAGTTTAAAAAAAAAGAATGTTGTTTTTTTTTGGCTTCACATATCTTTATTTTTTTTCTTTTCATTTGTACTTAGGTTATTATTGGTAAATACATGCTCAATCTCTCCTTTTCAGTCCAGACTTTTTTTTTAATCTGATTAATTTTGCAACACGAAAGAAAAATATTCTTACACTTTCTATGAAATTTCTATTTAATGTTCCATTTATATTTATATATGCACTTCAAATTGAATGGATTTGCTGTCTCCTTTTTCTATTTTTTCATTTTGGTTTGCATTGTTCTTCGTAAGTGAAATTAGTCATATCTTGATATTATGTTTCTAGATTACAGAAGGCAAAGACTCAAAAGACCTGAAGTTTTTTGTATTTTTGTCCTTTAGATTTTTAGTTTTTTTTTTAGTATAGATGAAAAGCCTCTGATATTCTCCTTTCCAGTCACATTTTTTTTAAACAGATCTGATTTACATTCTACTTTTATATCTTTGGATATTACAGCTTTTTTTCAAACAGTATATATATAGTTTTTTTTTTTTCTAATATTTCTCACATTATTCCTTTTTAATGTGATATGCAAAAAAAAAATTTTGAATAAAAATTCTTTCTCCTGTTTCATTTTTTTTTCATCTTTTTAAATGAAAAAAAAAGTTATATCATGATATTAGGTTTTAAGATCACAGAAGTCAAAGATGGAAAGACTACAAGTTAAGGACCAAAAAGGGGAGTTAGAATAGTTACCTGGGACCCTTGTGCTAGCTATCACCAAGGCAAAAAGACAGGACGACAGTAAAAGAAAAAATAAGAGGACAGCATTCTTCAGGCGAGCTGGACTATGGGGATCAGGATCTACAGGACAGCAGGCTAAACTGCTATTAAAATTACAAATAAAAAAAAAGACCACGTCAGTTGCAATGGTGAACATAGATATATACATACCTCAGAAAAAACCTTACCCATTTAAGTCAGTATATTGCAACAACCTATAAAAAAGAAGGGCTTTTTTTTTGCTTTATTTATCATTTATTTTTCCCTTTTCATTTGCACTTTGGTTAGAACTGGTAAATACGGGCTCAATCTCTCCTTTTCAGTCCAGACTTTTTTTCAACTAATTAATTTAGATTCCGCTCTTTGGCTTTTATAAATTTGGATACTACAGCCTTTTTTTGAAGTTCATAAACCAGGAACTAAAGATTCAAAAAAATTAAATGAGTGTAAACAACATGTACCAAAAAGACATGGTCAAGGCAAAGGACAATGGTCACAGGTCACATTTATTCTTCTTGTCAGAACCATGTAGCCCTAAACTGCTGCTCTTAAATGGCATGAAATTTTATTTTTTCTAATCATATTTGTATTTTTGTCTTTTGGATTCTTTGTATTTTTTTATACAGATAAAAACATGCTAAATTCCTTCTTTCCAGTCAGGGGATAATTTTATATTATTAAATATTTCATATATATATATATATATATATATATATATATATATATATATATATACTTAAAATTAAATTGAATTGCTTTCTCCTATTTTTTTAATTTTTGTTTTGCCTGGTAAAATTGTTGTCTGTAATTGAAATTAGTGATATTTTGATATTATGTTTCCTGAAGTTAAGGAGCATGAAGAGGAGCTGGAAAAGAGTTATGTGACTGGCTAGCTAAGATCTCCATGGGCAGAAGACAAGTTGACAGTGAGGAAGAGACCTGGAGGACTGAACATTGAGGTCTACAAGAACTACATGGACCAGGAACTAAAGAAACAAAAAATTACACGAGTGTGAAAAACATGTACCAAGAAGACATGGTCAAGATGAAGAACTATGGTTACAGGTAAGGCAGCTACTCTTTTTGTCAGAATCATGTAACCTTTGACTCCTTCTCTTGCACCAACGATTAAAGGGCTTGTAATTTTATGGTTGCTATTGATATTTATATTTTTGTCCTTTAAATGTTTTGTATTATTTCTAATAGGTAAAAACATGCTGAATTCCTCCTTTCCAATCAGTGCTTTTTTAAAAGGATTTGATTTACATTCTGCTTTTATGTCTTTGGATACTACAGCCTTTTTTGCAACAACAACAACAAATATATATATATATATATATATATATATATATATATATATATATATATATATATACATGTGTTCTAAAACATTTTCTCTAATATTCCTTTTTAACTTTTCATACAAGCCAAAATTGAATGTAAATTGTTTCTTCTATTTCTATATTTCAAATTTTTTTGCATGGAAAAAGTTTTCCTCATATTTAAATAATAAGTCATATCATATTATTGTGTTCCGAGATCCCAGAAGGTAAACATGTAAAGACCTGAAGTTGAGGACCATGAGGAGAAATTTGGAGACATACTTGGAACCCTTACGCTAGTGATCACCATGGCCAAAGAACAGTATGACAGTAAAAGGTAATTTGGAAGACAACACCTTTAGCCTTTTTGAACTGCAGGGGTCATGATCTACAGGAAAAAAAGACATTGCTGTCAACAACATGAATCGCAAGAGGCCAGGTCAGCTACTATCCACAATATTTACATATTGGTTAACTACACCTCTCAAAAGAGTCTAGATCTACAAACTGTAGAAACAGAAAGTTTTTTTGCTTATTTTATCTGGACTTTTTTTTGTTACTTTGAACTTTGGTTTCCTGTTTGTTAAAACCTGCTGAATCTTTCCTTTCCAGTCAGAACTTTTTAAAACTCATTTAATACATTTTTCTCTTCCGCTTTTAGATTACACAGTTTGTATTGTTGCACAAAAGAAAAATATTCCAACACTTTCTCTAAACTTACTCTCAATGGTTCATATATATAAAAAATGAACAATTAATTCTTTCTCCAATTTTTTTTTTTAAATTTTGTATTGAATGCAAAATTGTTTTCGATATTTGAACAAAAATGATATTACAATTTTAGATCACAGAGGGCGAAGCTGCAAAGACTAATTTATAAGTTTAGGACCAGGAAGAATAGCTGGAACAGAACCTAAGACTGTAGAGCTAAGGATCCATGTGTTCAAGAGACAAGTTGAGAGAAAGGGAAGACCTGGAGGACTCAAACATTGAGTCATTCAAGAGCTACATTGCTGTCAACATTGTCAATCAAAAAGGCCAGGTCAGGCACTATCCACAATATTTACAAATTGGTTAGCTACACCTCTGAAAAGAATCTGAATCTGTAAACTCGTTCTTTTTTTTTACAAACAGTAGATAAACAGAAATTTTTTTTTTTTGCTTGTTTTATCAGTATTTTTTTTTCTTTGAACTTTGTTTTCTTATATGTTAAAACCTGCTGAAGTTTTCCTTTTCTAGTCAGGACTTTTTTGAAAGGCATGCTATTCATATTTTTCTTTTCCGCTTTTAGACTACACAGCTTGTTTTGCAACCCAAAAGAAAAACATTCCAACACTTTCTCCAAGACTTCCTTTTAAAAGATTCATATGCAAACAAATTGAATATAATTGCTTTCTTCTATTAATTTGAGAATTTTCTCCTTTTGATTCTTAGTTTTATTTAGTATAGGTGAAAACCTTCTGAATTACTTTTTTCCAGTAATTTTTTCGTTTGTAACAGATTTTATTCATATTCTGCTCTTATATATTTGGATATTACAGCCTTTTTTCGAACTACATGGACTAGGTTTGAAAAATACAACAAATTACTAGATGAAACAATTTGTATTAAGAAAATATGGTCTAGGCAAAAAACGAAGGTCACAGGTAAGGCAGCTACTATCCTTGTCAGAATCATCTAGCCTCAACTCCTTTACTTGCACCAACCATTAAACAGCTTGTAATTTTTTTTGCTATTGATATTTGTAATTTTATCCTCAGATTTCTTCAAATTATTTGGTATAAATAAAATTCATGCTGGAATCCTCCTTTCCAGTGATGATTTTTTTAAAGGAATTGATTTACATTCTGATTTTATGTCTTTGGATATTACAGCTTTTTTGCAAATAACAAATATATATATATATATATATATATATATATATATATATATATATTTATATATGTTCTAACACTTTCCCCAATTTTCCTTTTAAACCTTTCATACGCACTAAAAATGAATGAACATTGTTTCTTCTGTTTTTATATTTCATTTTTTCCATGGCAAAATATTTCCCCCTATTTGAAATAAGTCATATCATATTATTGTGTTTGAGATCACAGAAGGTGAGCATGTAAAGAACTGAGGGTCAAGACAATGAAGAGAAGTTTCCAGACATACTCGGGACCCTTACACTAGGGATCACCATGGCTAAATGACAATACTTACATATTGGTTAGCTACACCTCTGAAAAAAATCTGGATCTTTAAACTCCTTCTTTTCCCACAAACTGTCGATAAAGTGATTTTTTTTTTCTTTTCTTTTATCAGTATTTTTTTTTCTTTAAATTTTGTATTTTTATAATTTGAAACCTTTTGAATTTTTTTTTCTAGTCACAAACTCATTTAATTTAGATTTTTCTCTTCCGCTTTTAGATTACACAGCTTGTTTTGCAACACAAAAGAAAAATATTCCAGCACTTTCTCCCAAACTTTGGATATTACAGCCTTTTTTCGAAGTCCATGGACCAGGAATTAAAGGTACAAAAAATTAAACAAGTGTAAACAACATGTACCAAGAAGAAATGATCAATGCAAAGAACAGTGGTCACAGGTAAGGCAGCTACTCTTCTTGTTAGAATCATGTAGCCATTAAACGGCATGGAATTCTTTTTTTTTTACTTTTGATATTAATAATTAATATTTTTGTATTTTTGTCCTTTAGATTCTCCGTATTATTTGGTATTATATAAAATTATTCTAAATTCCTCTTTTCCAGTCAAGTTTTTTTAAGGATTTGAATTACATTCTACCTT
>JAWDGP010002633.1:0-43663 GCA_033675545.1 Elysia crispata | reverse complement strand
TCCTGACAAACCACAGACTTTACAGAGAAAGTCAAAATCCCCATTCAGAGAAATTTTTTTTTTCTCGTCACATGAAAGTGACGAGCAGCAACTTCATTGCCAAGTCCACCCTCTAAAAATCTAGCAATATTCCCATAAGAATCCGAACAGATGCTAATGCAATCATCATTGTATTTTACTGTGCGTTGGAATTTTATGTGTTTGCAATTTGGAATGAGATTTTTGAGTGACCTTCCACTACGATCTGCCCAAATCTTAATTTAAACCTAACAATCTGATATGCTATTACTATGCCAGGCATGCATTTTTTTCTCATCATGTAAATCTAACAATCTATTTATCAATTTGTTTAATCCCCCCATTCTACCATATGTCTCCTAGAACTTGTTACTTACTAACTGCCCTTTTCGCCGTAAGCAATTGGGGCAACAAGAACTTGTTACTTCACCTAAATATGTTTCTTCTCCACCCTAACGAAATCAGAAACTAGTTCCTTAGATAATCCCCACATGTAGTACTCATTCAAAAGTCTTCTATGTTTCTTTCCCTGTCTCCAACTCAGTCCTAGCTCTTCTTTCATGGTCAAAGTTTGTTCTCCACTAAGTTTTATCTTCTGCTTCACCCCTGCCTTCTTACAAATCTTTAAAGCTCTAATGCTCCCTGTATGTCTTTTTTCTATTGTTTTACATCCTTTGTAGCTAAAGTCAACTGGCCACATGTTCGGCACACTTCAGAGTAAAGATTTTCAGTATGTTTCATAATGATGTAAAAATTTGAAGTAAAAATTGTTTATTATTGTTGAGGATATAAAAGCTGTTACATCAAAAAGAGAAATAATATTAAGAAACCAATGAAAAAAAAATGATTTGTATGAAGTCATTTATCTGTAATTGTCTAATTAATTAGGTTGAGACAATGGAGGTAAATTTTTGAAACTTGATAGACAAACTAAGTAAGCAAAACGAAACTCTTAAACAAAACTTTTTAAAGATAAAAATCACAAGGCAGAGTTGATAAAGTCTTAAATCAAGAGGAAACTGGTGTAAGACATTAAACAATTTGACTGTAGCTTGTTAAAAAAAGGCACGCTTTATAACATATCAAAACTGCAGGTCACAAAATATCCGGCACATCCCTGTTCACAGTGCATAGCACCGTCAGCAGAGCGCGTCTGACAGTGATTGATTCACTGATGACGCTTGTCGGTAAGAAGATATGCGGGTCTCCAGGCTTAAACTAAATTTTTGTTGAGAGATGATTTTGAGAGCTCTAATCTAAATCTAGATCTGTGCCTTATTCACATCTACGAAATTCATTTGTTTAATGCATGAATGAACAATTTTCAGCTTGGAAAAAAAATGTAATGGCATTATAGTATGATACACAATTTCTTACATCTACACAATCATAAAGAACTAGCTGGGTCCAAGCAACCTGAAGCCTCTTATAATAGCTTAGTCTAGTACAGTTTGCAGAGTGGACCCATGTGAGTGGTTAAAAAGTGTTTTGAACACCCTGTAATCTAGTATTAGAGCACACTAGAAAATTGTACGTGGAGAGCCACAAAAAAAAATCAGCTAAGTATGGAAGAGTCGTAGAGAGACAGGCGGAGGAAGGTTCAAACGGGCCTTCAACAAAGAGCCAAAAACAGCTAATTCCCAAGGGAATCTCTTGGTCCAAAGGCTGTTAAGGTGTCTGGGAGTATCTCACTCAACCTTGCAGTGTTCCTAAGCTTGCTGAGTGTGCTTTGCAGTACATTCATGCTTGCTTAAACTTTTTTCCTATTTATAATCTTGTATTCTCTGAGAGGAGAAGGAACCCCAATAAAGGCAACTTGAGGGCATTGGTATTCCTCTATTATAATTATTATATTTCCTTTGAATCTCTGATTTCATTTTTCCATTTCTATCTGATTATTTTCTCTTCATTTCTATGTTTTCTTTCATTTTACCCCTTATGGCTTAATTCATATATGTAAATTTATAAATGTTGTGATATCAATATTGAACTTTTTTTTTGCTATTTTGTTTTTACAATAGGCGCCTATTTCTTGTTTTAAATGTTTGATTTTTTTTAAACCAAAGGAAAATTTTTGGCAAAAATTGGCAAATTTTGTCATTTTGATGGCAAATTTGGTAGTTTTTCATGGTAAATTTTGGCAAATTTTGAGGTTTGAAATGGCAAAAAACTGCAGGGACAGCACAAAGAGTTATTCTATTCATCCAAAATAAGATGTTTCTCTGAAAGAAAGCAAAAAAAACAAAACAAAACATGTACATGTAATTATGAATCTTACAAGTCATACAAAAAGTTTTACATGTAATATATCAAATTAAGACCATTAAAAAAATGGGTTTTTTTACTCTTAAACCCTTCATTTGCAGAAACTAATCTTGTGGTTATCAACAAAATACCAAATATAGCAGGCTGGAGTCGGATAAACTAAAATGAAGCATAAAAATACTGATCCTATCTGGAGATACGGGTGTCAGAGGATAAAAATTGGACTCATACAAGATTTATGCTAAAAGTGAGGCTTATTTTCTAATACAAATAACTACATTATAATATGCTATTTACAATGAGGGACATCACATGATCAATTTCCAGTATCAGAGCTGGAACGAGGAAAACTTCAGCCCTTCCTGTTGTGACTCAGGTTTTTATCATAATAGTGTAAGGGAAAAATGACTTCTTAGAATTATATCAGGAAATATTCTACTGTTTGAAGATGATTATCTTGCAAGAAAACCAAAGTTGATTGCTTGAGGAAAAAAGAAATTTAATAAATAATTCTTGATAATTCCCACTACAATATTTCTTGGCTGCACCTGAAAATAATTATCAACATCAATTTTTCTATCAACTGTGGAAATAAGTAATGCAGAAAGCTCATTCTGCCTGAGTCATATTGATCATGGATAGCTGGTGTTGATACAACAAAACATAACCTCTGACCTTTTAGCACAATTTCCTGCAGCATAGAGTTCAGCAGATGTACCAGTTCTCTATATCTAGAAAAAAAATATATTTAACCAAATTGTGAGTTCTTCCAAATCTATCAAGCACACTTTAGAGAAATAACCTTCTTGTAATTTTCTGCATATATTTTCTTACTTGCAAACTTTGCTGTGAGAGTTGTTCCAACCTTCCGCCCTAAGTCAGACACTGCTTCACATGTGTAGATCTGTTCAGGATCTGGGGAGAGAGAGAGAGGGGGGGATGAGAACACGGTGAGATTACTGAGATCGTCAGGGTAAGGTCAAGGCTAATAAAAAGGCTTGAGACACCAAAATGTAAAACAAACAACGTGAAATACCCAACTGATATAACAGTTACAGTGTAGCCTATTACGTGAGAGCTGATTACATGAAACACTCATGTGGTATAACCGTTATGGTGTAGCCAATAAGACACATGATTGTCCCAACTTGAAACACCCATATGGTATAGCCGTCACGGTGTAGCCTATTAGGTGACACATGATTGTCTCAACATGAGACACCCATCTGGTATAGCCGTCACGGTGTAGCCAATTAGGTGAGAGCTAATTTTCCCAACATGAAACATCCATATGATATAACCGTTATGGTGTAGCCTATTAGGTGACACCTGGTTGTCCCAACATGAGACACCCATATGGTATAGCCGTACGGTGTAGCCTATTAGGTGACACCTGATTGTCTCAACATGAAACACCCATCTGGTACAACCGTTGTAGGCAATCAGTTACACAGTCTTCTGAGTTCCTGGTAAAGAAAATTGTTAATTCTACCACTGCTGGTTATATCATCCGAAATCGAACAAAGAAACAAAAACAAAAACGACTTTGATTAGCAGAGCATTGACACAGAATTGACAAGTATGACGCCAGGATAACACTGAACTTGAAAATATAGCCTGTCAGTAAGGTAAGGTTTTTAATTGCCTTGCGATTTTGAATTTTCGAAGACGCACATGCAAATCCACGAGTTTTCTTTGGGAAATCATTTTGAGTTTGAGCTTACTAGTAACCAACAGTGGTCAAGATTTTGATTGAAATGATGCAGACCATAACCTGAATTTTGTTAGAGTCGATATAATAACCTTATTGGACCTCTATCATTTCATTGGCAACTAGAATTAAGGCGTTGGCTTTTTATGACTCAGTGAGAGTGAAAAAAACTTTATATATTTCTCAAAGGAAAATTTCCATACAATAAATTTACATGGGATCATAAACAACTGAACATGCAATACTTCTCACAGAGACAAATGCTGTATAAATTTAAATATACCTTCATGAATGAATTTTCATTGAATTAAACCCTTAACTTAACATGGCCTGATCTAGGGGGTGCTTAGGTTGCTTGAGCAACCCCGTCAAAAAAATAAAGAAAGAAAATGTTCCATGATAAAAAAAAGAGAATGCATCTTCACGCCTTCTTGTTCATAAATAAAACAAAAAGTCGTGTCTTTCAATACCTTCAAAACTACTGCCCAATTTCAACAAAATGTACAGCTTTGCACCAATTTTTTTTTTCAAAATTTTCTACAAGGGGGGAGGGGGCCGTGCCCCCAGACCTCTCCCCCCCCCCCCTAAAGAGCTGCGCCACTTGAATAATTGGATCCTAACACAATCCTAAGCACCCTCCCACCCCCCTTTTCAGAACAATTTCATCCATCCCTGATTCAAGCATATTTTTTTTGTAAAATTAAAATAATAATAAATCAAAAACGGCTGTCTGACTACTCAATGGAATGTTGAAAGGATTTATTGAAATAATATTGATATTAGTCAAGTCTTATTTTAGATATCTTAAACCTTCCACACCAAGTTATAAATCTGCTAAAGTATTCATGGAAAAGAGGGTAAACTATCATTTGTTGTACTTAGTATTTTTTCTTCTTCTGTCTCTTTATACGTCTCACAAAAATGTGATCAGGTCCTTTCAAAGCACTGCCGTGCATAATTCTTACATTTGATCCTGATTTCCATATATTGGCGGGTTGGAAAATAAAATGTTTTAGTGACTGATTTGAATCTAGGTACTTTTATCTCTGTTGCAAATAATGTGTAGGATTCTTACTTTTTGCTATTTACATGAATTGCAAAAGTTTTTACAAAGAGAGGCATAGCGAAGCTTCCTATAGAAAACGCCCTACGGAAGATCTGGTTTGATAACCGTTTTCTAAGCCTTCGTGGCTAAGTAGGTGGGAGACTGTGGAAACTTGTAAGACTCAACCCCAGTATCATGTTTTAAGACTTTTTTTAATAGATGATGTTTAGACCTAAATAGAAGTGTGGTGACTACAGCTTGTTTTGGTCAATGTCAGAAGAATCTTACATACTTGGTTTCTTATTGATCGTTGATTTCAGAGTGAACGAGTCGATATCTATTGTTGAGTTTATGAGGGTTAAACATGTAGAAATAAATTGGCCTTGTTTAGCAATAAATACTGAGTGTTTTGAGGCTACGGGCATTAGAGGCCATGAGCTGTGGCTTGAATGCCTTTAGCTCGAAGCTTTAGGCATAGCTAGTATAGCAGGTTATACACTACCTTAGTGAGTATAATTTTTCAAGTCATTTTATAATTATGATCTGAGAGTGATTCACTCTCTGTGAGAACCAAATGAGAACCTGAAAAAGAATCTCATATAAATGTATGCAAACAATTATTATCAGCAGCTGTGTTAAGACTCACTTCACTTAAACTATAATTATTGAGATTATGATGAATAAAATAGACATCAAATGCAAAGTGAATTGGAAAGAGAAAAATACTAAAGAACATTGTGTGACTAAACTATTGGTATTTATGCTGTAAGAATTTTGTGGGGATTTATTGAACAATACTAACAGATTTCATGTAAATTTTATGATAGTGCAATAAACTGGAGTATAGTGCAAACGTTCAAGGCTTTGTTCTTACAGCTTTGCAGGATAGTGTAACTGATCACATAATGTCTCGGGGAGGGGATAATACTGGAAGACGCTTACTAATACCAGTTTATACTCATTTAGAGGTTTTTGAGGTTATACGTGCTTTTTTTATCTAATAATATAACAGAAAATTTTTAAAGTTATTGGTTGTGCTGCAATCATAATTTATCCCTGAAACAATAAAACATCCCTCACTATTATCTAGGTGCATCATTTACCAGCTCTATAAGCAAATTAAAAGGATTCTCTACATTTTTTACTTCTTAAGATGACTGACGAACCAATTTTCAAAACTTCATTGCATAGAAATTTAGGGCAAGGAAACAAAGACACTTCATACATGTTTTGTGTGATTTATTTGGGATTGGTGCAAAATGTGAAGTTTTTCAAATGGATTGGATTTAGTGGTTCAACAAAATTTCTACAATGCATTAAATGTCGGGTGTCTTACCTGAGGAATGAAAGAAGTTCTCTATTTTGTAGAGTGGATGGACTTTATGTTTTAAAATGGAGGATATCTTGCTTTAACATTAATTAAAGTATACTTCAGTGCTAGGAAAGAACAGGTCAATTTTGAAGAATATGTTACAACTGGAGTTAACTATAAATAGTCAGCAAAATTTTCTTAGTTTACTTCCCATTCAAAGCAGAAGGTGATCTTCACAGTCATTGTGTCTTGGTAGCTCATCAACTGAGTTTTCCAGTAGATTGAAGTGATTGGAGAATTTTGGTCTGATTAGAGCGACATCGCCCGGAAAGAAATTCTTCCATTTTAAGAAGATCTGCTAAAGGACTTTAAACATGAACGGGATCATTTTATGACTCTTCAGTTATATACGTTAAACGGGCATGAGTCCCGCACTAGCAGTACACACAGTGTAGACGGTGCTACCACCAGTGGGATGAACCAAGCACGGATTTCGGTTTCAGGTGGAAGATCAGACTCTGTAAATAAAGATCTTAACCTAACCAGCTTAATCTAGTTTTACTTATGAAATCAATAAGGTTTGTGGTTTGCTTTGGGAACCAGGGGTGATTACTTGCTTCACTGTACAAACAGACGTGTCGAAAGTGCTTGCAAGATCTACCAAACAGGTGAAGCTGAGGGCTCACTGGCCACTTGATTTATGTTACTTATCACACGTTATATACTTAAAAGATACATTTTCATCAGCAGCTTGTATGGCATTGTGGGTCAGATGGGCCGAGACTGAAAAGTGATTGTGACATAATACACAAAAACCACTGCTACTTGAAAGGTGAACTTTCTGTTTGGACTCCTCTGGACCTTATGACACTTTTATTTCGTCAGTAACGAATGATTCCCTGGTTGGAGGAAGAAGCAAGAATTTTGAGGACTCAAAAATTTATCTCATAACTTTCTCAACAATCGTGTGTTTTTGTTGTTAGGGTCGGGTAAGGGAGGGGGGCAGCTCCAAAAGCTCTGGTTATGCCATTATTTTTTGTAATGCAGCACGGCGGTAGAAAAAAGCTTAGAGAATGAGAAAGAAAAATAGGAAAGTGTAACATATTATATCAATATTCATCCCAAAAATTTTCAAGAATAATAAAATCTCAGGAAAAATTTCTACGTCTTGAACCCCCCCTCCCCCCATATCCCTGGGCTAAGCTCCAAAAAGGTGACCATCATGGCTAAAAGATTTGAATCAATGCTTATGTTGTTTGGGGAACTTGAAATAAGTCAAAGTCCCTATAGTGGACCTAATGTAGACTATAAATATAAACCAAAAGTATTATTTTTCTGATCTTACAACTAATTCCAAACATTTTCATTACAAGACTCACTGCTCCTGTTACGTGTAAGAACTAAAAAACCGCTAGACCCCTGGATATCATCTTTCTTGTACCACTGTGCCGTGCCCCTGGGGTGACCATCAGAGCTGAGGCTGCAGGTACAAGTGGTAGATTCCTCCAGGAAGTAACCCTGTACCGCCTGAGGATGGCAGATATGGGAGGCTTGGGAGAAACCTGAGGAGAACAAGGAAGAAAAGTGAGGTATCATGAGAGGCTACAGATAACTACCATTTATACCCGCTGCATTTGCATGCTCTGAATTTACATTTGTTTTTTAAATTCATCATTTTATACTTAACTTTCTTCTTGCATGTTTGTAGTCAGAACTTTGTTATGATCAAAGTGTGGATAATAGTTTTTTTTAAACTAAAGTTTCATATTTTCAGCTTACTATAACACTTCCTGGAAAGAGAGAGAAAGAGAGGGAGAGAGAGACAGGCAGACAGACAGACAGAGAGACACAGAGAGAAAGAGAGAGACAGAGAAAGGGACAGACATAGAGAGAGGCAGTCAGAGAGACAGGGAAGTAGACAGATGGGCTGAAACAGAATAGAAAAGTATTCCCACAACATTTTAAATTGAAAGACTATTCCAAGACTCTTGCAGGAGCCATGTAAAAATTTCGAGGACTCTCGACAATTTTTCCTCTTACAGTGTTCTTTTATTTCAGTATTTATATTTTGTTTTGCCCAAATTTTAAATGTTCAATTTTGCTCTAGCAATAAAGATCGCTGTAGAATATTGTGCCTCATTTGTCTTCCAAACAATTTCTTTCTTGATGCAGATTCAGCAGGTCACATGATTTTCTTGAGCTTCGCTTCAGTGGAATGTGCTTTTTCAATTATTATATTTTGGGCTATCTCCACATTCATCAAGGTGAAGTATGTGGGTATTAAAGAAATCAACTGATAGCAAAAGGTTGAGCCAATAGTAGGAATTTTGGGTATAGTTCTGCTACAGAGAGAAGACATAGAAGAAAATAGGAGATGGTGCTGCTGAGCAGAGCATGTTTCACAGCAGAAAGCTTGTGACAGTGTTGCTGTAAGATAAAGTGGGCATGGTTGACAGTAGGAAACTTGAGACGTTGCTGCTAATGACAATATGCATAGGTCTCATGAGTTGGCACACAGTTAGCAGTAGGAAACTGATGATGGTTAGGCTAGCCTGAGCTTGAAACTAGTGAAAGTTGTAGCAGAAAAACTGTGGGAGGGGTTCCGAACTCAAGATCTTACATTTCCATAGCTTGAGTGGCTATCTTGTTACCTTTGCAAATCTAAATACAGAGACTTGAAACCAGCATATGGTTTTCTAGGTCTTTTTATGGGTAAAGTTCAAGAATTTTGCAGCATATTTCTTCACAGTTATTAAATTTTATCATAAATTTGGAAACTATGAAGACCAGAACCAACCTTAACTTACCTCAAACTCTGCTTGCATTGATTCTCAACATGTTTTTCTGTGGTTAATCTTATAATCAGAAAATGACATAAGACTTACTGAGGGTGACAGTTTTGTTCGCCCGTGTCCCAGTCACCTTGGTGGACCCGTTTGTCACATTAGGATAGATGTATCCTGTAAAGCTGTGCGTCCCTTCCCCCAGCTCCTGGAGTAAAACACTGATTGAGCATTGAGACCTGTAGTAGACTGGAGTCTCGCCAGTTGCTATGTGGCTGTAGACTGAGTTGATGGTGATCTCTTCAGAGTTACTACCATGGGACTGAAGATAAACAACGGTGAGATGAGGTTTATGAATCATTATTGTTTCTCAAGAGAGACTCTCTCTCTCTCTCTCTCTCTCTCTCTCTCTCTCTCTCTCTCTCTCTCTCTCTCTCTCTCTCTCTCTCTCTCTCTCTCTCTCTAATCTATTGTCCATCACGACATATCTTTTAAAACATTTTATCCTTACATAGGTGATGAAAACAAAAGCCTATCTTAATACAGAATAATCTGTAGTGAATATCAACGCCTTGGTTTTAGGAAGGGTAGTCTCTCCTTTAGCCGTGCCTATGATTGCGGCAAGTTCCTTAAGGACTCTATTATGTCTCCATGGGTATCTCCCTGAGAGAGGGCGATTTAGCAAGAGCTCAAGACATGCTCTGTGGTCTGCCTACCTTGGCATAGCGGACAAGTGGGGTCAACTTTCTTTCCCCACCGCTCGCTCCAAATTAGTGATGGGGGCAGGAGATTGTACACTGATCTGATGAGAAAGCTGATTTGAAGTGGCGCCATGTGCCAGATCTCATTCCATGTGATGGAATTCCGCAGGACATTACTCCAGTTTAGTCCATTGTGCCTTTTGTGATTGCTGGACTGCTTTCTGAACCCTTCTGGAATCTTCATTGAGCCTTATCTCATTGATGACATCTCTCTTTTCTCTTTCCCTTCTGCTTTTGACCACCACCTTGCTGTAGATGATCCTAGCCATTTGCGGTCAGTTTGAGTTTGCCCAATCACTTCTTTAATCTTAAGGCAGTCCTTAGCTTCGTCTGCGGCTTAGACAACTTTCCATTTCCTACCCGTCTTTGTGGTCGGTTGTACTGTCTTCACAACTGGGTCCTTGGAATCCTCTAACATAGAGAGCAGCCTGGCTTTGCGACATTTATTCTCTTCCAAGGCGGATTTTAGTGGGAGTCTTAGCTTTGCTTTACGGCATTACTGCACCTGATAGACCCGGAGGTGCCCCTAACCACCTTTTGGTGAACTTATTGATTTTAGTTTCTATTGCCTCAACTGTAGTTGAGCAAATTTCATAGACCAGGAGTGGCCAGAGAAGCTTCGGAATTAGCATGTACTGGAAGTACGACACTTTCAGCTAACCCTGAAGGCCATATCTATTGGCTAGAATTCTACTGTTTCTAGTCCTCTTTTGGTGTCTTTAATGGGTGAATCGTACCATCTGCCAAGGCTCTTAACTGGTTCTTGACTGACCATTGGTATCTGCTGAGTAGTTACTGTAAATGTCGTGGTCACATCTATCTTACCTTTCCTTACTGAGAGACTGCGAGACTTACTTGGGTTGAATTTCATCCTACACAATGCCATTAGGACGTCGAGCCACTTTAGCATTTGGCGTGTTACGTCGAGCAGATTATGGTGGTGTCATCCATGAATGTTTTCAAGGGGGGCATAAAGCAACCACCACCTAAATTAGCCGGGCCTGCGCTATCTGCTGCCTTCAAGATGACTTCCATAGCCATGGCGAACAGGATTGGGGATATGGTACAACCCATGGCGATTCCAATTTCCAAGTTGATCAAGTCTGTGATGTAGCTATCAATTGAGAACCACATCCGGAAACCGTTGAAATAGTCCTTTAGAATCACTTGTATATCCTCCAGAACATGGTACATCCTCAGGGTTGCTGAATCATTTGGTGTGGTACCGACCCGTAAGCATGTACCAGGTCAAACCAAATGACGTCGAGGTTTAGTTTCTCCGATTTTGCCTTTTGAATAGCTTCCCAGATCATCGTTGCATGCTCTAAGCATCCAGAAACTCTGAGGATGCCTCCGTTCTGGACCGAGGTATTTATGTACCCACTTTCAGTGAAATGTTTTGTTAATCGGGATGCAATGACTGGGAAGAGTATCTTTCATTCTTCATTCAACAACGAGATTGGTCGAAGCATTTATTTCAGTCGAGTTTTGCTCCTTGAGGATATAAACTCCATTAGCAGACATACACAGCTCAGTGATCTTGAGGTTGCTCCATGTTCCTCGGAGAATTGTGTGTAACCGTTTTAGAACGTTTGGACATCTTTTATACAGTAGATAGGGCACGCCATTGGGGCCTGGAGCTGACTTGGCTCTTGCTTTTAGCACTACTGCACTGATTTCTTTCATGCTTTTTAGTTTGCTACTGAGTTCTTCTCCAAAAGCAGCTGGTCACACTAGACCTGCAGGTTCACTTAGAGGTATTTCTCTATTTGGGTCAGAATATGTTTTCCTCAGGTGGATCAACAGCTGTTCTTTCTGTACTGAAAGGAACCTGATCTTGGTTGCTGGAAGAGTTGTCTTGGAAACTGAAATGGATCTTTGTAGAAGCGTTCCTGGTTCTTTTTTTGTTGTTGTTTTCTGCTCAGTGTTGAGTGTCTTGCCTTCAAATTTCATCAAAGTTCCTGCAGCCCACTTTCCTCCTCTTCAGTCGCTGATTTTATCTGTTTACTTAAGTTTTTCTTCTGCTTTCGCAGTGTTTTCATTTCACGTTGCTTTCTACTTTTCTGAGGTTCTCTCCTGGTTTGATTTTGTTTTGACCAAAAGACATTATGTCTGAAACATAATGTCACGGATTTATTCTTTGTAAAGCAGCCTTTGATAAGGACCACTTCTCTGAAATTAATCTGTTTTTCCTACAATTAAAAGTTATAAATGACAGGATCCACTGTTCTTGTATAATTTGGGCCCAATGTCTACAGTACCCAAACTCGCCTGTTTGTACAGTTTTTTTTTTGGAATTGTAAGGTAGACTTCAGCTGCCCAATGGTACTAGCTTGCTTTTTACTAGAATAAATTTCTTACCAAGTGCTGGATAATAAATAATGAAATATAAATAAAAATACACATACCAAGAAGGGTTTACCTCAAAGATACTTTGAAACCTGATCCATGACGACTCAAGTTGTTTCAAGTTTGTGTCAATGAAAAACCAAATACATGAACTACTGCCACAAGAATGTGATATGGAGGAAAGAGGAGAAGAAATAGGAGTAAGATCCAACAAGTGGACCAAACTACTGAATTATCTGCAGTTTCATAATTTTTGTTTTTATTTTTCATTCCTCGAGAAGTTGGAATAGTTTTAAACATTGAAGTAATAATCTTACCACCAAACAGTATAAACAAGACACACAATACAAAGTCTAAACAACCAGAGAACATGACTCACATCTGTTTCTCTGTAGAACCTACACCTGGCCGCGGGATAAACTTTACTGGTAGAGCAGGAGACAGTGACAGACTTGATATCTCCAGACTGAGTGTCTTCCCTCACTGTACAGGATGGAAATTCTGGTAGGGCTGGAGAAGAAAAGTTACTAATATTTTTTTTTAACAAAATACTCAGACCCAATAAGACTCATTTTTAGAAAGCTAGTTAAGAAAGAAATAAAATGCATGTGGTGCTTAAAAGTATTAAATGACCAAGTTATAAAGCTATTTACAAATCTTTGAAATATCAATTATTTATTTACATTAATCGAGTATTCCAGTCACTTTGTAACCTAGTATTTCACACATATTGTTTTATTATCCTTTGGACGATCCAAGCACATAAATTTTATCAGAATTCTATGGAGCTAGATATTAACCCTATCTTCTGACTTACAAGACGCTGGGGTATCAACATATAGCTGGCATAAAGTTTAATTATAGCACCACACCAATAACAAATTTTCATAGAAGGACGCCTATTATTTTTTCATCCAATATTTAGGATAGAACACAGAAGAGAGTCTCTTCTCAAAAGATAAACATATCCTTCCACAACTTTACGGTTATTAGAGGATTTCTCAACATGGTCCATCCAGGTAACTTGCCTCTCTATTTTGCTATAGAAGTCATAGAAATATCTAGACTGATTTGATCACTGGGTGATAGAGTTAGAGTCAGAGAAGCTGCGTGATGGACTGCAATTAAGCACGTAGACAATTATTAAAAAATTGCCTTTCCTGTTGATGGAGTGAATTCTGCGGTTATTATAATAATAAGTTCTGGAAGAAAGCTAGGCTTCATGAAAAAAAATGGTAGGAATATGCTGGGGCTGTCACGAGAAAATACTCGTGCTATCAAAGTAGAATAGGTCCAGTATCCAAATACAGTGTGCCATCTTAGATAGCTGCAGCCAGACCAAATCTCATTAAAATCTGCAACAGTGCAACATCAAACACTCTAAATCATTATCAGGGGATAAAAGAAACGGAGTTCATCTCAAAGTTATCCTCAATGGCAGACAGAAGAGATAGGAAAACTATCAGATCAGACCAGCAAAAAAATTAAAAAGAATGGAAGACTATCTTATGCATACGAGAATGAACAATTCCGCAAGAGAACATCTAGATCAAGGAAGGTTAAAAAAATTGTAAACACCAGCATTGAATTAAGGAAAGCAAATGTGTTTGAAAGTAAGACTTACGATGTTAAAGCAATCACAAAAACCTGTGTCTAGATAACACAAACTTTTAATGGAAAGAAGAAGACATATAAAACGATTTGCACAGAGTTCTTCACTTATCAGACTGTACGTCGGACACTCACTAGGCTAAGGTCCGTTAGACTTCAACAGTCACGGGATAAAGGGAAGTCACTTTGCTTGCTACAGCTTGAACAGTCACGGGATAAAGGGAGGTCACTCTGCTCGCTATATAACCCCGCCCAACTGTAGGAGCGATAAATTAAAAGTCAAACTCGGAATTAGTCTACTCATCAGCGGAATCATTGAGGTTGGCATTAGATTCTTCCAGAGCGGCTAGTTGAAACGGTACCAGGCCTATCATCCGACTGAAGAGTTGAAGAGCTCGGGAGAAAAATTGAGGGTCCTGATTTTTTTTTGTCGGCAGTGGCTCCTCTGGGCAATTGACTGGTTTACTCTTTCAGTCTTTGCTATTACCAAACTGCGTGATGAAAGCAGTCGTAAGGCGATTGATTGAAACTGTTTCTGTACACCCTTTAACGTGAAAGGTGAGGTATTTGTCATGTTTACTTACAACACTGTGTGGCCCTTCATAAGGACGTTTAAGTGGATGCTTGTGTTAGTCCCTCCGAACATCCACATACTTGGCTGATGCCAAACTGGAGGGTATGTATATATTTTGATTGGCTGAGTAAGTCTGGTTCGATAGTAGGCCTACTTGCTTCGCGTGGTTATAGGAACTCTTCGAGTATGCGAGATCAGCTCTGGAAGATGAGCGGATGCTTAGCAGGACCATGGCGAACTCATCTAACCAATTAGGGTTGGTAGTGCGAGCCTTGAGTGCTGCTTTTAGTTGGCGATGGATGCGCTCGACCATGCCATTTGCCTGCCGGTGGTAAGCTGTAGTGGTTTTGGCTTTAATGCCCTTTCAGAAAGTGTCTAAAATTTCGAATCGCACCATAGGATGCCAAAAGTTTGCGATCAAAAGCGCTCTATTTCTTCTGTGAATCTGATAATTTTCTGGAAGAGAATGCAAGTGGTACCCAAGATCCACCTCATTGTTGTTCAAGCTAAGCACCTATGGCAGTGTTTGAGGCATCTACAGTGAAACTGGTAGGCGCATTTGGATGAGGATGGTGGACAAGCACTGCTTCGCTGAGAACTTCCTTGACTTTGTCAAAAGTATTTTGGCATTCCTCTGACCAGTCCATATGTTGTCGATGTCCTTTGCCACTCACTTAAGAATGAAGTGGAGCAAGAATTTCAGCTATTCCAGGAAGAAAACGATGATTATCATCCTGAGGAAACACTGTAGGTTGTGCGATCTTCAGGCGCACTGTTGTCTCAGAGGGATGTTATACGGTTTGGAAGTGGGGTGATTCCCTCGGTACTGACAAGATGGCCTAAAAGTAAAAAGTCAAGTTTAGAAGCACCAAAAACACACTTGACCCTGTTAATTATCAGTCCATTGGACGAAAGAAGGTTGAAAAGTGGTGCTGAGAGTGTTCTTGGGGTGAATGGCTGGCAACTAAAATGTCGTCGAGATAAACAAAGGCAAATGGCAGGTCTTAGAGTATTCCATCCATCAGGCGCTGAAATGACTGGGCGGCATTCTCAAGACCAAAAGGCATACGGAGGAACTCCCCGAGACCAAAAGGGGTGATGACAGTCATCTTTGCTATGAAAGATGGAGCCACGGGAAGCCCCTAAGCAAGTCAACTTTGGAGAACACCGTGCAGCCATCCAAATTGTTGTTGAAATCCTGAATATGTGGAAGTGGATAACGGTCATCATCAGTTGATGTATTGAGACGTCTGTAATCACCACATAGTCGACATTTACCATTAGATATAGGAACAATATGGAGTGGTGAAGGAGATTTCGAGCGCCAGACAATACCCATTTCTTCCATATGCAGGAAGAGGGCTTTGGCAGGGGAAACCTTTTCATGGTCAAGCCGCCGGGCTAGAGCATGAGTTGGAGGGTCATTTGTGACAATGCGATGTTCAACGCCATGTTCGTTGACGGCGTTTCTGAATTGTGGAATAAGAAGACCGGGAACTGCTGGAGTAAATTTGAGAACTCTTTCTGATGAGGGAGACCCAAGTCTGAACGCCCGAGGGGAGTTGTATTCTCTTGGAGGAAATAGGAATATTGTCTTGGGGGCTGTAGGCGTTTTCTGCCGAGGTCAATGGCAAATCCGTGTGTTATGAAGAAGTCAGCCCCAAAGATGTGTCGAGTGATATCAGCGAGGTAGAACTCATGGTTGTTGTTTCTCTTGGACCCTATTGTCAATGAAATGTTGCGCCTGCCCCAAGTGTGACTGAAAATCCCATTGGCTGCAGAAAGTGTAGTTGACAATTGTTGAGTGCAACAATCTTGTGTGGAGGCAGGGTATACAGATACCTCTGCTCCCGTGTCTACTAAGTAGGACTGTCCTGATTTTCGATCCACAACAGACAGCGTGATTGATTGAAGCGGAATGCCAGCTGCTGCCACGCCTAGCGGCTGGCTTTGTCGTTTCCCGATAACAGCGAGTAAAATTCACAAATTAGCCGGCAGTTACGGGCTTGCGGGCCAAATCTCTGGTGATAAAAATACACTGTTGGGGTACCGGTAGATGGCGTAGGTTTGTTTCCCTAGCGTCTTGGTGAAATTTTATTTGCCTTTATTTTGTTGTTGTTTTTTAATGGTCTCAACTGCAGCAGGGGAAACCTCAACACCGGCCTGGGTAACTTGTTGTATGCCCATCCTGCCCGCACAATGTGCCTCCCAAATTTGGTCTGCATCTTCAGTAAGTGTTTCCATATCCTGGAACTCTTGCCCAGCAAGAATACAGCGTACATCGGGGGGAAGATTGGGCAAAAAGAGAGCCCTTTTTAAAGTTGCGGGGGTCATCGTTTAAATAGTTGATCTTACGTAGGAGATCAGTTGGTTTTCGGTCACCCAAGCTCACTGCCCCGCTGGACCTGGGATATTCCGAAAGCCTTAATAAGGTTTTTCTTCAGATTAGAGTATCTCTTCGTCTAAGAAGGGTTGATGAGGACACCTTGGACCTCCTCAGCAGTTTTTGTGTCTAGTGCTCTCACGACATAATCGTATTTAGTCTGGTCCTGAGTTATGTTTTTGGTACCAAATTGGGCTTCCACCTGAGCAAACCACACCTTGGGTGCTGTGGACCAGAACTCTGGCAGTTTAACAGATACAGCATTTAGTTGGTTACAAGGTTGCAGTGATTGGAGTCAACACAGCAAGGAGTGCCTGTTCTGACTCACCTTGAGGTTTAGACATGGTGGTAACAAAATCAGATTTTAGATATAGGGCAGTGTAGAATAATGTCGTTTAGGTGGTGTTGTGTACATCTAGATCTAGCGAATGCTGCGTCGGGGTCACCAATTTAGAAATTAAAGCAATCACAAAAATCTGTGTCTAAATAAGAAAAACTTTTAATGGAAAGAAGAAGACATGTAAAACGACTTTCACAGATTTCTTCACTTATCAGACTGTAAGAAAGACAGACAAAGAAAGAGATAGAGAAAGAGAGCGACAGAAAGACAGAAAAAGAAAGAGAGAGAGAGAGAGAGAGAGAGAGAGAGAGAAACAGAAAGACATACAAAGATAGAGAGAGAGAGAGAGAGAAAGAGCGACAGAAAGACAGACAAAGAGAGAGAGAGAGAGAGAGAGAGAGAGAGAGAGAGAGAGAGACGGGGAGGGGGGAGAGAGAGACAAACAGATAGACGCAGCCAGAGACAGAGAGAAAGAGAGAGCAAAAGATAAAAGGTCACAGATTTAAAAAAGGGGAGGAGAGAAGAGAGAGAAAGAGGGTGTATATATGCGTGTGTAAGAAAATGAGGAAGTTAAAGTGGTTAAGATAAAGACATCAAGAAACAAAGCATCAGAAAGTAATTTTACGGGAAGTGAGCAGCTAGATATAGAAAACAGGATCGTCAAGAAGAATTAAGGTTGAGACTAAGAGTGAGAGAGAGAGAGAGAGAGAGAGAGAGAGAGAGAGAGAGAGAGAGAGAGAGAGAGAGATTGGAAGAAAAGCATTGAGGGTAAGATATTAACACTTTGACTTGGAAAAATGTTTTTGACAACTCTTATCAAGTGAAAGGTATTTAAACCCAGGAACAAAGCCCATGGTGTAAGCTCCACTACAATTATGAGTTTCATTTTGTTTCTATAGACATGTACAGATAGTTACAAAAATTTTAGTATTGAATAGATCATAAGAAAAATGAATTAGGAGATGTTGAAATACGAACTAAAATCTTGGAAACTTTCTAATGATTTTTACAGAATCTGCCATGATCCGTTTTTTATGCTTTTAATTCTAAAAAAATACAATCACAAAATTTTACTATGTTCGGTACACTTTAGTCTGTAGACTCAAGTGAGTGCGACAATCAATTGATCAATACAACATCCATTAAGCTTCAGTTGACATAACTTTGTGCAGCGATTGTTTCTTTATTTTTTATTTCAGATAAAATAAGACTGGCACAATGAGATGTAACAACTCCCAGGCACTCACCATAAATCTCGAGCTTGTCACAGGCAGTGACTGAGACACCAAGTAATGAACATGAGTGACACTCCCACCTGGTCTCCATGTTGAAGGGATCTCCCTCAGATCTAGTAGCTCTATTCACTGTCAGCTCAGATCTCATGGTGGTGTAGGTGGTAGAGAAATGTCTATTTCTTATATATCTCCCGCTACAACCATTTCCGTCACATTGAGCAACAAATCTATTGTTCTTTAACTTCCAGGTTAGTGCATAATTGTTTCCAGGACAGGAGCTGGTGTTGATCTCACAAGTCAAGCGTGTTGAATGACCTTCCTCTACAGGACTACAGGCTGGCTCAGCTAGAAGGATAAATTCAGTAAAAACAAATAATATTTCTAGTTTTATTTGGTCTGTCTATTAACTATGTTTCTATTTATGTCTATTAAAAAATGACTGCTGTTTCATTCCATAACCACTCAATGTACATCAATGAGTTTCTCTAAAGTTTGGAACCACCATTATGAGTCTCTATGTATAAAAAAAGCCACACATTCATAAAATTTCATAAATTTGTATTATACAATTCGTATAAAAAAATCTATTGTGTTTTGTTGGTGATATAGACGTGTTGTTGAATGAATTGAAATTCCATCAACTATTGTGAGAAGAGGACCTATTTTGCGGCTATTCTTCATAAGCAGCACAGGAAATTTCGTAGACGACGTACATACAGCTGGTAATGGGCCATGACGTAGCTAGCACCAAGTTTCCATAGTTCCGTGTGCAAATCCAGCCTTGTTTACATCCAAGGGCGTGTTAGCCGTGAAATATACCGTATAATTACGTTATCTAAGAAACGAGTAAAATTTAACCTCATAATAGCAGATATTTTTGTTTGCTGAATCATTCTAGAGCTAGGACCAAATATCTATAGAAAAGAAATGTTCATACTGTTAGATCACAGATTAAAGAGAAAATCCCTTTTCTGTGGTGTTATCAGTGAGAGTTTTAAGCGAAATATCTTTATTCAATTAAATCGTCGGTAGTCCAAATTCACTCTAGCTGTAGTCTTAAGTTTGTATCAGAGAGTATAAATACAAAGGGAGCCCACACTCACCACTGCGAGCCTCTTTAACTAGTTTTGTATTTGTAGCCGGGACGTAGCGGGCTCTGAAGAGGTGGTTTTCAGTTTGTATACTCGCCGCATAATGTAACAAGCATGATTGCCTGTTCTAATGAACAGAGGAAGACGACAAAATTGATGTAATGTAATTAATGACACAAAATTATTTTTTTTTTAAATTATATACTCCAGGATCATGAGACTGCACTAAAGAAAAGAAAAATGTACAACAATAACAAATATGTATGTATATTTTAAAACCACCCCAACACACACACACACACACTCACATATCTGACTTACCTTCTAACGCCATATAATAACATTAAAGGAAAGCAAACTTTAAAACAATAATCTCCTTCAGACTCACTCATAGTAGTTTTAAAATAAGACAGAATCTTTTAAACACAAATTTCATACAAAGAACAGATTATTATCTTACAGAACCATACAAGTACGTTGAAGAGAAGCAAATTTTACAACAATAACAGATACATCTCCTTCAGAGCCAAACAAAGTACAATTTTAAAATATACTGAACCTTGAGACATTGAAATTTTTCACACTTTTTCATGCAGACATTCTTTAAAGGAAGGAGATATCTCAAGAAAACTAAATTTGAATTTAATTATTTCACTTTCAGCAGCCTTCTTTCCACCTTGTCTCTCTTCAATGTGCTCTTTATGACTCAATACAGATAAATTTAATGCTCGACCTGGTGTGGTGAAGAATTGCTCTCCAAAACAAAGTAAAACGTACAACTGCTCAGACAAAATTAGAGAAAAAAATTCAATACCCTAATTTTTTTAAAACTATTGGATTACCCTGGATTGCTTAAGCTTATCATTATTCTAGATCTAGTCGAAATCTGTATAACTCATGCAAAGCAAATTAAGAGTGAAAAGTTAATCAAATGGCATAACATGGATGTTTCTATTGTTCCTTGTAGACATTTAGTGGATCTGGTCAGTATCTATATTGTACAGTATAGAAATGAAGCAGAAGTGTTGTTTACATTCGCAACTGCCGCCTTAGAAAACAAGGCGACAAAATTATTTTCTATGACGTTTTTGTCTTTACGCTGGAGGAGGTCAAGTTTCTTTTTTTTAAATATGTCCAGTTTTTACTACATAAATAAGGTTTTATGTAATAATATGTATAAAATAACAAAATTTTGTTTCAAAAGCGTCATCGAGTTAGAAAATTGTAAACCGCCGAGAACATGCTTTTAAATGATATTTGGTTGATCATAATAAATTCGGCAAAAAGTTTTGATGGATCAATTATTATAAATTTATAATAAGCTTTCAGATGCATGTTTAAGCCGAAATCCAAAACTTTTCTTTAAATTTTTGTACAACGTGGGACACTAATTTTGACAAATTAAATTTTAATAAACTCATCATTTTAGATTGAGTGATTTTGGAGGAGATAACGGTGAAAGAAATCAAAATTGGCTTTTATAATATGTAAATATATATATATATATATATATATATATATATATATAACCCTTTACTTATAGTTGTGTCTTTATCACGTACGCACCAACACTTGTCATTGAACGTTTAAAAAGCTTCTAATAATATCCAATCGTCATCGTTATTTTAATTTTTAATTGTGGTAAGAAGATGAGGTAGAACACAAGGAGAAGGGTAAGATTTATGGAGTCTTATACGAGTATGCATTGATAGGTATAGGCTTTGAGTGAAATAGCCGCAAAAATTTGTGGCTTTTGTTGGATGCGAACCTTGGACTTTTACTTGTGCCGGCATGCACCGCCTTGCCACTCGGATAGAGCATGGCTTATGTAGAATTGCAACTTCACTCCTTAAAAAGTTTCATGGTGAAGGCATTTACTAAACCACCTGGAATGACTTGTTGGCTTGTAACAAAAGATCCGAATCGCCTCAAAGGCAAACAGTAAAGATAAACAAAAAACGAAAGCACCAACGCTTATTGATCTAGGTACAAACATTTAGGTCGGACGAAATTTCCAGTTATTCTGTCTGATCTACTTTGAATATTTTTGGACCATTTTCTCTCAAAGCTTTTTCCTGATCACTGTCTGATATCAGTAGCTATCATGTTAGTTCTAAAAATAAATCAACAAATCCCAGTGATTAGGATACTATTTCTTCTTGAAAAGCTACTAAACGCAGACTTTAAACTAGTGTGTCCGATATTAAACAAACCTTGTGTGCAAAAACAGAAGAAGTAGCACTAGAACTGTGAGTAACATTTCGATGGCCAATACTTTGACTCTGAGAAAATATAAACAATCATATATATAAAGAGAGAGAGAGGCAAAGACAAAGAGAGACAGAGACAGAGAGATACGCAGAAGAAGATAAACTAAGATAACTTTAGTTTAGAGATAAATCAAGTATTTACATCCGTTTCTGTAGTTCTGTTTGAGATATATATATATATATATATATATATATATATATATATATATATATATATATCAAGTATAAACAATGACTGAATTAGAGCTTTCAATTATGAAACGAAACCCAAGATTGGTCTGTATTTTACTCCCCTATTATTTGCAACAGATTAGTTGCAATGAAAGACTGAGCAAAACATAGATGGCCCGCGAGATGTAAAGAATGGAAAATCCAGAGATTTAATTGGGAGAAAAGTGTCGGTCCTTAGTTAGCTATAAACAAGCGAGCCGCTTCAGCTGTACCAACAAAAAATGGATTTTACCCATAGTGCATTAACACCAATAAGATCACGATTATGTATAAAGTACCTAAAACAAAATCTGCTATAGGACAGCGATTAACTATTTCTTGTTCACAACCAATGTCTCAGCCATTATGATTTTTACTCTCTAAACAGACAATTATATTTGATGTTGATAAAATGTGTTCTTAATTAAAACCTCGCAACGGATAGATTACAAGAACAAATCAGTGTCAAGTACTATTTCTGGCCTCAAGTTTTGTTTTATAATCCGCATTTAAGATTTATGATTTCCTCTATGCTTGGTATATAAAGCTTAAAAAAATTATTTACTATAGATGTGTATGAAAATAACATTCAAATAGAAGATAAATAATGATAATAAAAAATAGTGAACCATATTTTTAGTCCATAGAGATTTGGTAGAATATAATTTGTGTTTGTCTAAAGGTGCCGCAAATAGTTAAGTATACGAAGAAAAGGTTTTCAGTTTACAAGATGTAATCGACCAGAATTAGATCTTATTATTAAAAGAGCAGACACAGATAAGCATAAAGTCCTACCTTGTTTTATGAGTCCTGGATCCCTTTAATCAAAATCACTGACCGTCAAAATACCACGACGAGAGTGTAAATATTGCCACAGCTTTTTCCACTGCTTTGAATGTGAAACAAACATTGTTAGCATATCGCATTGGAGCGATAGCGCAAAACTGTAATTATTTTTTAAAATGGTGTGAAATTCGGCCAAATTTTAACCTCTCCTTTTTTTCATTTGCCTTTAAAGAAAAAAAAATTACTTTCTTTCGTTTTGTTTTTGCTATTACATCAGTCGAATCACTTATTTTGATATAGCTATATCAAACATACTTTTAGACATAAAGCCCATGAGTCAAAAGACGAGAGCTAGAGCGAAATGTAGTCTGATGTGGAGTTCATTTGAATAAAGATATTTCGCTTAAAAGTCTCTCATAGATTTTCTCTTTCATCTGTGATCTAACAGTATGAATAATTTTTTTCCCTGCAGATATTCGTTTGCAGCTCCAGAAGGATACAGAACACAAAAAAAATCAGCCATGATAAGGTTAAATTTCATTTTTTTTTTCTGACAACGTAAATACGGTAGATCTTACGATTTGCAAACAGCATTATGAAAACCGGCTGCTAGCTTCATGATGACTCATTACCAGCGTCATGTACGTCGTCTACAAAACCCTCTGTGCTGCTCATAAAGAATAGTGTAGACCTACATGTCTCTTGACTCACGGCGTCAGAGCGGAGGATTAATCCTCTTCTCACTATGTTGACGAAATTTTAAAATTTAAGAAAAAAATAGTTTCATTCAGCAGAGACAGCTCTGAGAAAGAAAAGTAAGGTAATCTTTCCCCCCTTACTCCAGGACTTTATGTTTGTTATGTTTGAGTAAATGTGTTCACAAGGTTTACTTAATAAGGTCAAGACTTAACCTTCAAATCTGATTATATAAATTCATTGTATATTGAAGATATTTCTCGTCTCTACTTCAGCTCTGTTAGAAACTGAGTTTGAACCTTCTGGTTTTCAAAATGTTCTAATCATGAAACTTGTCCGTTTAAATCCACCTGCTCATGTCCATGGTTTGATGCGTAAAGTGGATTAAATCTAGTTATCTCTACGTCGTTCAGAGAGAATTTCTTCTATTTTCAATAGTTTAAAACCAACGATTTATCGAGATCCTATGAACCACCGCAGTCCAATTAACCTTTAAAAATTTCAAAACAAAAACAAGACAAGAACCATGGCCACAGTGTAGATTAAAAATGTGCTAAACGAAAACAAATGCTTTTCGAGAGAGAAAAAAATCAACTGTGCTGTTAGAAAAAAAAATAAACTCTGCTTTTAGAGAGAAAAATAAATAAGTCAGCTGTTAGGAAGGAAAAAAAGATCTGCTGAAAGCAATGAAATAACAAAAAAATCTGCCGTTAAAAAGAAAACAATATAAAACCTCAGCTGTTTGCGAGGAGAAAAAAAGATAATCAGGTGACAGAGCAAATCGTGCTGCACTGGGTGCCCAGTTTTCTGGCGCTAAGAGATTCACAGAGACAGCGTCTGAACTGTGGCTCGGTCGAGTCAGCAAAACATTTCTTTTCAAGTTAGCCACGTCTCTTCCTCTGTCAGGTTTTATTATTGTCAGGCTGCTATGCTGAGCTTATTTTAACAACAACGCTTAACTCCCCTTCGAAGAAAACAGGTTGTGTCTCGATCTAATTCAGTCTGAGGCGAAAAATCGGTGCATGTTATGTAAGGTCCTTACCATTAATGACAGCAGAGTTTACAAAACTATCTTTATCAATGTGCTGTGAGACACGGTCTACCTTACTTATTTCAAATATAATGGCAAATCTAAACAGGTTTTATTTTTGTACGATTGTCTGACTTTTGTTGCTGTTGCTCTTGTGGCAGAGAAGTCTTTGATTCTTTTGTCAGTAGACTTTCTTAATATTAAAGTTCTGTACCCTTCATTTACGTTCATATTTAAATTAAACATTCTACTCTCTTCATTTAATTAAAAAACAACCTTTTTTTCCTCATACATGTCACTATTGCTATTTAATAAATCTTTTAAAAATTTCTCTGTATTATCAAATAACAAAATTGTTAGCCTTGCCTTTTAATTCTACCCTGCATATTGTTTTACTCCTGGCGCTCATGGCTTACAGAATTAAAAAAGAACTTAAAAAAAAAACGTTCATTTCATGAAAGCAGTTGTGCATCACCAATGTTCTGAACTACTCCTCGACTTCATTATAAGTCAGAGTTTTAAAATTATTCTTCGGCAAACTTTATTAAATCTTTATCACGAATCTGCGCCAAGAGCTTGTAACGATTTTTTGTCATTATTTACAGAAAAGGAAAAGAGATCAGATACGATTCAGCATACACCTATTTGGATGGTATACCTGCGACAGGAGAAACAGTCGTCATTCGCATCAAAGAAGGAAAGTTATTTTTATCAGCACAATGGAGTGAGAGGTAAAAGGTTTAGATATTCAAGCTGTGGTTAGTTATATCTCCTTATTACTGATTTTCACACTACCGCTCTAATACAGGTTCACAGAAAGGTAGGATTTTTTTTTTAAAACTTGTATCATCTTACATAAATGATTCGATTTTTTAGTTGTCTTCCACCTTTGGTTATAAGTATTATCATTATTGTTATTATTATTATTATTATTATTATTATTATTATTATTATTATTATTATTATTATTATTATTATTATTATTATTATTATTATTATTATTATTATTATTATCATGATTATTATTATTATTATTATTATTATTATTATTATTATTATTATTATTATTATTATTATTATTATTATTATTATTATTATTAATATAATATTTATTCTTATTATTATTATTATTATTATTATTATTATTATTATTATTATTATTATTATTATTATTATTATTATTATTATTATTATTATTATTATTATTATCATTATCACCATTGTATTAATTGTTTGTACGCGTATGCAGACACGTGTTTCTAATCAATAACTCATTCTTTATCACATCTTTATATCAACATTATGTCCTACTGTCCTCGGTGTGCAGGGATAACCAGTCTCCATGTTTCTAACAGTTCTAGTGATCATCTTTTGTTGCTATACAATAGGTGAGTGTATGATAACCATAGCCGCGCCTACAGCAGTACCTGCTTAGGTATTGCAATACCGCATTTTACATCCTCACTGGGATAACCAGGCTACATGTTTCTCACAGTTCTAGCAGTCATCTTCTGTCTTCTTAATACACTTTCGAAGTCACAGAAAGGCTTTTATATGTTGCTGGATCTAATGGAATATTGCTTTCTGTAGAATATTTAAATGTCATTATTTTTATTTTGTTCTCCCTCTCTCCCCCTCCCCTGTCTTTTTCTCTGTCTGCTATTCTTTCTCTTTGTGTGTAGGTGTCTTTCTCTGTCTCTGATTTTGTTTTTCTTGTCTGCGTCACTCGTTATCTCTCATTCTTATTTAAATCTGCTTGTTTTCTTTGGCTTTCATTGTCACACTATCTTTCTCTATTTCTCTATCTATGCCTCCTTATTTATCGTTCTCCTCCTTTTATCTTTCTACGTGTCTATTCTCTCTCTTTCTATCTACCTTTTTTCTCTCTCTCTCTCTTTGTGTATCTCTATCTTATTCTTTATTCCTATATCTCTGTCTATCTCTGTGATTTTGAGAAGGCCTTTCTCTATATATATATTTCTCTCTCTCACTCTCTCTCTCTCTCTCTCTCTCTCTCTCTCTCTCTCTCTCTCTCTCTCTCTCTGTTCACTCACTTTATCTTATTCTTTCTTACTATATATATATATATATATATATATATATATATACATATAAAGAAAGAGAGAGAGAGAGAGAGAGAGAGAGAGAGAGAGAGAGAGATCTTCCCATTTCCACTTGAAGAGCCTGACACTTCCTTTTATCAGGTGTACCTCAGTCATGTTTGTCCCTCGGGGCCGCTATTAGGCACTCGCACAAGAGTCGCTCCTGTTGAGGAGTAGGCAGTGTGGTATTTGCTTTGAAATGTAAACCAACTTCCCTCATTTTTCCTTCTGAAATCCGTCCCTATTATGGTGAGAGACACGCATTGGAATGTTTGCTTCTGGAGGGATGGGTGTAATTTTCCAAAGACCTCTACAGAAAAATAAAACAAAGAAAGAGAAAATCTGGTGGGTGCACAGCCAATGCAGGCGATCTGTGCCGACCTTACGTAGTGTATCTACACCCCACGATAGTTCATTTTTTACATCCTACACCGGCCATCCCTTCCCATCTAATCTCCGTCCAACTCAATTCCATTTCCAGATCCAAGATGCATATGGTTGGATGGATTGGCATCAGAGCTTATGACCCATTTTGGCTTAAGATTAGCTCCTAGTTTAGATCTACACCTTCCATCCTCTTTGGTCATCCCTAGCCTTTATCCCTTATTTGACCAGTAGCCTTGAGATAAAATTCTTAAGCTTATTTCACCTTGAGATGGATTGTACCTTTATACCTCCAGCCTAAATGTCTTCACTGTCTTCACTCAGTAGTCGTTCGGCTCTTAAATTACTGTCCTCGCTACCATCTACGACACCCAGACTTTGCAGAGGTAGACTTTACCCCAGACACCATCAGCCTCTGTAACAACAACAGCAACAACCAAGCCCATGTGACGTGTCGTATCTCTAAAGAGAATGTCAACCCTGAACCAAGTTTCTCTTTTTTTCTACGGACATAAGTTTGGTCCTTCACGCTCTGGGACAGTCAGTGACGATGGCAGTTACTACCAAAGCTAGATTTCTCTCAGTCCAGACGTTGGTGGGGAATATCAGGTGACCTGTAGAGTGACCAACACTGTCTTAAAACATTTGGCAATACATGGTGACTCGTATCATCTACAGAAATGAGTCGAATGAATGTTGGGGAAAATAATTTGTTATGCTATCAAAGATGGTTATTTTTTTAGATGGGCCAAGTGTTTGAAATCTAGGCAGACTAGGGATTAATGGAATTACGCGAATCTTTTAAGATAAACTAGAAACTTTGTAGCCTGTCGCAACTGAATATATTCTCTCCTTAAAGAATACAAACCATAGATCTATATCTTTACTAATGTCACAGGAATTTATATAGCACGGTAAAATCTTATTAAAAAAATTTAGGGAGAGATATAATTATTGTTCAAGACTCAGATCTGTTTTTTTTTACATAAGTAAACTTGCTGATGGTTCTGACTCCTGATTTTCCCTTACTTTCTCCGCATCTACCATTGGAACAGGTTTAATACAATTAATACTTTTTTTACGAATTCAGACCACTCAGGCTGGCCATTATTCGTTAGCTGTTCTTATGAAGATGTTCTCAAGGCTTCAGTTTCTTTTGCATAGTCCTCACCCTTGTATAGTTTTTAAAGAAGTGGCTTATATATACACCACGATTTTAGACACCAACAACATGAAATACTTGTCACAGATGTCATAAATAGCATTTCACTTGATAGCATAAAAGGTATGTTTTTGAATTTTTACGCAAAGACACACAAATCTATAAAACTATGAATAATTTTTCTTCTGACGACTTTTTCTGTCTGACCCAGAGCCCCCACCCGTCCCACCTTAGATTACAGTGGAGAGTGAGTTCTTCCAATGGGTCAGCCAGTCAAACACTGTAACACTGACCGAGGGCTGCTCTGGTGATCTCATATATCGTGTGGAGGGAGGGTACCCTGCTACGCACACTACGCAGCTCAAGTGTGGTCAACTATTTGGTACTGGTGCTGGACACACTACTGACATGCTGATCAGGGAGATGAATTGAACTGTGTTTAAGTGTACAAACCAGCATGGCTCTAGTTTCTATAAAAACAAAGAAACATAACTGACGCTCAATGTTTTATGTAAGTATATCAGTAGTGATCACTGCTGATCAAGGCAGTTGGCCAGTTCTCGTCTAGCTTTTAGCCTGCAGAGTCCATGTTGTCTGTTTGCCCCGGTGAACCTTTGACCCAGCTCACGAAATAGATTGCTGTTTCTAGTTTAAATTTTTCAGTAATAGCACAGTGCCATCAGTTTAAGTTGATCAAAGAATTAATTTGTACCTGTAAAATTAAATCACAAAGGTTGAAATGTATGAATAAAATAAAATAAGATATTTTTAATAATAAAAAAATAATAATAATAAAAACACTGTGTCAGGAAACGTTTGTTTTTTTTTTGTTTTTTTTTTTTTTGAGTAAAGGAATATTTTAATACCCTAGCAATTGGGTTTCAAAAGAAAGGTAGATGTGATATTGACCTACATTCTTCTTTGGGTTAAGTACTGCGTTTAAGTTTAATATGATATATAAGTTTAGTACAGAGCTTCAAGGATCCATTTAGTGAAAAAAAATTGTATATTCAAAGTGATTTCTTTTATTTACCGTGACGTATAAGACAAGCTGATCCATATGGTGTACACAAAAGCCTTCTTTGATTTAATTCAGTTTTACAGTTGTATTTTGGAACTGTTGCTGTTTGTCAAGAAGAGCAGGCATGTGCAATGATACGGCGATTCATGAAAATAAGTAGACCCTGTCTACACGAACTTGTTTATTTGACTTATATTATAACTCATTACCTTGTACTGGTATCAGACAGTTGATGTCAGATTAAAGCATACTGGGATTATCGTATGTTTTTGTTGTTTCAAGCTCGGAAACTCTCAAAATTGTATGAGAGTTATAGGTTTAAAATCGTCATATATAAGATTTTCCTAAAGGGAGCAAAAAGGAAATCTAACTTGTAGAATTTGTGTTCTGACGTTCCCCAGATGCCCCAGAAGTCACCTTTACCCAGGACCCAGTACAGATCACATTCAGCAATGGAAGCAACCTGAAGCTGAAATGTTCTGGTCAGGGGAATCCTGACCCCACTCTGAACTTGGACCCCAAAAGAATTCACTGAGGACCTTATTAATGTCCAGACAACAGAACTGACCCACACACTCACTCTAGGCTTCATGGACACCGGTGTGTATGTCTGCTCTGGTCAGAACAGTCAAGGAATTAACAGAACGGAAATAAGTATCAGTGTGCGGTTTGAGTAGATTATATAGAGGAGGTTCATAAAACAATCAGTCATATCATGTATGAGTATTAAAGTGTGAGGTATATAGAGCAAGGTTTTTCTTATCCTTTTATTCTGAACTGCGTTATTAATATAAAACATTCCGGTTTTGTCAATCTTTTGTCTCTAAAATCTCATGAAAATATTCTCAATCTTAGTCAAACGAACCTGCTTGAAACAACTTCATGTGCAAAGATTTCGTGAGAAACTAAAAAAACGAACTTTAAAAAAGAATAATGTGGGTTAATCTATATAATTTATTAATAGATCATTTCATTTTCATTTTAAGCACACCATAAAGCTGAAACAATTCCGTAGAATCGATAATACTTTCACTATTGCTTGTTTGCAAAATTTTAAATTAAACTTTAAATTAAAAAACACAAATTAGATCTTAAGTTCCAAGGATAACATCTAGGTTCCACACACACAGCAATAGTTACAGCAATGGGGCAATTTTATGTCACATTTTAATTAAAAAAAACTAATGGGAATATATTTTTACATAAAACCTAATGAAAATATTAACAAAGTATCGGTGTACCTCTTTTTAGTAGCTACTGAGTAGGTAGTATTTTGTTGGTCATGCACATAAATAAGGTAGTTCTCACAACAAATATTTTAATTTATTGCAATCTGATGTGTTTTCATGTAATTTTACATCCAAAAGATTTAAAGTATCCCTTTAATCTGTTCGTTGCCTTTTCCGGAACTCCGCTCATGTCTGTAAAGTCCTAAACACCGCTGTGTGTCCTATCTTCACTCAGGCTTATAATGTCATATAGACCGGTGTGTTTTCTATCGTCACTTAAGCTTATAATGTCATATAGACCGGTGTGTTTTCTATCGTCACTTAAGCTTATAATGTCATATAGACCGGTGTGTTTTCTATCGTCACTTAAGCTTATAATGTCATATAGACCGGTGTGTTTTCTATCGTCACTTAAGCTTATAATGTCATATAGACCGATGTGTTTTCTATCGTCACTTAAGCTTATAATGTCATATAGACCGATGTGTTTTCTATCGTCACTTAAGCTTATAATGTAATATAGACTGATGTGTCTCCTATCGTCACTCAGGCTTATAAAGTAATATAGACTGATGTGTCTCCTATCGTCACTCAGGCTTATAATGTAATATAGACTGATGTGTCTCCTATCGTCACTCAGGCTTATAAAGTAATATAGACTGATGTGTCTCCTATCGTCACTCAGGCTTATAATGTAATATAGACTGATGTGTTTTCTATCGTCACTTAAGCTTATAATGTAATATAGACCGATGTGTTTTCTATCGTCACTTAAGCTTATAATGTCATATAGACCGGTGCGTTTTCTATCGTCACTCAGACCTATAATTTAATATAGACTGGTGTGTTTTCTATCGTCACTTAAGCTTATAATGTCATATAGACCGGTGCGTTTTCTATCGTCACTCAGGCCTATAATTTAATATAGACTGGTGTGTTTTCTATCGTCACTCAGGCCTATAATTGTTCTGTAGACTGCTGTTTGCCCTAGCACCACTTAGGCCTATTTCACCATAGATTTTGGACTGCTTCTCGGTTATTTAAGGGAAGCCATGGATAAATTCCTGACAGCAAACATTTCAACAACGTATTCCCTTTCTCTTTTCTTGGAATTTAGGCACACCTAGCGTTTTCCTAAGCCCTCATATGAAGATTGAATTGATAAAATATCAGATGGTGATTTTGAGGCAAGACCTAGATCTAGAAGTTCAGGATAACAATGATGTTGGTAGGGATAGATAAAGAGGCAGGGACCTGAGAAGACATATTGAAAGAATAGGCGTTGGCTGGTGAAGGGGGTAGTTGGCACACAGCTTTAATACTAAAATAAAGCAATGAGGAAATTAAAACAAATGTATCACCTAATTTCGTTTTTCTCAATACATCAGTTGTGTTGACTTTTCAGGCTCTCAACAACTGAGTCGGTTATTCAACTCAAAACCTCAAGCTGATGCTGATATTACGGAAACTGCCAAATTTGGTAAAGAGATCTACGGCTTCCCAGAGCCCAGAAGACTGTCACTAGAGAGGACAAATGATGACACAACCTTGACGTATTTTCCTCGCCACTCAGTGAAATATACAGCCGGGGTGGCGCCATTTGGAGTTGTGAATGTGACCATCTTTGATCTTGTGGAGGCTGACTATACCAACTACACCCTGACAGTAGACAACGGTGTGGGGAATGCTCTGGTCTATACTTTCTATCTGAATGAAGGTTTGTTAAAATACACTTCACTTCTATAACTATCACCACCGCTGTTCTTATTATTTATGATACACATAATTACTTTTACAACAATTGCAACAAAAATATTATCAGCAGAAAAAGCAATGACCTACTGCTACTGATACTAGTGATGCTGCTATTACTACTGCTTGTAATTGCAAGGCATATCTAAAGCTCGCAAATTACAAAACAATACACATGAGTTGAACTTTTTTTTTAATCATACACAAAAAAAGAAAACGACATGTTCAGAGATTTACCCACAGATGATAAAACAAAACTAAAAACTGATGAATATGTTATTGACGGAGAACAATTGAAAAATATTGGTTATTGTGAGGCTTCCTCATGTTTCCGTCTTTCCTCTCTATCTTATTTTATCCAGTGAAATCTCCTCACCTGGGTAGCAATTTCCATGACGACAGTGAGGGAAAACAATTGAATACTACTCCTATCGTCATTAGTGTCATGGTCGTGCTCAAAGGTTCTAACGCTGTTTTGTGGTTTCAAAGTCCTTTTTCTTTTAAAGGTTTTCATAAAAGGGCGAGAAGCATGTCTGTATCAACCACTGATGAAAGACCAGGTACCACAAACACTTCATCTGTCTCAGTCAGTCTCCCTCCTAGACCAGGACAATATGAGACTGTCGATGATGTACCAGCAATCACACCTGTCTGACAGAAATATCAGTCTCCCTCCCAGACCAGGAAAATATGAGACTGTCGATGATATACCAGCAATAACACTTCCTCTGTCTCAGTCAGTCTCCCTCTTAGACCAGGACAATATGAGACTGTCGATGATATACCAGCAATAACACCTGTCTCAGTCAGTCTCGCTCCTAGACCAGGACAATATGAGACTGTCGATGATATACCAGCAATCACACCTGTCTCACTCAGTCTCCCTCCTAGATCAGAAAATTATGAGACTGTCGATGATATACCAGCAATCACACCTGTCTCAGTCAGTGTCCATCCTAGACCAGGACAATATGAGACTGTCGATGATATACCAGCAATCACACCTGTCTCAGTCAGTCTCCCTCCCTAGACCAGGACAAAATGAGACTGTCGATGATGTACCAGCAATCACAACTGTCTCAGTCAGTCTCCCTCCCAGACCAGAACAATATGAGACTGTCGATGATATACCAGCAATCACACCTGTCTCAGTCAGTCTCCCTCCTGGAGCAGAACAATATAAGACTGTCGATGATATACCAGCAATCACACCTGTCTCAGTCAGTCTCCCTCCTAGATCAGAAGAATATGAGACTGTCGATGATATACCAGCAATCACATCTGTCTCAGTCAGTCTCCCTCCTAGACCAGGACAATATGCGACTGTCGATGATATACCAGAAATAACACCTGTCTCAGTCAGTCTCCCTCCTAGACCAGGACAATATGAGACTGTCGATGATATACCAGCAATCACACCTGTCTCAGTCAGTCTCCCTCCTAGATCAGAAGAATATGAGACTGTCGATGATATACCAGCAATCACAACTGTCTCAGTCAGTCCCCCTCCTAGACCAGGACAATATGAGACTGTCCATGATATCCCAGCAATCACACCTGTCTCAGCCAGTCTCCCTCCTAGATCAGAACAATATGAGACTGTCGATGATATACCAGTAATCACACCTGTCTCAGTCAGTCTCCCTCCTAGATCAGAACAATATGAGACTGTCGATGATATACCAGCAATCACACCTGTCTCAGTCAGTCTCCCTCCTAGATCAGAACAATATGAGACTGTCGATGATATACCAGCAATCACACCTGTCTCAGTCAGTCTCCCTCCTAGACCAGGACAATATGAGACTGTCGATGATATATCAGCAATCACACCTGTCTCAGTCAGTCGCCCTCCTAGACCAGAACAATATGAGACTGTCGTTGATATACCAGCAATCACATCTGTCTCAGCCAGTCTCCCTCCTAGACCAGAAAAATATGAGACTGTCGATGATATCCCAGCAATCACACCTGTCTCACCCAGTCTCCCTCCTAGATCAGAACAATATGAGACTGTCGATGATATACCAGAAATCACACCTGTCTCAGTCAGTCTCCCTCTTAGACCAGAACAATATGAGACTGTCGATTATATACCAGCAATTACATCTGTCTCAGCCAGTCTCCCTCCTATATCAGAACAATATGAGACTGTCGATGATATACCAGCAATAACACCTGTCTCAGTCAGTCTCCCTCCTAGATCAGAACAATATGAGACTGTCGTTGATATACCAGCAATCACACCTGTCTCAGTCAGTTTCCCTCCTAGATCAGAACAATATGAGACTGTTGATAATATATCAGCAACCACACCTCTCTCAGTCAGTCTCCCTCCTAGATCAGGACAATATGAGACTGTCGATGATATACCAGCAATCACACCTGTCTCAGCCAGTCTCCCTCCTAGACCAGGACAATATGAGACTGTCGATGATATACCAGCAATCACACCTGTCTCAGTCAGTCTCCCTCCCAGATCAGGACAATATGAGACTGTCGATGATATACCAGCAATCACACCTGTCTCAGTCAGTCTCCTTCCTAGACCAAGACAATATGAGACTGTCGATTATATACCACCAATAACACATGTCTCAGTCAGTCCCCTCCTAGACCAGGACAATATGAGACTGTCGATGATGTACCAGCAATCACACCTGTCTCAGTCAGTCTCCCTCCTAGACCAGGACAATATGAGACTGTCGATGATGTACCAGCAATCACACCTGTCTCAGCCAGTCTCCCTCCTAGACCAGGACAATATGAGACCAAAGATGATATACCAGCAATCACACCTGTCTAAGCCAGTCTCCCTCCCAGATCAGAACATTATGAGACTGTCGATGATATACCAGCAATCACACCTGTCTCAGTCAGTCTCCCTGCCAGATCATAACAATATGAGATTGTCGATGATATACCTGCAATCACAGCTGTCTCAGTAAGTCTCTCTCCTAGACCAGGACAATATGAGACTGTCGATGATAGACCAGCTATCACACCTGTCTCACTCATTCTCCCTCCTAGACCAGAACAATATGAGACTGTCGAAGATATACCAGCAATCACACCTGTCTCAGCCAGTCTCCCTCCTAGATCAGAACAATATGAGACTATCGATGATATACCAGCAATCACACCTGTCTCAGTCAGTCTCCCTCCTAGACCAGGACAATATGAGACTGTCGAATATATACCAGCAATCACATCTGTCAGAGTCAGTCTCCCTCCTAGACCAGGACAATATGAGACTGTCGATGATATACCAGCAATCACACCTGTCTCAGTCAGTCTCCCTCCTACACCAGATCAATATGAGACTGTCGATTATATACCAGCTATCACACCTGTCTCAGCCAGTCTCTTCCCAGACCAGGACAATATGAGACTGTCGATGATATACCAGCAATCACACCTGTCTCAGTCAGTCTCCCTCCTAGACCAGGACAATATGAGACTGTCGATGATATACCAACAATCACACCTGTCTCAGCCAGTCTCTTCCCAGACCAGGACAATATGAGACTGTCGATGATATACCAGCAATCACACCTGTCTCAGTCAGTCTCCCTCCTAGACCAGGACAATATGAGACTGTCGATGATATACCAGCAATCACACCTGTCTCAGTCAGTCTCCCTCCTAGACCAGGACAATATGAGACTGTCGATGATATACCAGCAATCACACCTGTCTCAGTCAGTCTCCCTCCCAGATCAGGACAATATGAGACTGTCGATGATATACCAGCAATCACACCTGTCTCAGTCAGTCTCCCTCCTAGACCAGGACAATATGAGACTGTCGATGATGTACCAGCAATAACTCCTGTCTCAGTCAGTCCCTCCTAGACCAGGACAATATGAGACTCTCGATGATATACCAGCAATAACACCTGTCTCAGTCAGTCTCCCTCCTAGACCAGGACAATATGAGACTGTCGATTATATACCAGCAATCAAACCTGTCTCAGTCAGTCTCCCTCCTAGACAAGGATAATATGAGACCAAAGATGATATACCAGCAATCACACCTGTCTCAGCCAGTCTCCCTCCTAGACCAGGACATTATGAGACTGTCGATGATGTACCAGCAATCACACCTGTCTCAGTCAGTCTCCCTCCCAGACCAGGACAATATGAGACTGTCGATGATATACCAGCAATCACACCTGTCTCAGTCAGTCTCCCTCCCTAGATCAGAACAATATAAGACTGTCGATGATGTACCAGCAATCACACCTGTCTCAGTCAGTCTCCCTAATTGATCAGTACAAATTGAGACTGTCGATGATACACCAGCAATCACACCTGTCTCAGTCAGTCTCCCTCCTAGACCAGGACAATATGAGACTGTCGATAATATACCAGCAATCACATCTGTCTCAGTAAGTCGCCCTCCTAGACCAGAACAATATGAGACTGTCGATGTTATACCAGCAATCACATCTGTCTCAGTCAGTCTCCCTCCTAGACCTGGACAATATGAGACTGTCTATGATATACCAGCAATCTTACCTGTCTCAGTCAGTCTCCCTGCTAGACCAGGACAATATGAGACTGTCGATTATATACCAGCAATCAAACCTGTCTCAGTCAGTCTCCCTCCTAGACCAGGATAATATGAGACCAAAGATGATATTCCAGCAATCACACCTGTCTCAGTCCGTCTCCCTCCCAGATCAGGACAATATGAGACTGTCGATGATGTACCAGCAATCACACCTGTCTCAGTCAGTCTCCCTCCCAGATCAGGACAATATGAGACTGTCGATGATGTACCAGCAATCACAACTGTCTCAGTCATTCTCCCTCCCAGATCAGAACAATATAAGACTGTCGATGATGTACCAGCAATCACACCTGTCTCAGTCAGTCTCCCTCCTAGAGCAGAACAATATGAGACTGTCGATGATATACCAGCAATCACACCTGTCTCAGTCAGTCTCCCTCCTAGACCAGGAAAATATGAGACTGTCGATGATATACCAGCAATCACACCTGTCTCAGCCAGTCTCCCTCCTAGACCAGGACAATATGAGACTGTCGATGATATACCAGCAATCACACCTGTCTCAGTCAGTCTCCCTCCTAGACCAGGACAATATGTGACTGTCGATGATATACCAGCAATCACACCTGTCTCAGCCAGTCTCCCTCCTAGACCAGCACAATATGAGACTGTCGATTTTATACCAGCAATCACATCTGTCTCAGTCAGTCTCCCTCCTAGACCTGGACAATATGAGACTGTCTATGATATACCAGCAATCTTACCTGTCTCAGTCAGTCTCCCTGCTAGACCAGGACAATATGAGACTGTCGATTATATACCAGCAATCAAACCTGTCTCAGTCAGTCTCCCTCCTAGACCAGGATAATATGAGACCAAAGATGATATACCAGCAATCACACCTGTCTCAGCCAGTCTCCCTCCTAGACCAGGACAATATGAGACTGTCGATGATGTACCAGCAATCACACCTGTCTCAGTCAGTCTCCCTCCCAGACCAGGACAATATGAGACTGTCGATGATATACCAGCAATCACACCTGTCTCAGTCAGTCTCCCTCCTAGATCAGAACAATATAAGACTGTCGATGATGTACCAGCAATCACACCTGTCTCAGTCAGTCTCCCTCCTAGAACAGAACAATATGAGACTGTCGATGATATACTAGCAATCACACCTGTCTCAGTCAGTCTCCCTCCTAGACCAGAACAATATGAGACTGTCGATGATATACCAGCAATCACGCCTGTCTCAGTCAGTCTCCTTCCTAGACCAGGACAAAATGAGACTGTCGATGATATACCAGCAATCACACCTGTCTCAGTCAGTCTCCCTCCTAGACCAGAACAATATGAGACTGTCGATGATATACCAGCAATCACACCTGTCTCATCCAGTCTCCCTCCTAGATCAGAACAATATGAGACTGTCGATGATATACCAGCAATCACACCTGTCTCAGTCAGTCTCCCCTCCTAGACCAGGACGATATGACACTGTCGATTATATACCAGCAATCACATCTGTCTCAGTCAGTCTCCCTCCTAGACCAGGACAATATGAGACTGTCGATGATATACCAGCAATCACACCTGTCTCAGTCAGTCTCCCTCCTAGACCAGGACAATATGAGACTGTCGATGATATACCAGCAATCACACTTGTCTCAGTCAGTCTCCCTCCTAGACCAGGACAATATGAGACTGTCGATGATATACCAGCAATCACACCTGTCTCAGTCAGTCTCCCTCCTAGACCAGGACAATATGAGACTGTCGATGATATACCAGCAATCACACCTGTCTCAGTCAGTCTCCCTCCTAGACCAGGACAATATGAGACTGTCGATGATATACCAGCAATCACACCTGTCTCAGTCAGTCTCCCTCCTAGACCAGGACAATATGAGACTGTCGATGATATACCAGCAATCACACCTGTCTCAGTCAGTCTCCCTCCTTGAACAGGACAATATGAGACTGTCGATGATATACCAGCAATCACACCTGTCACAGTCAGTCTCCCTCTTAAACCAGGACAATATGAGACTGTCGATGATCTACATGCAATCACACCTGTCTCAGTCAGTCTCCCTCTTTGATCAGGACAATATGAGACTGTCAATGATATACCAGCAATCACATCTGTCTCAGTCAGTCTCCCTCCTAAAACAGCACAATATGAGACTGTCGATTTTATACCAGCAATCACATCTGTCTCAGTCAGTCTCCCTCCTAGACCTGGACAATATGAGACTGTCTATGAAATACCAGCAATCTTACCTGTCTCTGTCAGTCTCCCTCCTAGACCAGGACAATATGAGACTGTCGAGAATATACCAGCAATCACACCTGTCTCAGTCAGTCTCCCTCCTAGACCAGGACAATATGAGACTGTCGATTATATACCAGCAATCACACCTGTCTCAGTCAGTCTCCCTCCTAGATAAGAACAATATGAGACTGTCGATGATATACCAGCAATCACACCTGTCCCAGTCAGTCTCCCTCCTAGATCAGAACAATATCAGACTGTCGATGATATACCAGCAATCACATCTGTCTCAGTCAGTCTCCCTCCTAGATCGAGACAATATGAGACTGTCGATGATATACCAGCAATCACACCTGTCTCAGTCAGTCTATCTCCCAGATCAGAACAATATGAGACTGTCGATGATATACCAGCAATCACACCTGTCTCAGTCACTCTCCCTCCAAGACCAGAACAATATGAGACAGTCGATGATATACCAGCAATCACACCTGTCTCAGTCAGTCTCCCTCCTAGATCAGAACAATATGACACTGTCGATGATATACCAGCAATCACACCTGTCTCAGTCAGTCTCCCTCCTAGTGCAGAACAATATGACACTGTCGATGATATACCAGCAATCACACCTGTCTCAGCCAGTTTCCCTCCCAAGCCAGGACAATATGAGACTGTCGATGATATACCAGGTACCACACCTGTCTCAGCCAGTCTCCCTCCTAGATCAGAACAATATGAGACTATCGATGATATACCAGCAATCACACCTGTCTCAGTCAGTCTCCCTCCTAGACCAGGACAATATGACACTGTCGATTATATATCAGCAATCACATCTGTCTCAGTCAGTCTCCCTCCTAGACCAGGACAATATGAGACTGTCGATGATATACCAGCAATCACACCTGTCTTAGTCAGTCTCCCTTCTAGACCAGGACAATATGAGACTGTCGATCATATACCAGCAATCACACCTGTCTCAGTCAGTCTCCCTCCTAGACCAGGACAATATGAGACTGTCGATGATATACCAGCAATCACACCTGTCTCAGTCAGTCTCCCTCCTAGACCAGGACAATATGAGACTGTCGATGATATATCAGCTATCACACCTGTCTCAGTCAGTCTCCCTCTTAGACCAGGACAATATGAGACTGTCGTTGATATACCAGCAATCACACCTGTCTCAGTCAGTCTCCCTCCTAGACCAGGACAATATGAGACTGTCGATCATATACCAGCAATCACACCTGTCTCAGTCAGTCTCCCTCCCAGATCAGGACAATATGAGACTGTCGATCATATACTAGCAATCACACCTGTCTCAGTCAGTCTCCCTCCTAGACCAGCACAATATGAGACTGTCGATTTTATACCAGCAATCACATCTGTCTCAGTCAGTCTCCCTCCTAGACCTGGACAATATGAGACTGTCTATGATATACCAGCAATCTTACCTGTCTCTGTCAGTCTCCCTCCTAGACCAGGACAATATGAGACTGTCGAGAATATACCAGCAATCACACCTGTCTCCAGTCAGTCTCCCTCCTAGACCAGGACAATATGAGACTGTCGTTTATATACCAGCAATCACACCTGTCTCAGTCAGTCTCCCTCCTAGATAAGAACAATATGAGACTGTCGATGATATACCAGCAATCACACCTGTCCCAGTCAGTCTCCCTCCTAGATCAGAACAATATGAGACTGTCGATGATATACCAGCAATCACATCTGTCTCAGTCAGTCTCCCCTCCTAGATCGAGACAATATGAGACTGTCGATGATATACCAGCAATCACACCTGTCTCAGTCAGTCTATCTCCTAAATCAGAACAATTTGAGACTGTCGATGATATACCAGCAATCACACCTGTCTCAGTCAGTCTCCCTCCGAGATCAGAACAATATGAGACTGTCGATGTTATACCAGCAATCACACCTGTCTCAGTCAGTCTTCCTCCTAGATCACAACAATATAAGACTGACGATGATATACCAGCTATCACACCTGTCTCAGTCAGTCTCCCTCCTTGATCAGAACAATATGAGACTGTCGATGATATACCAGCAATCACACCTGTCTCAGTCAGTCTCCCTCCTAGACCAGGACAATATGAGACTGTCGATGATATACCAGCAATCACATCTGTCTCAGTCAGTCTCCCTCCTAGACCAGGACAATATGCGACTGTCGCTGATATACCAGAAATAACACCTGTCTCAGTCAGTCTCCTTTCTAGACCAGGACAATATGAGACTGTCGATGATATACCAGCAATCACACCTGTCTCAGTCAGTCTCCCTCCTAGACCAGGACAATATGAGACTGTCGATGATATACCAGCAATCACACCTGTCAGAGCCAGTCTCCCTCCTAGACCAGGACAATATGAGACTACCGATTATATATCAGCAATCACACCTGTCTCAGTCAGTCTCCCTCCTAGACCAGAACAATATGAGACTGTCGATGATATACCAGCAATCACACCTGTCTCAGTCAGTCTCCCTCCTAGACCAGAACAATATGAGACTGTCGATGATATACCAGCAATCACACTGGTCTCAGTCAGTCTCCCTCCTAGATCAGAACAATATGAGACTGTCGATGATATACCAGCAATAACACCTGTCTCAGTCACTCTCCCTCCTAGACCAGCACAATATGAGACTGTCGATTTTATACCAGCAATCACATCTGACTCAGTCAGTCTCCCTCCTAGACCTGAACAATATGAAACTGTCGATGATATACCAGCAATCACACCTGTCCCAGTCAGTCTCCCTCCTAGATCAGAACAATATGAGACTGTCGATGATATACCACCAATCACATCTGTCTCAGTCAGGCTCCCTCCTAGATCGAGACAATAAGAGACTGTCGATGATATACCAGCAATCACACCTGTCTCAGTCAGTCTCCCTCCTAGACCAGAACAATATGAGACTGTCGATGATATACCAGCAATCACACCTGTCTCAGTCAGTCTCCTCCTAGATCCAGGACAATATTAGACTGTCGATTATATACCAGCAATCACACCTGTCTCAGTCAGTCTCCCTCCTAGATCAGAACAATAGGAGACTGTCGATGATATACCATCAATCACATCTGTCTCAGTCAGTCTCCCTCCTAGAGCAGGACAATATGAGACTGTCGATGATATACCAGCAATCACACCTGTCTCAGTCAGGCTCCCTCCTAGATCAGAACATTATGAGATTGTCGATGATATACCAGCAATCACACCTGTCTCAGTCAGTCTCTCTCCTAGACCAGAACAATATGAGACTGTCGATGATATACCAGCTATCACACCTGTCTCAGTCAGTCTCCCTCTTAGACCAGGACAATATAAGACTGTCGATGATATACCAGCAATCACACCTGTCTCAGTCAGTCTCCCTCCTAGATCAGAACAATATGAGACTGTCGATTATATACCATCAATCACACCTGTCTCAGTCAGTCTCCCTCCTAGACCAGGACAATATGAGACTGTCGATGATATACCAGCAATCACACCTGTCTCAGTCAGACTCCCTCCTAGATCAGGACAATATGAGACTGTCGATGATATACCAGCAATCATACCTGTCTCAGTCAGTCTCCCTCCCAGATCAGAACAATATGAGACTGTCGATTATATATCAGCAATCACATCTGTCTCAGTCAGTCTCCCTTCTAGACCAGGACAATATGAGACTGTCGATGGTATACCAGCAATCACACCTGTCTCAGTCAGTCTCCCTCCTAGACCAGGACAATATGAGACTGTCCGATGATATACCAGCAATCACACCTGTCTCAGTCAGTCTCCCTCCTAGACCAGGACAATATGAGACTGTCGATGATATACCAGCAATCACACCTGTCTCAGTCAGTCTCCCTCCTAGATCAGGACAATATGAGACTGTCGATGATATACCAGCAATCACACCTGTCTCAGTCAGTCTCCCTCCTAGACCAGGACAATATGAGACTGTCGATGATATACCAGCAATCACATCTGTCTCAGTCAGTCTCCCTCCTAGATCAGAAGAATATGAGACTGTCGATTATATACCAGCAATTACACCTGTCTCAGTCAGTCTCCCTCCTAGATCAGGACAATATGAGACTGTCGATGATATACCAGCAATCACATCTGTCTCAGTCAGTCTCCCTCCTAGACCAGGACAATATGAGACTGTCGATGATATACCAGCAATCACATCTGTCTCAGTCAGTCTTCCTCCCAGACCAGGACAATATGAGACTGTCGATGATATACCAGCAATCACCCTTGTCTCAGTCAGTCTCCCTCCTAGATCAGAACAATATGAGACTGTCGATTATATACCAGCAATCACATCTGTCTCAGTCAGTCTCCCTCCTAGACCAGGACATTATGAGACTGTCGATTATATACCAGCAATTACACCTGTCTCAGTCAGTCTCCCTCCTAGATCAGGACAATATGAGACTGTCGATGATATACCAGCAATCACACCTGTCTCAGTCAGTCTCCCTCCCAGACCAGGACAATATGAGACTGTCGATGATATACCAGCAATCACACCTGTCTCAGTCAGTCTCCCTCCCAGACCAGGACAATATGAGACTGTCGATGATATACCAGCAATCACACCTGTCTCAGTCAGTCTCCCTCCTAGACCAGGACAATATAGGACCGAAGATTATATACCAGCAATCATACCTGGTCAGCCAGCCTCCTTCCCAGATCAGGACAATATGAGACTGTCGATG
>JAWDGP010002631.1:2500-5000 GCA_033675545.1 Elysia crispata | reverse complement strand
ATTAACACCGCTGGTTATGGGGGTTGTCTCAGTTGACGCCACGAACCAAGGTTATTAACACCGCTGGTTATGGGGGTTGTCTCAGTTGACGTCACGAACCAAGGTTATACACCGCTGGTTATGGGGGGGGGGGGTGTTGTCTCAGTTGACGTCACGAACCAAGGTTATTAACACCGCTGGTTATGGGGGGGTTGTCTCAGTTGACGTCACGAACCAAGGTTATTAACACCGCTGGTTATGGGGGGTTGTCTCAGTTGACGTCACGAACCAAGGTTATTAACACCGCTGGTTATGGGGGGTTGTCTCAGTTGACGTCACGAACCAAGGTTTATTAACATCGCTGTTAAATTCTCCTATCTATTGTATAACGCTCTGGCTTTATACATCCGCTGGTTATGGGAACCGTCTCAGCTGACGTCACGAGGCAAGGTCGTTCTCCGGGAAATCGTTGTGTGAAGTGTAGACAAACACGTAGGGATTCTTAACATAGGCGGACACGGCGACTACAAGGAATTGAGCAGCAATCTAGAACAATCACTCTTTCGCCGCGAACTAGAACACAATGTGGCCGTCTTGGGTGCACTGGGACGCACGCGAACCGCTAGGTCGAGGTCGTGGTCACGTAGTAGAGCGCTCTACTATAACGGAGGCCCTGCAAGCTGTCGGGCGGGGAGGTCGAATCTAGGATCCTGGGGTTAAGCGAAGCTTGTCCAACTCTCTCAACTTGCGCCCTCTGTCTGCTCAATATGCGCATGCGCCAAAACCACGCATAACGGTTCGACTGCATTATTTACTGAAATCCCCTATAGGTGGGACATTTTGGTGTACACTCGTAAATTGCTTGCTTACATCCCCAAATTGCCTGTTTTCAGTTTACACCCCGCAAGCGAAATATATGCACATAACATGTTTTTTTTTCCATAGCTAACTCAGCCCGGACAGACCTCCCAACAGACCGACAGACAGACACGGGGTCTGGGTCACACGAGGCTGATAGAAACACGTGACCCATCACGTGGCGCTGATCGATGCTGGCATGTCTACCGTGTTAAATGGTTGCAGCGAGTGACCACACCTGGTCATGATTACAGTCACTACCATACCTCTCCGGCCAGTCTTGGTCAGTGGACACTGACTGCCATACCAGAAAGAGAGAGAGAGAGAGAGAGATAGAGAGAGAGAGAGAGAGAGAGAGACTGAGGCAGAGAGAGAGAGGCTGAGGCAGAGAAAAAAAGAGAGAGAGAGAGACTGAGGCAGAGAAAGAGAGAGAGATAGAGAGAGAGAGAGAGAGAGAGAGACTGAGGCAGAGAGAGAGAGGCTGAGGCAGAGAAAAAAAGAGAGAGAGAGAGACTGAGACAGAGAAAGAGAGAGAGAGACTGAGGCAGAGAAAGAGAGAGAGAGACTGAGGCAGAGAAAGAGAGAGAGAGAGAGAGAGAGAGAGAGATAGAGAGAGAGAGAGAGAGAGAGAGAGAGAGAGACTGAGGCAGAGAGAGAGACTGAGGCAGAGAAAGAGAGAGGCTGAGGCAGAGAAAAAAAGAGAGAGAGAGAGACTGAGGCAGAGAAAGAGAGAGAGAGACTGAGACAGAGAGAGACTGAGGCAGAGAAAGAGAGAGAGAGAGAGAGAGAGAGAGAGAGACTGAGACAGAGAGAGACTGAGGCAGAGAAAGAGAGAGGGAATCACGATTCACTACCAACAACTTGATTGCAAAGATGCAGATTTAGATCATCGCACACACACACACACACACACACATCATGGCTGTTGAAGCAAGCCGCAAAAAATCAACAACACACAAACAAACAAAATAAAAAAGTGAAGACAGAAGCAAGAATCTTGTACCTTGTCAAAACACTGCCCTGCTCAATTGTTTTTTTTTAACCTTCTCCCATGAGAGCTTATTGTATCTAAAGTCAAACTGACGTCACCCGGATTTTCTCTCTATTTCAAAATTTGCTTTAGATTAAGAAAGCCGAGGTCCTCTATCTTTCACAGCCATCATGACCACTTCCAACGCCTCAAGTTCTATGTGGGAGTAAAGCCAGGCCAGTAGAATATATCCTACCAGATGCATAATGGAGTCACGTGACAAATTTAAAGTCATACAACCTTCACCTGTTTTGAGAGAATCTTGCTCAAGATATAGAGAGGCAGGGACCCTGTCTTTTATCACCACCACCAACCGTTCTAGTTCAATGTGGGAATAAAGCCAGGCCAGTAGAATACATCTTACCTGATCCATAACGATGTCACGTGACAAAAGTCATACAGCCTTCACCCTTTTTTCTCTCTATCTGGGAGAATCTTGCTCCAGATGTAGACAGTCAGGGACCCTGTCTTTTATCACCACCACCAACCGTTCTAGTTCTATGTGGGAATAAAGCCAGGCCAGTAGAATACATCTTACCTGATCCATAACGATGCCACGTGACAAAAGTCATACAGCCTTCACCCGTTTTTCTCTCTATCTGGGAGAATCTTGCTCCAGATGTAGACAGTCAG
>JAWDGP010002624.1:1812500-1820793 GCA_033675545.1 Elysia crispata | reverse complement strand
GCTTAATTTGTTCTTAGATTTTTCTTTATGATTGACAAAAAAAAGAAAATTGATTAAATAATATCCACTCTCAGGCTGATATAATGATTGAGAGAAAAACATAATTATCTATGCCTAGTCTCTGTGTGTGTACCATGACTGTAGTTCTGAGGCAGCAGCGATGGGGCATTGTCAGTTATCTCCCTTTTTGGTATTTACAAGGTTCAAATTTTGGAACATCACCTTCAAAGGTGACAGTGTATTTCATCATACTTTGGAGAAAACGGCCCTTTTTGAAAAAAAAAAAAAGAAAAATTCTTTCTATCTTTAACTTATCCAACCTATAGCCCTCTGAGATCATCACTGTTAGTGGTAGACTGGGCTTGGAAAAGTTTTCATTATCAGCCAATTAATCTTCCTTCTCTTCTTCCGACAATCTCTTTGTTTGAGCTGAGTTGTTATTCTGACGAGATCCGCAAAGTTTCGGACATAGTTCTCAGGACGTTCTCTCCTGAGCCTCAAAGTGGATTTGATTGATCGATTAATCGAAAAGATTTATAAACGGACATCTCAGGCCTCCCGTCTCTGTGTGTTATCGAGATGTAATTCAGAATCGATGATTATCATTCTAGAAACTAAGCTATCAACGGTTAGAAAAGGATATTAGGAAGCGAAAAACTGAATTTGAAGTTTTCTAAAAATTAATAAAAAAAAAAAAAAAAAAAAAAAGAAAGTCTGACTATCCCTAGGTATCGCCTTCGACTGCCATTTATTAAAGGTCAGGCGAGTATCACCAAGAATATTTAACCTCCGTCAGGCTCAATGTAATTTGATATATTTTTTTTAGAAGTGTGGACATGGTTCTAAAGAGGTTTCAAAATCTTAGAGTGAAAAATAATCTATGACTGGTTTTGTTCTCTCTCTCTCTTTCTCTCTCTCTCTCTCTCTCTCTCTCTCTCTCTCTCTCTCTCTCTCTCTTCTCTCTCTCTCTTCTTTTCTCTATCTATCTATATCTATCTATCTATCTATCTGTTTATCTATTTACTTTTCTGTTTCTCTCTCTTTCTCACTTTCTATATTTCTTCATGGGTCTCTCTTTCATACGAATCTTACATACCCTTTTCCTTTTCTATTTCCCTATTTCTTTGTCCATCCCCTACCCCCGCGGCCTTCCAAGCTCCATTTACAAGTTTTCCATCAGTTCTCCCTACACAAGGCGGGTTTTGGCAAAAAAAAATGTCCGTCCGCTTATTTTCACACTCGATCTAGTTTCCACCGCATTAATTTTTCGAGAGGAATGATCAAAGTGATCTTTTTCTCTTAAACAATAAATTTATTTCTAAGAGGGAGGAACCATAATCAATCCGTGAGGGGCTGTCATGAATGAAGAAAAATGAATGAATGGAAGTTTTCCTTAGGCAGAAAAAGACACTAGTGGACGCTTGCCCGATCTCACAATAAACTAGTTCCCATCTTGTGATAGTAATGGCTGATTGAAAATAACATCTGGTGAGATATTCTGACAATCCTTGTGGCAGCGAAATGAAAGGGTTGTTTTCGTTTTTTTCCCTTTTTTTATACTATAATTATTCAGTGTTCTTGAATGAATACAACTTGTGTTGAAGAGTTGTGAAAATACATTATAAATTGTGGAAATACTAATCGTCTTGAATAGCAGTCACTTCGGTTGTTGTTTCTGTGACTGATTCCCTAGCGGAGCACAGCTTGGTGGATCCTATCAATGACACTTTTCGAAATTGGACCAAAATTTAGTCTTTCAATGTTTTTTCCTTGTAAGTTATTATTTGTCTCTTTCTTTTTTTATGAATAGGAATCTTTCCTTTGGTTGGATTTGGTTAAAATCAATAATACCCTTTTTTTTGTAAATATGTCTTCGAAGGAAATGAATTTAATAAATATATAGTAAATTGTTTGTTCGTTTCAATGTCATCAAATTTTTGAAAATATAACTATAATTTTACATTGTGTTTGTTTTGAAACCAAAATCTTTCATACAAGTAATAGTGTGTGGATGGCCCTTAAAAGGGCCTTTGAAAAAATAAACAAAAAAAACTAATTTGTGTCAGCGTAGGCTTTGTGCAGCCTCGCTCAGTGGCTGTTGGCTTGGCTTGCCCGGCGCTCAGCGTCTTCTGCGACTTCGTCCACGCCTGCCCTTTCTGGAGCCTCTGCGGCTCCTGCTCCTCTTCTTTCCCCTCTTCTTCTTCTTCTTCTTCCTCCTCCTCCTTTTTTTCCTGCCCCCAGAGCGAGCAGATCTCCTCCCGCCCCGTCGGCTGCGACCTCGCCCTCGGGACCGCTTCCTCATGGAGCGTTTCTTGGACCGTTGTCTGCGGACTGTAACTTGTTCTTCATCCTCATCCGCAATACCTCGGCGGCGATGCTTCTTGCTGGCCCCGTCATCCTCCAGACCCAGGGAGAACTTGGATTTCCCGAACTTGGCGATCTTGCCATCGCGGATGCCCTTGGCCAAAGCTTTCTTAATTTGGGAGCTCACATCATTTCCAGGCAGGTGTGCAGGGGATGTTGCTGTAAAGTACTTTTTGAGGGAACTCAAAGACGATCCGTTGACCTCCTTGAGATTCTCCAACGCTTCTAATACAGAATCGACTGTGATTCGATTTGCTTCGGCATTGCCGGTGCCCGATGATGAATCGGACGCCATTTTAGCCCAGCGCAAGGAAGGACTCGGCGCCCCAGCCAGCGCACGCAGTCCTTATTGGTTTGTGCGGACGTCGGAGAAAGACACCACATCTCGTGCGCGCGGTCAAACTTTAGTGCGTAATTTTTTTTTTTTTATCTGTGTGACAACTTTTCTCTTTCCCACTCTTTTTGAGATAAAAAAAGGATTCCTACTCTAGTTCCGTTTTTATTCCGATATTTAATGCAGTGATTTTTTCTATTTCTCGGAGATATATAAGGTACAGACTGAAAGACTGTAAAATAAACAGAAAGAAAGCAGTTTCAAGCATTATACAGACGAAAAGTGGTTCCTTCGGAGCTTGCCATGTTATACACGGTGTGCTTTTTCCTTTTATATAATAATGGTAATAACAATAAAAAAAAAAACAACAATACTACTACTACTACTACTACTACTACTACTACTACTACTACTACTACTACTACTACTACTACTACTACTACTACTACTACTACTACTACTGCTACTACTACTGCCACCACTAATAATAATGATAATGATAATAATAATAATAATAATAATAATAATAATAATAATAATAATAATAATAATAATAATAATAATAATAATAATAATAATGATGATGATGATAATAATAATAATAATAATAATAATAATAATAATAATAATAATAATAATAATAATAATAATAATAATAATAATAATAATAATAATAATAATAATAATAATATAATTTATAGATTGTCACAATGCTGAAAGCCCCATCTCGTTAGTGAGAGTCTAGCGCTGAACTATGTTTACAAGACCAATCCCCCATTATTGTTTATCCTGATAATTTACAATCTGCTGACTGACGGCTGGATCACCAAACTCTAGTACACAAATTAGTCTTACGTGAAAAGGTATCCGAGGCGTCTATTTCGACAAACAAAGAACAAAATCTCACACTTAGCGCCTCTAAGAGGGCACCGATAACAATGTAAGACCTCACTATGATGCATTCAATGAAAAGCCCATTTTCTAGTGTAATTTACATTTTTTTTTTTTTTTTTTGGCGAATGCTTCATGATAGATGTTCGTAGGTTGAGAGAGTGGTCCTATCTGTGGCGGTGATTCCTGCTAACCAGCTTTAGGAACAAGAAGATTGATCAATCCACGTATTGATTGATAAAGACTTTTTTTTTTTAAGCCCAGTCCACCATGGTGAGAATACTGATAATTTTCAGTCATAGATGGCTCTGTCCTTTCTGGGTGTCTGCCTGTCTTGTCTCTTTCTCTCACTCCCTTCTTTTCCTTTTCCCTTTCTTCTCTCGCTCTCTAAATTTTCTCTCCCTTGATTTCTCTCTTTCTCACTCGTTTGCCCCCTATCTACCTTTCTCATTATTTTTTTAATTATTCCACTCTATCAATTTTTCTCCCCCCCCCCCCCTTTCCCACACATGCACACTCTCTTTCTTTCTCTGAGTCTAGTCTCTCTCTCTCTCTCTCTCTCTCTCTCTCTCTCTCTCTCTCTCTCTCTCTCTCTCTCCCTCTCTCTCTCTCTCTCACTTACTTTTCTCTCTCTTTCACAATCTCTTATTCTCTCTCTCCATCACACTCTCTCACTTTTCTCTCTTTCTTTCTCACAATGTCTTTTCCTCTCTCTCTCTCTCTCTCTCTCTCTCTCTCTCTCTCTCTCTCTCTCTCTCTCTCTCTCTCTCTCTCTCTCTCTCTCTCTCTCAAAATCGGGCTGTCGCGTGGACTCATTACCCACATTGTGCTAAGCTTATTAAATACACCTGTTATTATAGATCTGCTACTTTTCTTTCCCTTGGCGTGCAAGGCCCAGGCTGAGAAGCCGAAAGAATCAAACCATTGCATTAAAGTGAGCTATCTAATTGAAACTCTTTACAGTTTATTATTTTTGTTGACTTGGGCTATCGACTGAGCAAAAAGTAAGTCCTTAGCACAATTCTGTCCTAACTATGCCTAAAAGTTAGAAGAAATAGATCACCTTATCCCTTCACATACTAAAGCTTATTCCTTCGTTGATTTGACCATTATACAATTAAGGAGGCCTCGGCAAAAATACAAGTCATGCAAGTCTCTTCTGCTTTTTTTCCCCTCCCTTCATTTATCCTCTTTCATGGCTTTTTTAATACAATATCTCTCTATGGTCTACCATTTCGCCCACAGTCAATCCCGTATTCAACAGGGCTTAAGTTTTTATTATTTTTTTTTTCCTTTCTCCTTTATTGTTTATAGGTCCTGATCCAATGACACCCGTGTACCGTCACTATCTTACTACATACGCCCGTCTAAATCTAGGTAGCGTTATAAGCAGCAAGGCTTGCGTGTGTTTGTCATGTCGCACAAATTGTAAGCCAAATATGAAACATAGGGCCTCAATCTAGGTAATACAAACACCAAACCAAACGTTGTATAATGATCCTGATCTGAATTTTCCATGCAGATCGAGAAGAGAAGTTTCTATCCGTCTGAGCAGGAATTAGGCCTACTTTGTCGCCGCTACAGATTATTTTAGAGGCTTGGAGGATGTTAGGCACTCATCAAATGAGAATTATGCCTATCCGTAAGTGTTGTCTTGCGAATAGCGTGCCAGTCATTAGGCTGCAGGCAGTGCATTGTGGGGTGGCTGCTGCTAGCGCGTAAGCTCCAGACTAAATGGGCGTGGCTTATTGATGGCAGCACACTCGCTCAGCCAATCACAGGCCTCGTATCGGCAGACCGAGGTTAACGACGGAAGAGTGACAGTGACATTGAAGACCAAATTATTTGTGTCACTGTCTCGAAGATGGAGGGAGGAGGGGGGAAAGGGGGCGGGGGGGGGAGGGGGGGGAGAGCGAGAGAGAGAGAGAGAGAGAGAGAGAGAGAGAGAGAGAGAGAGAGAGAGAGAGAGAGAGAGAGAGAGAGATTTTACTTGAAGTGAATGACTTATTATCGTAAGAAGCTGAAGTCTGAAAATCTGTGTGATCATTTTTTTTTTCTTTACCCTTGACTCTTTTTTTTTTCACTTCGAAGCAGTGTAGTATGTACATTGATGGGAGGAAAGAGCAATAAAATGAGAGAACAATAAAGAATTTTGGAGAGTGGTGAACGAGCACTAAGGACAGCATAATACTGACGACTGCTGCATGCATTTTGCTTCAATGTAACAGTTGGATGCAATTTTTTTTTTACACCAAAAGCATCCAGTTTCATTCCCTCTGCCATCTTTTTTTTTTTTTTTTTTTTTAACTATCAAGGGAAATGAATTTAACTCACAGCAAATCAATCAGTGTTGTGGTTTTATCACTGTTTGGTCAATGAAACCTGACTGATGCAAAATTTATCGGAATTGCTCTAAATCTAAACTTATAGATCTATTGGTTTCTTGGAGACACTGCTCGTTTATACTTATCAACGCCCGAGACATGCCTGAGACATACCCTTTAAGTATTGCAGCAGAAAAAAAAACAACTCCTGGCCTTGGAAATCTTTGATTTTTAGAGTAACAAATTTATATACACATAACTGTTCAAATCAATGGGTATGCCCTTTTTTTTTTTGAAACCTGCGAAAATTGATTTATTGGAAAAGAACAAAAACAAAAAATAAAAAAAAAATGTGGGAAGCAAAAAGGATGTGGAAGATAGTGAGAAAGAAAGACAGAGAGAGAGAGAGAGAGAGAGAGAGAGAGAGAGAGAGAGAGAGACTGAGACACAGAGAGACAGAGAGAGAGAGAAAGAGAGAGAAAGACACAGAGACACAGAGAGACAGAGACAGACAGACAGAGACAGCGAGATAGAGACAGACAGACAGACAGACAGACAGAGAGCGAGAGAGAGAAGAGAGAGAGAGAGAGAGAGAGAGAGAGAGAGAGAGAGAGAGAGAGAGAGAGTACAGCGCATAAAGCCAGATGGAATTGAAAGATTGAAAGACTTCAGGCCGAGCTATGGAGAGAAGCAGACTATGACAGACAGATTGAAAGAGAGAGAGGAATTCTAGTTGTATAGAAATTACATAGGTTGAGAAGATAAAGAGAGGCAATTCAATTGGACTTGAAAGCTGATATTGAGTGAAGAAAAAAGAGTTTGGACATTATCAACTGTATCATGAGCATGACATGCTGATACATTCTTGTTGCATTATTATTGACTTTCCTGTGCCTCTCTTCAACATGTTCTGTTCGCTTGACTGTCTGTCTATTCGACTATGTGTCTCTGCAGTTCTTTCCGTTTGTACTTGCAGTCTTGCTATGCGTCTCTCCCTCTATCCTTCCTCTTTCTCGTTTTTTCTCCATCTCTTAATATTCTCCCCATATTTATTTAGCTCTATCCAACTACTCCAGACCCCTCACTTTTTCCCTTCCTCTATTTTTATGTCTACCTTTCTATTCATGTATCAATTTTTCTATTCATCTGATAAAGTGTCTGTATTGTTTACCGTTTGTCTTTTAGTTTTGATATTCATCTTTCCCTCTATCCTTCCTCTTTCTCGTTTCTTTTTTCCTCCATCTCTTAATATCTTCCGCATTCTTTATCTCGATCTCTCTCTCCCTCCCTCCCTCTCTCTCTCTCTCTCTCTCTCTCTCTCTCTCTCTCTCTCTCTCTCTCTCTCTCTCTCTCTCTCCAGTATGTACTACTCTATCTATCCCTCCCCCTCCCCCCCTCCTCTCTCTCTCTCTTTCTCTCTGTAGATTAGCATATTATTTATTTCTTCCTTCTTCTCAACATATCTCTTCCCTTTATTAATTTAGCACTATCCAACTACTCCAAACACCTCACTACTTCTCTTTCTCTATTTGTATATCTATCTTTCTATCCATTAATTTTATCTATCTTTGTGTTTATATTCCAACATAATCTGTGTGTATCTACCTATCTATCTATCTATCTATCTATCTATCTTTATATCTGTTTATATATCTATCTAATTTTCTGTCTGTCTATCTATCTATTTATCTACCTATCTCTTTGTCTGTCTAACTATTTATCTGTCTGTCTGTCTATCTGTCTATTTATCTATCTATCTATCTATCTATCTATCTATCTATCTATAGATTTGTCTATCATCGATCTATGTACATTCCCGCTCTCTTTCCCCTAATGCCCGTCTCTCCCGGTCTTCTCTTCCTGTTGTTTGAGCCTCGGAACCCTGAGCTCTAGCGACACGAGCCAGGCTGTGAATGACTGCCTATCGCCGAGGACCTCTCTCTCTCCAGGCTCAGGGCCCCACTCCTAGGGCTCTTTCTAGCCCAGGCCTGCCCGCCTGCTGTATGTCGCAAGCCGCTGCTGTTACTGCCCCCCCCCCCCCCCCCCCCTTTTCCCCTCTCCTACAACATCATAGAGTCGCTGACTGACGGCCCAGCCTACTGTCACCGCCTCTGCTGCTGTTGCTGCTGCTGCTGTCACTAAAAACCACCAGCAAACTTGTCAGACTGAAGCAGACGTAGATTCACAGGAGAGAAGGGTTTCCCCACCTCTGCGCCCGGAATTTGTCATCGTTCGACTCTCAGACATCATCGGTAGTGATCAATAGTTCTGTCTACTTATTTTGGGCTGCCTTTCGGTCGGTCTGCAACGATGCCACTAGATACATCATGTAATTCTTTCCGTTCCACTGCAGATATATCAGAGCCACGACCAGATTCTA
>JAWDGP010002624.1:1777500-1807500 GCA_033675545.1 Elysia crispata | reverse complement strand
TCTAAAACCTCTCCACCCCCTTCCCTTTTCCCATTGGTACACACATACACACACACACACGCAAATAAAAAAAAAACGACTCAGAACCAGAACCAGAAAAACCGTCGATGTGAGTCTCCGAGCTAGAGCTCCATAATTTCTTAACGCGCCATAAATTTTCGACCGTGTGTGCTTGGCTGCATCGAATGTATTCAGGTTGGCGGAGAGAATATTCCACCCTGTCCTGGTCTCTCTGTGCACCAGACTAGCCTCAGTGGCTGGGTGTGAAAACATTCTCTACCTAGTCAATAATTTGTAGCTCCATCGGAACACGATCGGGAGGATGTGGGTGTTCCGGCAGTTTTATGTCAACTTTTGTTCAGTGAAATTGGAAATAGTTTTGAAAACAACTTAACTCCATAATTAATTTCTATAATGAAGTCATAAAGTAAACTAATTCAATGGCATACAGCATGAAACAAAGAGTACTGAGCACTGAAGACATTGCTATTTTCACTGCGAATGTAAGACGCTGCAAAAGTTCCAAACCCTCAATACTATTAGGTTTTCTGTGATGAACAAATTCAAGGTGTTTTAGAGAATTCTACCGGGCTACATGGTACGAGCTGTGGCTACCGTCTATGTATTTTAGAGAAATCTACCGGACTACAGGGCACGGGCTGTGGCTACCGTCTATGTATTTTAGAGAAATCTACCGGACTACAGGGCACGGGCTGTGGCTACCGTCTATGTATTTTAGAGAAATCTACCGGACTACAGGGCACGGGCTGTGGCTACCGTCTATGTATTTTAGAGAAATCTACCGGACTACACGGTACGGGCTGTGGCTACCGTCTATGTATTTTAGAGAAATCTACCGGACTACACGGTACGGGCTGTGGCTACCGTCTATGTATTTTAGAGAAATCTACCGGACTACAGGGCACGGGCTGTGGCTACCGTCTATGTATTTTAGAGAAATCTACCGGACTACAGGATACAGGCTGTGGCTACCGTCTATGTATTTTAGAGAAATCTACCGGACTACACGGTACGGGCTGTGGCTACCGTCTATGTATTTTAGAGAAATCTACCGGACTACAGGGCACGGGCTGTGGCTACCGTCTATGTATTTTAGAGAAATCTACCGGACTACAGGATACAGGCTGTGGCTACCGTCTATGTATTTTAGAGAAATCTACCGGACTACACGGTACGGGCTGCGGCTACCGTCTATGTATTTTAGAGAAATCTACCGGACTACAGGGCACAGGCTGTGGCTACCGTCTATCTATTTTAGAGAAATCTACCGGACTACACGGTACGGGCTGTGGCTACCGTCTATGTATTTTAGAGAAATCTACCGGACTACAGGGCACAGGCTGTGGCTACCGTCTATGTATTTTAGAGAAATCTACCGGACTACACGGTACGGGCTGTGGCTACCGTCTATGTATTTTAGAGAAATCTACCGGACTACAGGGCACGAGCTGTGGCTACCGTCTATGTATTTTAGAGAAATCTACCGGACTACAGGGTACGGGCTGTGGCTACCGTCTATGTATTTTAGAGAAATCTACCGGACTACAGGGTACGGGCTGTGGCTACCGTCTATGTATTTTAGAGAAATCTACCGGACTACAGGGTACGGGCTGTGGCTACCGTCTATGTATTTTAGAGAAATCTACCGGACTACAGAGCACAGGCTGTGGCTACCGTCTATGTATATTAGAGAAATCTACCGGACTACACGGTACGGGCTGTGGCTACCGTCTATGTATTTTAGAGAAATCTACCGGACTACAGAGCACAGGCTGTGGCTACCGTCTATGTATATTAGAGAAATCTACCGGACTACACGGTACGAGCTGTGGCTACCGTCTATGTATTTTAGAGAAATCTACCGGACTACAGGGTACGGGCTATGGCTACCGTCTATGTATTTTAGAGAAATCTACCGGACTACACGGTACGGGCTGTGGCTACCGTCTATGTCTTTTATCGCATTCCTTCTAATGCATTATATGAACGCATCAAACAGCACGTCAGAATCTTTCCACTGCTTCTGTCTATCAATGCTTTTCATCATGATTGCTCTCTTCAGCCTAACCAGTTCGCTATTTTGGGTAGGATGGGTAGTATATTAAACCGGTTTCATAAGAATGATGAGATAACTTTATGAGATCCAAATTAGGCGTTCGTTATCATCATGACAAATGTTATACAAATAAGATGACCCCCCCCCTCTAAAAAAAAAAAAAAAGAAAAAAAAAAGTGCATCTCTTGCCATTTAAACGTTGAGAAGAATCTATGAAGAGTTTTTGAAGGTACAAACTTATCTTTTTCCCACTATTATTCATTCACTTCACTATCTTACAATAAAGACGGACATTAACTCCTATATTTGCATCTCTCTGTAGCGCTTACTTTCCACAAAACAACTATTTAATCGTTTGGCTTCAATAAACTAGTGCTAGCCGTTTCATCATGATTATAAAACACTTTACACGATTGCTTTAACAAATCTGAGAAACTTTTTCGAAGATTTATAATTTCTTATTGTAGATCTGCAAAGGATATTTTAGGACCTGCAATCAGCATTCTCGTAAAATAGTCCTCATTGTTTTGTTGTTGTTTTTTGCTTTGCTTAAAAAAATTACATAACATTAAAAGTTCGATAGTCTACATAATACATTGCGTTGAGTTCGAAATTGGTGCTTGTAAATGTAAAGAAGACGAGAAAACCTAGTTTTTGCACAATATTTTTGTATAGCAGCAGAGAATAAGATAAATGGCTAAAATAATTTTTATTTGAAGGCAATGTATTGACACAATTTCTTCATAAACTTTTGTCAAAAGCACTGAGGTTTAAAAAAAAAAAAAAAGCAACGACCAATGGCAGCAAGAGAAACAGGCTGGCTTTTTCATATTCAATACATTGATTTTTTAAAAAGCCTGTCAAAATAAATTATGGATTTTTTAGATGTTAGGTGACATTATAATTATTCAATTTTGAAGTGTCAGATTATTATCTTCAGGAAAGCCAAATTTTACGACGCATTTAAATCTCAATTTTTAAAGATTATTTTTATTTTTATGTAATATCTTTTTATGTAAAGTCATACGAAAGTTTCTTCTTTTTTTTTCTTTTGCAGTATTCCAGTTTGGCAATTTTATATTTTATTGTTTCCTTTAAGGCTTTTTTTTTTTTGCAATTTATCTTTATGAAAAGATGGGAAAAAAATTATGACTGCTGCAAATTGGTGAAGTCAGCAGCAGGTGTTAAGAACTTAGGTTTGATTTACGCAGAAATGTGTCAGAATCGAGATGGCACTGTCTTCGATAGACTTATGTTTGGGAGGAATTTCAGAATAATTAATATATTTTACAACAAACCAAAAAACTTAAATGATTTTATTGAAGCAGAAAAGCTTGAGCTTCATATTGCTGAAGCAAAAAGAATCTTTCAACAAAGCTGTATGGAAAAATATTCATATCTTATGGTATGTGATGAATAATTAATTTTTTTTTAAAATGTTATTCAATCGGTGTTTTCATTTGGGTTGCTATGTAAAAACTAGAACTTGGTCGTTGAAGCAGCGCCAACTCAGAAAGGCTTTGTGTCTGGATTGGCCGCTAACTCTTCAGAGACAGTTAGCTCAGCTGGTAACACGTAAATTTTCTGACTGAATGTGATGTATTATCCTAGTTTATCATTTATGATGCTCTCTCTCTCTCTCTCTCTCTCTCTCTCTCTCTCTCTCTCTCTCTCTCTCTCTCTCTCTCTCTCTCTCTCTCTCTCTCTCTCAGCCATGCCTGCTATTCTTGCCAATGTCCTTTGTTCTGCACGAGTGCAACAGACCATTAGATCAACAAATGGAAGTCTCGTGTTCGATTCCCAGCTGCGCCACCTGGTGGAGGGTTCAGACCTCATCTACTACCTCAATATGCCGCCCTGTCAGCAGAAGATTATAAGTGGATCTTAGATAGCATGCAACCAACTCAGCAGCGCCACAATGTTGGTGGTCAGGAAGTAGAGTGCCAACTCGTTTAAGGTTCGAGATCTACTGATCTCGCAGCTTAATGTGTTTGGGATATCTTTTTTGACTTTGCCTCCCGGAAGTTTGTTTGATGTGTTAAAGATCTCAGTATTACACTGCAAGGGCGAAACCTATTTCAATGAATTCATTAATTGAATATGTTTCGTGTGGGCTTCTTTGGGAACCTTGATAATCTGCAACCCAAAAGTCAGAGGTAATATCAAGAAATCATTTTACATGAATCCTGTAAAGATTTATTTGGTGAAGTTTCATAAGTAAATGTGTTTTATATGTAGATGCTTCGTGACAATCTGTTATTGGCTTATTTCAATAATCTCTAGTTAGGCATAAGCGGAAATATCTATGTTTGTTACAACAAACAAAAGCAAAAAACAAAAGTCGGAAAGACTCTTTGGAAGAAAGGATCAAATACGAAGACGTCGGAAAAAAAGACTTGGACAGAAATCTTAGCAGCAAAAATACTAGTTTGTACCATGCATCGCGCAACATTCAGAGAGAGTTTGATATTTGTCATGTTCCGACTGAGGGCAACACATCCAAGGTTTGATATTTGTCATGTTCCGACTGAGGGCAACACATCCAAGGTTTGATATTTGTCATGTTCCGACTGAGGGCAACACATCCAAAGTTTGATATTTGCCATGTTCCGACTGAGGGCAACACATCCAAGGCAAACGATAAAACACAATATTTCCGAGGCTTGTGGCGACATGAGAGCAAGACGTGATCATGATTCGCGTAGGTCGTAAACCTGACAAGCTATGATGGTAATGATCGTCTAGGGTAGGGCTTGCTGCGCCACCATTAGAGCTCGAGTGATAGAAGATTGCTCCTAGATAACACGCCCAGCTTCCATCTCTCTCTCTCTCTCTCTCTCTCTCTCTCTCTCTCTCTCTCTCTCTCTCTCTCTCTCTCTCTCTCTCTCTCTCTCTCTCTCTCTCTCTCTCTCTCTCTCTCTCCTTCTCTCACTCTTACTGTCGCTCACTCCCCCACTCTTTATATTTCTCTCATCAATTCTGTCTCTCTTCCATTTTCCTCCTTTCTTTCTTTCTCTCTGTTTCTCTCTTCTTCCTCTGACATAGACAATTATCCAGAGACGAGATAAAGAAGGGCAGAAGTGAAAAATAATAACATAGTTGAGGGTGGGGTGTCCCGAAACGGTTCACCTGACCACACAATTGTCACTGTTCGAGGCTCCACGTATACACAAGGCAGCAATATTTACCCCGAAACCTTCAGTTATTAACTTGTCGGTGGATATGACGGCTGTGACAACCATGACCTTGACGTTGCTTTCTTTGCCTTTTGTTAGAAAAACCTTCATCTCATGATTGTTAATATAATTATGAAAGTCCTCATTATTATCTGCATGTCAAGAAAGTTAAACCGACATAATTCCTTGCTCTAGGCGTACAATAGGGGGGTGGGGGAGGGATCTGGAGATGGGACGAGAAAGTTTGAATTCAGGGCTTTGAGGTGATTATATTTAATGGCATGAATGAAACGATACACTGTACAATTTCTCAGGCTTTTATTATTAAAATATACAAGTAAAGAACTCCCACGATTCTTCACAAGTAGGCGCCGCAAAGGAGAAATTTCCCCTTTATAAAAGAAATATAGTTCTGTAGTTGGTGCTATCGTACTCATCTTTGCCAAAGCCATCGCCACCTCAGTAACTGTTATTGTTACATCTTTTATAACAGCTATGACAACTTCTACAACAACAACAACAACAACTACTACTACTACTACTACTACTACTACTACTACTACTACTACTACTACTACTACTACTACTACTACTACTACTACTACTACTACTACTACTACTACTACTACTACTACTACCATTAATGCTACTAGAACCACAAGTATAACCGTTATTTCTACTACTATTAACCTCACTACTGCAAGTACAACTAGATCTAGAGGAGGCAAACCACTGGGTTAATTATAAGTAAGAATTATAAGAGCTAGAGTTTTAGGTAGTGCTCAGCAGTGGTTAGGATAAGGCTTTAAGAGAAAATGACCGAAAAATGCTTGAATTTGTCGGATTAGAACCATCGATTTATAGATGCTTCGGCACCCAAATTTGAAATTACTATATATTTCAGGCATGCATATTGTTATCATTCGTCTTAGATGTTTTTGCGTCCGAAGCATCTATAAATCGATTGTTCTAATCCCACCAATTCAAGCATTTTTCGGTCATTTTCACTTAAAAGTAGTATTGTGGTTGAGAGAGACAGAGAGAGAGAGAGAGAGAGAGAGAGAGTGAGAGAGAGAGTCGAAAAGAGAGAGAGGAGGGAGAGGGAGTGGGAGAGAGCGTGAGGAAAGGAGGGAGAGTGGGAGAAGGAGAGAGATTCGCACGGAGAGTGGGAGGGAGGAAAGGAGGGAGAGAGAAAGAGAGAGATAGAGAGAGAGAGGAAGAGAGAGAGAGAGAGAGGAAGAGAGAGAGAGGGAGAGAGAGAGAGAGAGAGAGAGAGAGAGAGAGGGGGGGGGGGTGAGTGAAGGAGGACAGAGAATTTCAAATAGACAGCAGTAGCAAAATTATGACTTGACACATGAGAGAGAGGAAATATTTCCCAGAAAGTTCATTGCCTTTAAGTGAACGGAGTAGAAACCTTATCAAAACACCATAATAACTCTCTTCCATTAACAGTTCTCTTTCCTCCTCCGCTTTCCTGTGTGAAAAACAACAACAACAAACAAACAAAACAATAACATACGTGGATCTATTGGGCCTATACTATATCATAAACTTTGTCAAGAGAATTTTTTCTGTCTTCAATTTAAGACTATCTCTAAATTTTAAAGGCTCACGGAGTCCAACAAGTTAGCAGTTCACTAAGGGTGGAACCAGTTCCCTATGGCGGCGGTTGCAGCGCAGCCTACAGGCCGAGCTAGATGTTATCAAACGTGAAGACATCATGAACAGCGCAGATTCCATCTCGTTCTGCTTGGCGTAGCTTCAGGTCCCGCAGCGACAGCCACGCCAACTTGATAGTTCCTAGCAGTCTTGTACCCAGTTGGCCTCGATTTCGTCTCGCTCGCTTACCTCTACCGTTCTTCTCAACATAAAAATCAGATTTATCGACGCTCGCATTCCGTGCATTATGGGTTTGTGATTTTGGTCACAATATTTTTTTTAAAAGAATTTAGTTTAAAATAAAATAGCAAGGATGGCATAAAATTATATATATGTATATATATAAAAAGACCTCGCCGACTCAATTTATGAGTCAGTTGTCAGTTAAAAAATACAAGGATTTAATAAAAAGTAAGTCAGAAATCTGGATACGATAAGAATATTTTTGGACACCGTGCGTCTTGGCGGTTGGCGGGAAGAGAGCGGTGGCGTCCCAGCCCTGAAGCTTAGCCAGGAGTGGGAGATATTCGGAGATATCATTCACTGATTAACATAATAAAAGGGGGCAAAACTCTTGAAACTAATATATCCTCCAAGACTTGGGCTGGGGCTGAAGGAGCCGCAGAGGTACTCTTTACGTGTGGTTTTTCTTTCTGGTGTAGACGAAACGTAATGATCTCATGATATGGATTGAGGCAGAACGGTCTTCAAAGGTCGAAGTTAGAGAATTTCTATGAGGGAGAAAAATGAATTTATGATCTTCAAAGAAAATTGATGCAACTTAACTGAGATGAGATTCATAATCTATTTGACATTTATGGTTTGTGGTTTGGAGAGAGAGAGAGAGAGAGAGAGAGAGAGAGAGAGAGAGAGAGAGAGAGAGAGAGAGAGAGAGAGAGAAAGAGAGAGACAGAGAGAGACAGAGAGACAGAGACAGAGACAGAGACAGAGACAGAGACAGAGAGAGAGAGAGAGAGATGTACCACAGGCACACCTTGAAACATCATAGATACTATCTTCATGTTTTGAATCATAATGGAAACTTGTTACTTCTCCATTAAAACAAGTTTGTTTGGCGAACAAGGTGCGTAAAGAGAGGGAAGGGGAAGGGGTAAATGGAAAAAGCAATAAACATCGTTAAAGGATGAGGATTTTGGTCCTATATTGGAAAAAGCGGTCAAAACTATTCTTCCCAGGAGTGTGTACAATAACATTCCATGCTTAATGGCCGCCCGCAGTTACCCTCTGTGATTCTTTTATTTCTTTGAATCTGATTTTGAGAAGAAATTCTATAATTGATGAGTTTTTTCCGCTTATTTCAGAGTTACCGGGTGCAACCTCATTAAGACACCTTGATCTAATGCATATATCTTGCCCCTATAATTATAATTATATTATTAACATTTCTCAGTTTAATTAGCTCATTGATATGTAAAAGATAATATTAATTTGCAACTCTACCTTACATTGAAATTTATTTTTAAACTGAATTACGAAGCATCTTATTTAAAAGTTCTTACACGGGTGAAACTTGTGGGTGTTTTTTAATCGTTACGCCGTCATGAAAACTACATTGTATCTAAGAAACATTAATTCATATTATTCTAAGCTGTTACCCCGAGAGCTTTTTCCCTACAGGATTACAAATTTTAAATCTGAAGGTGTACATCCATTGTTAATATACTTCCTTCTTGTCATGACACAGCCGCAGTTTGTTTGACTTCTAACCTTTTTATCTCTGGTTTATTAAGACTTATGAGATATGGTTTGATACTAATTATCATAATTGATACAAAACCAGTACTATTTTTGATGAACTGTGGACACATCATTTGTTCTCAAAGTACCGGTAATATGAATAAGGTATTTGCTAGCAGATTTTCCCGAAGGCTTTGTGGCCCCTTAGCCAAGTGTCATCCACTGCTGACTCTCAGTCTCAACAAAACTCATTCATATTTTCCTATGTATTTTCATCTTTCATCATCACGAAATCAACACCTCACTGTCTATTTAGACTCCATTAAGGCAGTCATTATTCCATTTACCATCCTCCTCATCATCATCATCATCATCATCATCATCGTTACCATCAACAACAGCATCATCAGTATCAGGATCATCATAACCCAATAAGGATCTCTCTTAACGATGGTATCGACAAGTCTTGTTGCTCCTGGCCGCTGGAGTCGTGTTGGATATAAATTGTGTGTTACACTTGCCGATAATTAACCGGGTCTATTCGAGCACCACATTTTGATCCTCCCGTCTCTCCTCCCTTAATATTCATAATTCTGTCCAATAACAGTATGTTGCTGTGATGATGATATTCACCTACCTTCTACGTTATTTTTATTTATGATGTTTTAGTTGATAGTAATCTGGCCATTTCTATTGCTACTATCAAAAGCTGTTGGAAGGAGATAGGTTGTTATAAAATAACGTTGCTGTTGTTGTTGTTGTTTTATTTTAGTTTTTGTTGTTTTTATTCTTGTTATTACTGTTATTATCATCATTGTTCTTTTTCTTTTTGTCGGTACTGCTGCTGACGTTGGTAATGGCCGTGAAGCTCTGGTTATCGTCTAATGTTAATACTGGTGGATGATATATTTTACTTGGTACATGTACTTTATCTATCTTCGATGGTGATTATTTTCTGACCACGTTAACCGTTTCATCATCATATTTTGAAAAATTTGATTTTTATCTATAAGCCACTGCAGGTTGAAACAAAACAAAAAAAAAAGGAAAAAAAAAAAAAAAAAAATATACACCTCTAAAGTGTCTATGTTTTCCTTAAACAGGATAACCTAATGTCTTATATACACAAAGATTGGCAAAACTCTGCGACAAATAATGCTCTCTCGGTATTACCATTTTACTGTTTCTATATAAATAAATACATAATAGCTTCAAGAACTCTCAGTTATTCAGCCAATATTAAGCATGGGAGAAATGCGTTCCTTAAGCCGCCTGAAACTGCTTGTGTCAAGAAGTTTCAGTTTGTTTTAAGATCATTCATATATTGTATTTCTCCGCTAATCAAGCTCGTGTGAAACAAAATTGTAACGATGCGAAAATTACTTTATAGGCTCAGATTAGATTGATTCAACACATACAGAATTCAAATCCTATAGTAGTTACAAAACAAGAAACCGTCCAACTATCTTACTGTATTTGAAGGGACAAAGATTGTGTACACATAGGTTGCCTCAGTGAATTTAATGTGTCAGATATATTATCTTTTCAAAAATTAACTATCTATAAAATACAAAACAAAACATTAGCGGAAAGTATTGTAAGGCAATCCAATACATTTACGATTTTTTAAAGGGATTTTATAGAATATATAAATTCTTACATGGACTCGCGAAACATTGGGCTATCCATATTAAACATGTAGAGGTGATAATGTGTACAACACATTGCAGGTGCAAGAAACGCATAATATTCAAATGAGGGAATATTGTGGATCATGGCTTGCCACATGCCCACCTGCTGGATGTTCTCTCTTCGCTTCACTTCTCTACTTTTCGTCTCTAGATTAGTATAGAGAGATCAGAGGCTACAGAATGTATACCAAGCCGAGGGTAAGTAACGTCAGGGCAACATTAACTAAGTGTGACGCTCCGTGACCGACAGCTCGTGGGCAGTGAAGCCATTGATTTCTGACACTCTGATCTGGTCCGTCTCAAGCTGCCCCAGGTCAGGTACCTGCGCCTGCGTGCTGAACTGGCCGTGACCTTTCACTGGGGAGGACACGGACAGGAGCTATATTTAGCACGTAACGTCTGACTATCAGCGATCACAAAGAGCAGCCATCACTCCATCTCGTTCCGGCAGAGTATCGTTAAACTTAATGTCTTGTTCTACGGTTCTCTCTCTCTCTCTCTCTCTCTCTCTCTCTCTCTCTCTCTCTCTCTCTCTCTCTCTCTCTCTCTCTCTCTCTCTCTCTCTCTCTCTCTCACTCTCTCTATCACTCATTCTCTCTTTCTCTCTCTCTCACTCTCTCTCTCTCTCTCTCTCTCTCTGTCTCTCTGTCTCTCTCTCCCTCTCTCTCCTACTCTCTCTCTCTCAGTCTTTTACTAACTCTGTCCTTTCACTGTCCCAGTTTACATCTCTTTTTCTCTCTCTCATCAATGCACTATCGCTCGGCAAACACTTGGTGTTCAACGCGACAGCCCGGCGTTCGAATCCTGGCTGGGCACGAGACGATGTTTGTGATAGAATAATTGTATTATATACACATCGTTTTAATTTGCTCATTGAACTCAGATGTAAAGTGAGCCCGAGACTATAGGCTACGCATGCGCAGTAAGAGACCTTTTCAGAAAGCTACAGAGAAAGGACATGTCTAACAGTTGCTTGATTGAGAGTTCAGAGTTTACTCTTGATTCACAAGAAATTATTGGACATTTTAGTGGCTCAGGAACTTTATAAACTCAACTCTTAACAAAAAGTCAAATACTCATCGAATGATAGACATATCTCCTGAAATGCTCTCTACTTTATTGATAATCTTGTCTTAAGACAAACCGAAGCTGTGTTATAGTTTGGTTACCACTGTTTGCTATTATCAAAGATAGACAACTTTTTGGTTATTTTTTTTTACCTATTTCAAAAACATATCATTTTTTAATATCCACAGTTAATTGAGAAAACAAAAGTCCACGTGCTTATCTGTTAAAGCAAAATTCACGAACATGTCTAAAAGAAAAGAGTTATATCGTTATTACTTGCTTATGGCACGACTATCAAGATGAATAACTAATTAGTGCTTAACTAAGAATACTCGAGCAGCTAGTAGCTGCTACTTTTCGAGCTGTGCACAGCTCCTTAGATTCGTATTTCGACTTGTGGATATTAGCCGCAGCCAGACTCAGCTAACGGCCGAATAGTGAAGAACTCGACCTCCAAGTACTGTGGAGTATGTAACAAGAAAAGGGCTTCCTGCAAACAGTGTCAAAATAGGTTTTCCTACTGCAGCCGCTGTGTGGTCATAGAAGCATCCGTTCCATCCTGCATGTTTTGTGTTGTGTCGGGTACACCGATCTGATCTGGATCACGTGGGTGTTAATGTCCGATGCCCTCTGAGGCCCCCAGGGCCGCGATCATCCAGAGGAGATGCCCAGTCACGTGACCTGGTGTAGGCATGGGCATCCGGAGACATTCAAAGGTCATGATCGGCGCCTTGTTCCTCACATACTGTATCTACGGGAACTTTCTGTAAGTCTTCTTTCTTAACCCATGTACTATCCCTTACTATTTTCAGTGTAAACAGTACAAACAAAAATTAACTGCCAGGGTTACTTAGAAACCAGTCTGTAGATTTAAGATTCATACAAGGCTTATATCGTAGTGATTTTCTTTCTCTGTTTTGTCCCATTTCAATATAAACAGGAACTCTTTGTTTATTATTCATTTCTTATTCTTTCTGCCCTTCCTATCTTCTAGCCTTTGTTCAACTTTCCATTTGTAAATATAATTAGCTTTTCTTTTTTAATAGTACCCTATAATTGTAATAAAGTCAATCCTCTTTCGCTGTATCAAAGTATTGTTTGATTAGTTTTCAAGCGAGTAGCAAACTAGCCCGTAGTTTCACTGTCAATTATAAAGTATTTTCGTCTGTAGTATTATTGCCTTACTTATTCGATATTTGAACTTTGATTTACAAACACTAATTATTTTTTATGATAAGCCAAACATTCTTTGCAACATATAGAGTTGCCACTTGTACATTTTTTTTTCTTCTCTTCTAAAAACTATTTTCATACTTTATTATTTTAGAATAAAATTATGCCTCTGCTTATCTTTTTTTTCAGGTTGAATATATAGATTAGTTGCACTCTTTACGCGCATTGGACCTTGTTAAGCTTTTTTAACTTAAGATAATGGTTTTTAGCCTTATGCACCCTGATCAAGTCTAAACGTATATTACTTTGCTTTTAATAAAATATGAAAACTGCAATTATATCTAGCTGAGCGTATCTTTGCTTCCATCTTTACTAACTGCCTAGGTTCAACCTTTCATTTATTTTACTGAATCTCCCTCCAAGGTTAATTTTATTTTTCAGCTTTGCTGTTTTAGGAATAAAGTAAGTGAAATGGTATTTCAGATCAAAAGTACTGAATGTGACCATCTAATTCAGAGACCAAGTGTGTCATGTCAAGAGCGATTTAGTTTACTCTTCCTCAGAGATAGATTCATTTCATTATCTTATTTGTCTCAATTCTATATAGTAAAAGAGAAGTATTGTATTTTTATTTTGTTTTTTGTCTCTACTTCAATGTTATATTAAAAGATAACTTGTTTTTATAAAATCCATATTGAGGGAACCAAGGAAGAAATCAGCCTCATTTTATGAACGCTTTCACGCGCAGCCATCCCAGCGACAGAGTCTTATGAAAGTCTCACTTTAAGTTCGCCAAGAGCATATCTTCTTGTAACAGATCCTTCATCAAATCCCAGTCTTATGAAAGTCTCACTTTAAGTTCGCCAAGAGCATATCTTCTTGTAACAGATCCTTCATCAAATCCCAGTCTTATGAAAGTCTCACTTTAAGTTCGCCAAGAGCATATCTTCTTGTAACAGATCCTTCATCTTCAGTCTTATGAAAGTCTCAATTTTTTAAGTTCAACAAGAGCATATCCTTCTAACAGATCCTTCAAAATCCCAAGTCTTATGAAAGTCTCACTTTAAGTTCGCCAAGCATATCTTCTTCTAACAGATCCTTCATCAAATCCTGTCTTAAGGAAAGTCTCACTTTAAGTTCTGCCAAGAGCATATCTTCCTTCTCTAACAGATCCTTCATCAAATCTCAGATGTTTTATGAAAGTCTCACTTTAAGTTCGCCAAGAGCATATCTTCTTCTAACAGATCCTTCATCAAATCCCAGTCTTATGAAAGTCTCACTTTAAGTTCGCCAAGAGCATATCTTCTTCTAACAGATCCTTCATCAAATCCCAGTCTTATGAAAGTCTCACTTTAAGTTCGCCAAGAGCATATCTTCTTCTAACAGATCCTTCATCAAATCCCAGTCTTATGAAAGTCTCACTTTAAGTTCGCCAAGAGCATATCTTCTTGTAACAGATCCTTCATCAAATCTCAGTCTTATGAAAGTCTCACTTTAAGTTCGCCAAGAGCATATCTCCTTGTAACAGATCCTTCATCAAATCCCAGTAGCCGAATGGAAACCAATGACGGACCCTAACACAAGCTGGACTTGTTGCTCAGTCGCCTCTTTTGGAACATTCACTCTTGTTACACTCTAAAACTGGCATGACCCAAGCTCAATTCCATCATTCTTTCCCCAGGGCTCTTTCTAGTGTGGTGGCGTTGGGAGCCAACATCATCTGCAACAAAATCCCCGGGTTAGCCCCTAAACAGCGCCTCATCTGCCGGAGTCGACCAAACGCCATCGTGGCTATAGGCGACGGAGCCAAGCTGGGGGCCTCAGAGTGCCGCTACCAGTTCAGAGGCATGAGGTGGAACTGCTCGAATATCAACAGCGAAGCTTCCATGTTCGGCTACGAGGAGCTGGGAGGTCAGTGGAAAATCCATATAGTTTTCTTGTTTGATTTTTGTCCCATTAGTTCAGTACAGGCTAGACAACCTGGCGTTCATCTTCAACCTTAGAACCTAGAGAGATGGTCTAAGCTAGAGAACTCATTGATGTATATTTCCGTAAGAGCTGACGAATCTATGTCAGTTTAGGTGTTCTTAAACACCAGAGGCAAGAGAATTCTACGTTGGCTTACATTCCCCTTGCGACAGTGTCGGAACATTAATCAACAAGTTAATCAACAATACAGTGTTTTATTGAAAATACACCTATAATTTTTTTTTTTTTTTGGTCTTTTTAATACATTTGTTTTGAGAAGGATTTTTTGTTTTGATTCCTATTAAAATTTCTTACAAACTTCCCCGATTGGCCCAAGCTCTCTATCCTTTAGTGTTGTGGCAATCTTCATTTCTGAGCAATTTATAGACCGTATCAATGTGTCGCTTATTTAAAACCAAGGTAAATTCTCAAAACCTTACACGATTTCGATTACTATTGAGGTGATGCAGGCGAAAACACGAGTAAACAGTTATTTAGACTTTTTTTTCTCTCTTCCAAATATCATAAATTCAGAGGTGTCAAGAATAGAATGGGATAATCGGCATACGTTTTCTATTTGACTTGAATACAAGGAATAACAAGTTGAAGCACTAAAAACAAAACCTTATTTGTTTTGAGAAAACCTGACAAAAACAATTAACAGGCTTTACTACTACTACTACTACTACTACTACTACTACTACTACTACTACTACTACTACTACTACTACTACTACTACTACTACTACTACTACTACTACTACTACTACTACTACTGCTACTGCTACTGCTACTGCTACTACTACTGCTACTGCTACTACTACTACTACTACTACTACTACTACTACTACTACTACTACTACTACTACTACTACTACTACTACTACTACTACTACTACTACTACTACTGCTAGTACTACTACTGCTACTACTACTGCTACAAATGCTACTACTACTACTACTACCACTACTACTACTACTACTACTAATACTACTTCTACTACTACTACTACTTCTACTACTACTACCACCACTACTACTACTCCTACTAATACTACTACTACTACTACTACTACTACTACTACTACTATTACTTCTACTACTATTACTACTATTGCTACTACTTCTCCTACTACTACTACTACTACTACTATTACTTCTACTACTATTACTACTATTGCTACTACTTCTCCTCCTCCTCCTCCTCCTACTACTACCACTACTACTACTACTACTACTACTACTACTACTACTACTACTACTACTACTACTACTACTACTACTACTACTACTACTACTTCTACTACTACTACTACAACTACTATTACTTCTGCTGCTGGTACTGCTGCTGTTAGAACTATTACTTTTGATAATAATAATAATAATAATAATAATAATAATAATAATAATAATAATAATAATAATAATAATAATAATAATGATGATGATGATGATGATGATGATGATGATGATGATGATGATGATGATGATGATAATAATAATAATAATAATAATAATAATAATAATAATAATAATAATAATAATAATACGAAGAAGAAGAAGAAGAAAAAGAAGAAGAAGAACAAGAAGAAGAAGAAGAAGAAGAAGAAGAAGAAGAAGAAGAAGAAGAAGAAGAAGAAGAACAACAACAACAACAACAACAACAACAACAACAACAACAACAACAACAGAAGCAGCAGCAGCAGCTACAACAACAAAACAACAAGAACCATAACAGTGCTTAAAGTAAAATAATTTAATTAGTCTTTTTTTTATTAATGATGAAACGCAACAGTGCAAATCTATCACAGACGAACAAAAAAAAAAAAAACTTCAGAAAGATCACACAACAGGATGCCGAGATAATCTGTTTTTTAAAACCTCGTAATGGTTGAAAGGAGGCTACGCGGTACAAACTTGAGCCTAGACCACTTTGCTGAGTGGTAGGATGTTATAAAACAAGCCCTAAACCTTAGCACAGCCTTAGAACTTTTGATTAAAGGACCCACGAGAATTTTCAATGGCCAGTAAATTTTTTTAAATCGCAATGTTGAATCACAGAGTGTGCATGCTCTACGGTTTTTTTTTTTGGTTTGTTTGTTTTTGCTTTTTTTTTAATTGTTGTTGTTGTTGTTTTGTTTTGTTTTTTTTCATTCCAAACTGTTTCAGGTCAAATGAGAAAAAAAATTATTTAATTCTCTAAATTTCATCGGATCTACTATAGGTAGCATAACTGAAATAAGTGGGAAGAAATTCTTCAAATTCTTCTATTTCAAAAGAATTATACACGTGAATGCATTTGTCATTGTTCGTTTTATAAAGGCTATTAAAAGATGAAAATATCATGCTTCAGATGGACTTTATCATAGCTGGGATTCCGCCATCTAGGTGAAATTGGATTTCAAAGGAATAAATCTGGGTGTTAAGATGTGTTGCAAGTATGGGATTCTCTCTCTTCTTTGCCTGTCTCTAAGTTGAATTTGTTAACCAGTCTAACTCGCACCAGGGTCAACCAAGTACAATCATTCAGTTTTGGATTTTATAATAAATCTCTGTTCTATCACTCTGTATTTTAATTTCGATAAACGTTGGATCAAGAGAAGAAAAAAGCCCCTAAGTCTGTGTTAACATAACGTTGAAGAAGTTTTCTAAAGCAGGTGTTGAACCCCCTGTGGAGCATGCAAAACCAATGTGATTTATCCCATGTTTAAACATTATTTCAGGGACAAGTTTCTGTATTATCCAGCAGAAATACTGAAGAAGCTCTCGCCTCCTTTAACTTAATGCGCACAGGTTCACACACGCTTTCTTCTTTCTTTCCCTGCCTGCGTCTGCCAGACACCCTCACGAATTTCCAACCATGCGAGGCATTTTTTGAATGAGATTTAATGGTCTTAACACGAAATTTGGAAGCTTCCCCACCCCCTTCTTTTCCCGTAGCCACCAACATACAAATTTCCATTCTTAAAAGAAAATCCCTAGAGAAGAAATTCAACATTAAGCCATGGAGATGTCTTGGTGTTAGGGAACACAGTCCTCTTGTTATTAAACTTAAAACCCCACGAGCCATCACACGGAAGCCTCCTGTATGGAGCTTGCTGTGAGGGGAAAAATAGCCCAACATGAACTTGTTTGGTCTTTAAGCCGCGGTAGATCCAGTTGGGTAAGTGCTTGGTGTAGCACCCAGTGGTGGCTCTCATGTGGGAATACCCTCAACTCTTCTGGGGCCCGTGCATGATCTAAATAACACCAGATTTTCTGTCAGGAAATAACATGTTTGAAACCTAGTTACACAATTTTAAAGCGCTGAGTTGTTGAGAAAAGTCCACATTGACAGAGAGTTGGTCAGTTAGTTCACCTTTTGGTCTACACTGACAGAGAGTTAGTCATTTGGTTCAACCCAACCCTTTATTGACAGAGAGTTGTTGATTAAGCTCAAACCAAACCTTTACTGATTGAAAGTTGGTCATTTAGTTCAACCCAGGGCTTTTCTGACAGAGAAAAAAATCACTTAGTGCAACAGAGCAAAAACTGACATAGACTCGATGACAAGAATATTGAGCCTTTTGTAGTCGCATGCTGGAAGAAGCAGCTGACTATCTTATACGAACTGGCTTTGATTCAATTTACTGTAACGGGCAAAAAAAAAATTGAGACAAGGCTAGGGCAAACCCCTGCTCACATTTCAGGACATGTATGTATGGTCCTTAGGGGGAAAGTATCATCAACATTCTTAGTGCCACGGTACAACTCAGCCAGAAGGGTTGAAAGCAAAATTGAAACTACGTGACATTTTAACATTGTTTCATATTCCGATATATGTTTTACCACACGCAGCCTGTTCGTGTAGGTAAGGTGGTTCTAGAAAGACGAGAGGTCCCGCATCAATGGCCGCCATTGTTTCTGCTACACGCAGACGTGAAGACTGGGGTGGACCGTTGCATTCCGCCACGCGCACGGGAGATAACTTAGTGGTTATCAGAGAGGGTACTGGTGGTTATCTCATGGTTTGTGTTACGGAAACTGATAAGTATAGAAACAAACATACCGCGTCTCTTTCTCTCAAGCACAAGTGAAGGTTTGGATTTATTTTAGTAATTTTAGAAATAATAATGATGATAATAATGAAAAGGGAAAAGAGCAGCAACGACTAAAAATATGTAATGAAAAAAAAAATAAAACATAAAAAGAAAGATATTGATTGAGAGAAATTAAAAAAGCTGGGCAGGCGATATTGATTAACAAAATCCAATTTTCCACATTTTTTACTCAGCAAATCATTTGATTCATGTTACTGAGAGCGTTGCTTTCCAAATAAAAAAAATGGCTTTCAGCGATTTGTAATAGAGATTTATCAATATTGCTCCACCGATATTTCAAATATGAAAAAGAAGAAATTCATCAAGCAAAATGGAATCAAACACATTACGCATTAAAGATTTTACCACCACTTGAGTTTTTCAATCTGTTCAAACTATATTAATTTCGTTTAATTACTTTAATATCACGTTCTGTCGACTTTTCTTTTTATTCCCACAAACCAACTTCGCCTCCCTAAGATCAAAATGACTTTTCCTAAAATTGAATGCCTTTTTGAGTCGTTTTTATTTTCTTCATAGATTAAATTGATATTAATATATTATTATTTTTCTTTCCTAAGTGAACGTCCCCATCTACTGTAACTCAATTCTATGAAGGGCAATCACTTGGCAGTTAAAGATACCTACCCGAAATATTTTACAGAAACTCTCTAGAATATATATATGTATTTTGTTACTGTAAGATATAATATCCAGGCAAGCTTTTATCAGGGGACACTTCACATTTTTCGGTTTACAAGCCAGGGATATGTACCACGCATGCGCCACGTCCTCCTGCAAAGGTCGACGGGCTGTTTGCTTCCGGCTGGATTGGCACAGTTTATTCCTTAATGGAGTATATTGCTACCTTAGGCGACAAAGAAATCATTGAGTAAAAGTGGCTAATATAAACCAAACGAAGGCCTCACTTCTTTGTATACATCCGCTACGTAACTGGACACTGCAATAACATTTGGCTAGACAGTAATAGAATGCTGATGGATGTGTGTGTGTGTGTGTGAGAGAGAGAGAGAGAGGTTGGAGATATACAAAGACAGATAGGGTCAGAGCGAGGCAGTGATTAATGCGGATGAAGGCGATGAAAACTTATCTCTGCTTTAGATATTTTGCAAAAAAAAGCATACTTATTATTATTTCTGTCTGTCTGTCTCTCTCTCTCTCTCTCTCTCTCTCTCTCTCTCTCTCTCTCTCTCTCTCTCTCTCTCTCTCTCTATATATATATATATATATATATATATATATATATATATATATATATATATATATATATATATATATAATTATACCTGTTAGCCATCGTTCGAATCCTAACTGTCAGTACTGCCGGAGATTTCCTGCAAGTAGTAGGGCAAGTTCTTTACGACTCTACCAATGGCGCAAAGACAAGCTGATATCCACTGATATTGTCTGCCGACGATGATTCTTTGGACTAGAATGATAGGGGGTTAAGTCCTGACAGAAATCATTGAACATAGCACGTTCTGAGCAGCTTGTGGAAAACATTCTGCCGGCCCCAGAGCTTGACATGTAAGAGCGAGTAAAGCTAGACGCTTCCTCGTAGGCAGGAATAAACATTATCTGATTCCACCCCAGGGTTCCCTTTCAGATGCAAATTCTTGTGAAGTCAACAGGGGCGACAAGTAGGAAGCCTGGCATGATCTATAATCAAACAAAACAAGATTATTAAGATGTATCAGCCTGAATATACTTTCAAAGGAAAATAATCAGGAAACGTTTTGAAAAGTTATTTTTCCCCCTCTTGATCCAATGCGAGTTGCCTCTAGTCTTCTAAATACGGGAATTATAAACTCTATTGTTCTAGCTTGAATTAAGCACTTGCAGTTTTTATCACAGAGGCGACACATTACCACTTCTTAATTCAATTCATGAACACATTCTGTTAATGCTCATATCCATTTTTACTTCATTAACTGCATGTTCGTGGCTGTCTTTAAAAACAGGGGGCAAGGAAAAAGGATAAGAATGGGTAATTTACACACACCTTGTTTTGAAGGGAAAAAAACGATCAGATTCCTCGCACTTCACTGGCTCTTTACATTACTGCGATCAGCTCGCTGTTTCTCTGTGGATTTCTCGATTGACCTAAATTACCTTTCGTTTTCAAACCATCGGGGAGAAAAAAAATTAGTGGGCGGCATAAAATGAGAGGCTCGATGGGTGTTGCTTTGAAGTTTGACCTGAAGTTGTCTGTGAGGAGCTACAGATACACAATGTCATTTCACTGCCCGAAGACCGTCGTGTTGGACCTGAGAGGCTCCGTGCCAGGCTGCTAGTGAAGCAGGGGGAATTTTTTTTTCTTTTTTTTTTTTTAATTAGACACTTGTGGCTGTGTTTCTTACAATGTGATGACAACGGCTATGTCCCCTGATTCTTGTGAGAAGGTTGAGATCTATGGATGGGATAAAAAAAACCTGGGAGATAGTTTGTGGCAGAGCTTGGTTTGGTTTATAAGGAGTTACTTTGCGGTCAATATTTAACTATGAAAATAACAATATAAAATTAATGGGAAAAGTTGTGTCTGCTTCTGCACAACCTTTTCCGATTATTTCACCGAGTTCAGTATTAAGTGTTTCTCTGGAGAATGTATGTACACACATTCGCTCACTTGAGTCAGGTCTGTAATAGCTCGGTATTACAGGGAGAGGAAGCAGGGAGCACACCACTTTTGGTGCCATGACTTGCTGCAGCTACTGTTTTAAGTTAATATTTATTTCATCGAGAAGACGACAACACTTAACATATAGCGTATACAGATTTGATTAGCATGCCATTTTTTTCATATATGAAGAAGCATTATGTATTTTTGCTTGGGTGGGGGGGTGGGGGGGGTGGGGGGGAAGGGGGTTGCAAATAATTTTAATGGTCGGTTGCACAAGAAAGTAAGAGTAAAACAAAGAAAACAAATTTATTTATTTACTTTGTTGCCTGAGCTAGCTACTTGCTACTATTTGAATACCCCCCTGATTGGACAGAGGGTTTGTTATTTTAATGTTATAAAAATTTTTAAAAGATACAATCGTAAATCTTCAACTCTAGATAACTGGATGTTTATGCTTATGGAAAGAATCATGCTATGAAAACACAATAAGTCAAACTTACTGTCCCTTTGTTTCCCTTTCCTCTTCTTCTCTACCTCTCCTCTAGTTCTCGTTCTCTCTCACAGCCAGAATATGGACGCTTTAGCAGTGGGAATTACATGTTACAGCACTTTTTAATTATGTTTCTCTCTCTCTCTCTCTCTCTCTCTCTCTCTCTCTCTCTCTCTCTCTCTCTCTCTCTCTCTCTCTCTCTCTCTCTCTCTCTCTCTCTCTCCTTGCCTGGTGCATCTGCTTCTTTAGCTGAAACAAAACGAAAACAAATAAAAGAAAAATTATAAAGTTGTATTAATATCGCAGATGGACCCAACAACTGCTCTCAACTACTCTGCACAAAAGCCAAAAAAAATTTTTTTGTTACAAAAAGGAGGACCAAACGTTAAGGACTGCGGCCATATTGACAATAGAAGAAGTCCAACAATGGACACGATTTGTGCCATTCGTGGATCCCGCCCAGACAACCTGGAACGGTTTGGTATGGAGGAAGATGAGAATGCAGTTTATTCTGTATTTTTTCCCGTCTGTTTCAAAACCCGCCTAGTCCTGAACACCTTGCTGAGCGGGAATCTGTAGTTGTAGCGCATTGAGCATTTTGAATAATCTATAAATAGATTGGAACTTTCACAAACAAAACAAGAACTGTTATTGAGCTAAAGTTTTAGTTTTGACTTAACTAGACCTAAGAAGAACGTAATTTGGCGCTGGCAGTTATCGGTTACCATTGCATGATAATATAATAATGTTTGTTCTTTAACTGTCATTTAGGATATTGAAGAAAAATGGAGCACAAGAAGAGGGCGTGGGGTTTAAGAGAATTAGACAATGTATACGTAGAAAATGATTATCTCTGTCCGCTTTGCTTTAAGATGTTGTCAAAACTACCACTGCAAAAATTTTTATCTGCCTTACATTTTACATAGAATTAAAGACAATAATTGATATTATTTTACTAACAGTGAATAGAAACACTTGTGGTTTGTTTGTTTGTTTTTTTGGTGTTTTTTTTTTTCTTTTTCATTGCTCTATGTAAATTATATGAGATTTTATATGGTTGTTTTGTTTAATTAATTTTTACGGCACATCAGGATTTAGCATTTTTTCCGACTAAAGTGTATGATGTGAAATTGAGATAAATATTCGAACAAAGAACCAAGAATAACAACTCTTGCGAATATCGACGGTTATAGGTTTTGAGCCGGTAGTGTATTATATTCTTTTACAGTGTAAGAGAAAGAGAGATAGATCAAGAGAGCGAGAAAGGAATAGATAGAAACGGAAGGATCAATCGAGAACAAGAGGGAGAAAGAGAAATACAAAAAGAGAGGCGTAAAGACCAAGGCACTGAGTTTGATGGGGGCAGATTCAGTCTTTGTCTTTGTTTGTCTGGCTGGGATCAGAGCTGAGGGCGCCACACCCGGACCGAGAACTGTGGACTGAGAACCGCTAAGTCCTTTCACTCACGCAAGGTCACCTAACACAAAGCAAAAAACGGAAATAAGACACCTTGCGGTATCTTAAGAAGGCTTATGGAACAGTACGATATTTTTTTCACGATCTTCCTCATTAACTGGTCTGCACAAAGATGAATCAAAAATGATTGCACAAATGAAATTTGCTTCGAACTTTCTTTCTTTGTGTGAAATCTACCACATCATTAAAAGTGATAGTGGTTTGCCTGGTGATCGTTACAGAAAATGGTGGTACGACACACTGACTAGTCTTAGCTCTTTTCTGTTGTGAAGAAAACGAAACATAATTTTTGGGTCACTATGAAAAAAAAATATTATGTCTTCCTCATCCTTTGTTTGCAGTGAAAGAGTAACTCGCACTATTCATTTTTTTTTTTTTTTTTTTGGGGGGGGGGGGGTTGTAGAGATATGATAAGCATCATTTATCCAGAAAGAAATTTTGTACAGACATCTTTAAAACGGCTTGTAAATTATTATCTATTTTATTATGCTTTTGATTTTCATAACTTCTAATCATGCATTGGAATTCTTTTCATACATGTAATGATTTTTGCAAGTGTGAATGGTCTGTCACTACTGCGTTGGCTCAGACAAATGTACAAGGCATGAGAACCATTCTCTGAGCCAGAAACTGGGGTAGCTGGAGCACTTCAGAAGAATGAATGGCTGACGAATTCTACAGCAATAAGCAATAAAGAGAGTTATGGAGAATTGGCCAAGCGCAGGAGACCCAGCACTAGACAAGTAAACTTAGGTGTAGGGACATACATGCGCAGGAGTTGTTTGTCAAAATCCAAAATTGATGCAGCACATGTGAAAAGATGACCGAGGACAGACCAGGATGGATAGTTGCTGAACATGTTCATGTTACAAGGCTAAAATCAGCAAAGAATTGGCAAATAAAAGATCTACTTATTTAGAATATTTTTTGCTGCGTAGATTAAAACTATGTCTGTTTTAGGTTTCATCACTAAAATTGTTAATGATGGACAGAGTCGGTCCATTGACGCGGCATACCTTCTAATCTCATGGTTCATGGTTTGATGGTTTTTGCCACATAATTCTAGTATACCACGTCAAGCTTCATTCCTCGTCAGGCAAGACACCGTTGTTAAACTGAGGCTCAAATCCAAACATCTTCAATCCTCATACGTTTGATTTGGTTATTCGAGGTACAATTTCATTTCAAAGGATTAAATGAACATTTTACATCCGCAGTGCTGAGAGTTATGAGAGGGCTAATTTTTTTTTTCGTATAATCATTGATTTTGATACAGCACAATATGTCGGGGTTTTTTTTACTGATGTTTTACGGGAGTTTTCGGAAGATGTTTTTCATGAACTTTACTTGACATCATCTTCAACTTTTTCGCATTCCAAAACGTTCCAGTGGGGCATGAAAAAGGCTGAACCTTTAAAACTCCTATAGCATGCTAGAGCTCCTGTTGAAGCCGGTAGTGGACAGTCTTTTGAACAGTTCATCCAGCCGGTGTAACACTGGTGCCTCCATAAAGATGGAGTTTATTAGGAGTGGAGAGAAAAACTGCTCGCTGTCAGCACTAGAGAGCAATGGAAAAGTTCAACATCGTCGCAGACCATCACAAAGACCTCCGTCAAGTCAAGAGTACAACAGTGGATTTCATCCCGGAAGTGGACCTAGGATCTAGGACTCTCTCACATTTTCAGCAACGTACTAAGCTAACTGGCGTTGCCAGCAGCTAAATGATACTGGATCTGGAAAGCACACAAAGGACTCGGGTTTGGAGCCTCCATGGTTTTCGTGAGTGTGGCGGTGGGTGGGCGAGTGGTCGCAGTAATTGCTTGGCCAGCGTCCATGACTACCGGTTATTGGGAGAAACAGAGCGGGAGTTTGGGTACGGTCCATCAGCATGGACAAAAGGGAGAAAACTGAGACGCAAGACTAATGATGAGAGTTTGGGATGCCACGCTGGACTCCCTCAGGCAATCCTTGGAAGAATAGGAGATATTGAGGAAAGAGAGAGTAGTTGGAGTTTAGGAGTTGTCGAAGGAAAAAGAGAGAGAGAGAGAGAGAGAGAGAGAGAGAGAGAGAGAGAGAGAGAGAGAGAGAGACAGACAGACAGACAGACAGACAGACAGACAGACAGAGATACAGAGAGAGACAGAGAGAGATACAGAGAGAGACACACACACACAGCACACAGAGAGAAAGAGACACAGAGAGAGAGAGAGAGAGAGAGAGAGAGAGAGAGAGAGAGAGAGAGAGAGAGAGAGAGAGGCAGACAGACAGGCAGACACACACACACACACACACACAACACACATAAATTTAAAAAAATTTCACAAAATTTCATGCACTATTATCGGCTCCGTAGATTACTGCATGTAGTTCCACGTAGTTAGGATATTTGAAGCATGTATTGTAACTATGTTAAGACAATGTGAGAGAGGGGGGGGGGTGTTTAAAAAGATAAGAATGATGTGATGTCTCCGCCTGTATTTTTTAAACAATGTAACATTTCCCATCGTCCGCCATGATCGGTGCCGCTTTCCAACCCGTGAGCAATAAGTTCGCAATATATAAGAGTAGCTTTCATTCCAGATTAACCCTAACCCTCACCCCTTTTTAGGGCAGGCACAAGAAGGAGGGAGAGAGAGAGAGAAGAAAAAAAAAAAGAAAGAGAGTGAGAGATAAAGAGAACGACAAAGAGAGGGGAGAGAGATTGAGAGAGTGAGAGGGGGAAAGAGATATGAAAGATGAACGTTTACAGACTGAAAAAAGAGAGACAGGGTTAAGGCGGTGGGGAGAGAACAGCACTACCTAAGGTGAGAGTCCATCAATAATGGTCCGCTCCCGCTACCTGCTGTAAAGACCGCTTTTTTCCGCGACTTAGACCTGATTAAAGAGCTTGTAAAAGAGCCGGAATTCTTTCTAATGTGACGGGCTCTCTCGAGTGTGAGATACACCAAGAATAGGGGGGCCGATTTCTTCCGGATCTGCCAGCACTTATTGTGCCCATTATTAGGCTAAAGTGGAGGAAAACACCCCCGGAGTGCATTCTTTACGGCCGCACCGTATTTAGCGACAAGGAGCGAGTGGCCACAGTGCATTGTGAAGACATGGCCGGCGAAAGGGATACCATAGGGCGCAGACAATAGCGCGCTGTGGTGCGGTATGGTTCATACACCCAACACGCCCGCTCTGGAGCTGGCTGCCCGGGTGGATGCTGCGCTAGGCTAAAGAGGCCAGGGGTCGCTAAGACAGGCTCATGTGTGAAAGGGAAAGGGTTAAATCAAAAGTGGCAAAGTTATTGGTTTATCAACAAGCAAAACGAATTAGGTACTTAACTGAAAATAGGTGGGGTCACAATTTTAGATTTGGTATTGAAGTCAGAGCAAGATTAAGAAACGTTTGGAAGAAGTTTAATCTCTACGCTGGAGGTTTTTCTTAACTTTTTAAAGACATTTTGTTTTGAAAAAAAAAAGCTAATTCTTTCTTTATCGTACTTATTACTTGAATTTGAGGGGTTTCTTTTAATGGTAATTGATTGGATAAGCTCCGAGGCGCCACCTTTGCCAGGGCTAAAAGCGACACTAATCAATGTATCTACAGTGAGCTGTTAACAGAGAGGTCATAGGTGGCTCGGAGGTAATTTCCTGGTGGACAACACTCAGTTTCGATATGGAAACCATCAACGGCTTTATGATGACAATAACTCTTAGATGTGACTCCACATGCACAGAAACTAGTTAGTGCAATAGTAAGAGATTGAAATGCGCACAGGCATTTCTCCAAGTAGTAAAACTACCATTTTCAAAATCCAAGTTCATCTATAAGCTACAGTAAAGTCTGAAGACACTTTACCATTCCATCTTTCCGTTATTTTGCGAAACTCGCATGAAGTTAAATTACATTTCTAATAATATGCATTTGCTTTAAAGTGGACGAGGAGTGGTATTTTGAACTCTCTTCTGTAACAAGAATAATTCTTGTTTCTTTTAAATCACTCCAGTTTTGATTTTCGCCTTCTTTTCTGGTATGCGAGTTTAAGTAGATGATTTAGTTGTCTTCAACCATGGCCAGTGTGCTTGGAAACCAAATATTGACTGATATATAGTACGTCTGAAGCTATTAAAAACTTTCTCAAGCCTATTTTTTTTTTTTTGTCCTGCGATGGCACGCCAGTGCTTAGAAGTTTAAAACGGATTTGTGTGGCCAGCATTAGTGTGTGTTTGGTTTCTTGACGGTTTCTTCTTTATTTATTTTTTTCCATCTGTGCCTGTGGCGCCGTTAGAAGCACGGATTAAATCTCTGGGTGCTTTTTGGTTCTTTGATCTCTCCAGCCGCTCTAGTATGCCAGTGTGTCTACATTGGTTCAGGCCGCACGGAGGTCTTTTGACCCAGGCCAGACGTGATTTCGGCAGTTTGGTCTCTCCTTCCGCCTCTCACTCGTCCGTCAGGAGTGAATTGACTATGTTTACCTCCTTAGAAAGCGCGGTAAATGGGAGATATAATACGGGAAGTTAGCGCTGCCGACAGGTCATTGTTTACTCTGAGAAAGAAGTGAATTAAATAATGATATACAATGATGCACGCTGTTGCAACACAAATAAAAATAAGATTAAGCCAATTTAACGATGAAGTTTCTGTCAATGTCAACGTGCGACCATTGATTTGGAATAAATGGGGGAAACACAGTGGGCCTATCTTTCGTTCACATTTTCCGCAGCGTACTCAGGAGGCACAAAGCTCATTGATAACCTCACACGTCATTCGCTGAGCCGGCACCCACACACATAGCGTCTGAGCTAAACTCCTAATGTTCAGTCTGAAATTCCAATCCCTCTTGATGAATGTTACGCACTGCACGAGTATTAAGCCGCCATTATCTTCAGAGTAGATAGAAGCCCAATCTCTAAAAATGGTAGTCACCATAACCAAACAAAAATAAAAAAAAAAGCTTTTGGTTACTCCAAAGTTCAATTTAAAGTGATTGCAATGTTTTATTCTGAAAATGAATGTGTTTCCTTGCTAAAAATACCAGAATTGCAAGTAGAAAATTAGTCAAGTAAAGGAAATGTTACTCTGTTTCTTTGTGATAATAATACACCTTTCTTAAAGTCCAAATGAACATGGCTATGGGACAAATTTGAAGTTGATACAATGTAAATGAATTCATCAATAATTATGTTTGGAACACGCCATTTGCTCTTTGTTAAAGAAATGTGTTTTTAAAGGATGGTTTCTCAATTCAAAGGTGATTGCCTTTGTTTGTTTATTTTTTTTATTTATTTATTTTTTTGCATTATTTTACTTTCTGAACAACGAAGAAAAAGAAGTGAATTATAATAATTAAAAAAAAAAAAAAATCATGCGGTTTATCCCTCAAATTACTTCTTAGTCTGTAGGTTTTCAATCTAGACTTGCGTATTATACAATTGTTATTTTGGTGAATTTTTAAAGTTGGATGAAAGAGGATATCAAGAACACTTCCTTACCCAGACTGCTGTCAACCCAAATGCCTATCATGCTCCTTAATCTCCACCATGAAATCAGTGCAGCCTTTATCCGTCATAATTATTTCTTAATGGTTTTACTCAGACGGTTTTATAGGTGCTTTGATCTCATTTAGAGCAGACCCAGGAGAGGACATAATAACTCCCATCTTGAATCTGCCGACATCATACAAAACACAGTTTATTAGAACTTTCTGTTAGTTTTCATTGTTACGCTCTTTATATCCTCTGCAATGCTTTTTTTTTAACCACTTTTTTTTCTCTGGATTTATTACACATATCATTTCATAACATATCCGGTTATATGATAGGTTGGATGCGATATTAATGTCTATGAACTTAACATTTTCACATTCTGTAGACGCACGCAGATGAAGAGAATAGTGAATCTTGTAATTAGATCTACCACGACGACCTCATATTATTTGCGGAAACTGAAATATTTAAGATCTCTTCTGACTTGAGTGTTTATTGTTTGGTATCGCTTCTGAGCATGCCGCTGACTTTGTCAAAACTGGGAAATAATAAATCAATGCGCTAACCAATCAATCAATTAATCTTTGTGTCACTCAATCCATCAATAAGTAATTCGATCAACTAACCAATTCTTTTGTCAACCAATCAAACAAAATAAATTTATCATATCACTGTAAGCCAGTTAATCATTCAGCCAACCAACCATAGTTATATCGCGTCCTCTTTTTTTTTTAAAAAGGTTGGTTAATTTTTTTAGTGGGTGAGTTAGTAACTTTCTCTCTTTGGTTATTGGATTGGCGAGTCTTTCTCTCTTGAAAGTTGGTAGCGTTTTTGTGTTAAGGGGAGACATTTGTGAAATTAGCTGTTTTTATTCTATCGTGTCCTCTTTCATATCTCCTACCAGGCACCAAAGAGGTCTCTTTCGTGTATGCCATCACGACTGCTGGAGTAACGTACGCCATCACGCAGGCTTGCAGCCTCGGCAACCTGCAGAACTGTGGCTGTGACGAGAACAAGAGGGACGGCCGCCTCACGCCCGACGGCTGGAGATGGGGCGGGTGTAGCGCCGACATCAAGCATGGACTGCGCATGGCCCGGAAGTTCATGGATGCTCGCGAAGTTACCAAGACAGCGCGATCGTTTATGAATCTACACAACAACCGAGCTGGAAGAAAGGTGGGAAGCTGACCATCTTATTTAAGTGTGAAATCTTTTGACATCGCTGGTTCACTAAATTTTAAATCTAAGATTTCTCGCACATAAGTTGTCCTGCGATATTCTAAATCGTTTTACGCACTGCTAACCTTATGCAGCTGATGATCATTTGATTTTT
>JAWDGP010002624.1:1620000-1772500 GCA_033675545.1 Elysia crispata | reverse complement strand
ATTTTTTTTTTGTTAAGACCGTTTTAGTGTTGCAACTTTTTATGTTTCTAATAGACAACTGAGAGGAATATTACTGCTAAAGCAGGATTAGTTAGGTAAATTCGTTTTTGCATACTAGTTTATTAGCCCCTTAAATTGTCACGAAGAACAAAATAAATTTATAACCCCCTGAATCTTAACAGCTGTTTTTTTTTAATTTTCAATAATGTTAACGATGCCCTGCTGTTGCTGCTTTTACTACTGCTACTACTACCACTACTACTGCTACTACTACTACTACTACTACTACTACTACTACTACTACTACTACTACTACTACTACTACTACTACTACTACTACTACTACAGTAACTACTACTACCACCACCACCACCACCACCACTACTACTACTACTACTACTACTACTACTACTACTACTACTACTACTACTACTACTACTACTACTACTACTACTACTACTACTACTACTACTACTACTACTACTACTACTACTACTACTACTACTACTACTACTACTACTACTACTACTACTACTACTACTACTACTACTATCTCTTCTTCTACTTCTACTATTACTACTTTTATTTTTTGCCATCATTTTTTTACTATTGCCCCCCGTCTCTGCACTTGTCAACACTCGCAATTACTCCGCATTTTTTTAAAGGACGCTTACATCAGTTAAATCTGCTGTTATTGATGATGTTCAACATATATAGAGTGTTGTAAGGCTGAGGACGGTAAAGATTTATTGACAACTATGTGAACAGTGTCAAATAAGTCGTGAAAGAGTTTTACGTTCCGCAATTACATTGATGATACTTTTATTATGTTATTTTCACGCGTTGCAAGTTCAATATTTTTACAGCTATACATTATGGAACAATCTTTTTTCTAATATTAAGAAGTAAATCTCATTTATACTCTTATACCTAGTGTTTGATATCATAATGGGTTATTTACTACAAAATTTACTACCGTACATGCTCTCTCCTCTTCTCCAACTACAAAATGTATGCCCTCCCTTGCCTCCACTCACTAAACTTTGAGGTATCCTGTCCTCTAGCCGTATTTTATGAATCCATTTCAGACAAGCCTCAATCTAAATCTTAGTACCTTTGCATATTCTCATTTCAAGAGCATACAATCATAATAAAAGCCTAAGGCTGTGGAACTCTCTCGTGTGGCCCTTGGCCACGCCATGTCAGCCTTCCTCCGCCTGCCAACGGGCCAGCCGCGACCCGGAACACTCCAGAAGCGATCGAACTCTCGAGACGTTTACAACCGGACAAATAATCCGCGCCATATTTCACCCGTCGCGTTTTCATAGTCGCCCGCTCTCCGACTGCAAACTGGACCTTATCGATATTCATAAATCGTTAACTTGAACGTGGAAAATTCTTTGGTATCGATCTGTTTATATAATGTGAATTGTTATTTAATTTTGAATATGTTATCAAGGTAAATAAATCGTAGAGGCTCGTTATTAAATCAAACTTTGCCTTGTATTGTTGTGATATAGGGACAGATAATGGCAAATATGCTTTCTTAAAGTCTCAATTCGGATAATGTAATAAAAACAAGCATAGACACAAAAAAGAGCAAATGAATAAACAAACAAAACCAAGTTTACCCAATTTCTCTGTTCCTCTGTTTGATTTTAAGCAACAAGCTTTTATAAGCTGCGATGTCTTTTGCAGTTTGCAACCTCTATTGTTCTCTCTCTTTCCCTCTCTCTCTCTCTCTCTCTCTCTCTCTCTCTCTCTCTCTCTCTCTCTCTCTCTCTCTCTCTCTCCCCCTCTAGCCCCTACCCTTTCTCTCTACCTTCATTAAATCCTCTGTCTCTGCCCTGGTCTACTTGTCAAGTCTGAAGCATATTTCAGCGGTCCTGATATTTATGATTTTCTCTGGACATGTGTGTAAACAGATGAAAGTTTGCTGTTTGACGCTTAGCCATGGTTTTTCTTTTGAATGAAACGTGCGATGTACTTATCATGTGTCGGTATTTCGCTTTGTTTAAAATGAAACATTTAGATTTAACATTCCTCTCGAGACACAGAGAGACACGGGCTTGTTGGAACACTTAACGTATGCAACTATAGATTGCGATAGCATTTGCTGAATTTTTTTTTTTTAATTTCCCACACATTTTTTGTCGATGTTTTTCCTTTTTTTTTTTTTTGCTATTATTGATATATTGTTATTCTTGTTGTTGTTGTAAAAAATGACTGGTATTAAACAGAAACATGAGCTTGTTTCAACTCCTATCACCCTTATCTGGTAAAGGTTTATCAGTTTCTTCTACTACTGCTACTACTACTACTACTACTACTACTACTACTACTACTACTACTACTACTACTACTACTACTACTACTGCTGCTGCTGCTGCTGCTGCTGCTGCTACTACTACTACTACTACTACTACTACTACTACTGCTGCTGCTGCTGCTACTGCTACTACTACTACTACTACTACTACTACTACTACTACTACTACTACTACTACTACTACTACTACTACTACTACTACTACTGCTGCTGCTGCTGCTACTGCTACTACTACTACTACTACTACTACTACTACTACTACTAACTATTACTCCTCTTACCACTAAAGCTGAAACTATTTGTTTTCACAGATACGACCCCAATCGCAGAATTAACCAGTCCATTATATGTCTTTTAGTTTACTCTTCATCCAGTGACAATTTTTGTATAACTGCGTGATCTCTGCATAGTATTCTAGCTTAAGTTAAAGAATAAAAAGTTGAAAATAACAGATAAAATGGCTCAGCATTTTGAAAAAAATCGATAGACAAGTTTCCTCATGGCATATATCGAATGCGCCAGACTCTGTAGTTCTCAGTGGCCTTATTTGTCATCACAGGCAGATCAAAGGGCCGCCGCCCTGTCTTTGATGCTGTTGTAAACCAAAGATTGGGAATCTCCCATTTTCATTAGCTGGGCTTTGCCCTGGCACGTTTAGTTACAGAGCAGGGAAGGCAGCGGTTGTTTGGAAAGAGAAAAATGTCATTCTTGGACCAGGGAACATGGTCATAATTTATAACGCCAGATTTGGAGAGATTTGAAACTTTATTCTGAGAAGCTTATAGAAAACACTGTGATCTTTGCTTTATATTTTCTTTCCCTCTTTCTGTTTCATGAAAATGTAATTGGATTAATACTGATCAATCATTATATTATTTAATTGGTTTCAGTTTGCATTGATTATTTTAAAAAGAAATATAAGAACGGTTATCCTTTTTTTCTTCAAACTACATTATCTATTCTTTTTTTGCTATACCCTTAAAATGATACTTGTAGGAGCCTTTAGGTTTTGTATTCCAAATAATCATAATCTTATTATTACATCATAAGTTAATAATGAAGAAAATGGAGGATATATAGATATGGAGAGAGAGAGAGAGAGAGAGAGAGAGAGAGAGAGAGAGAGAGAGAGAGAGAGAGAGAGAGAGAGAGAGAGAGAGAGAGAGAGAGAGAGAGATATGGTGTGATGGAATTTGGTTGGAGACAATTAGAGTTCAAACTTCCTACATGAAGCATGGGTTAAAACAGTTAGAGTGACCTGTTGATACAGCTTTGAGAGCAGTGTAGGTGTAGCGGAAAAATGGTGAATTGATCATAAGAAAGGCTGAAGTCATAAGTAGTTAAAGATGTAAGTTATAGAAAACTGATGATATAGGAAGTTGACCATTTAAAAATAATGGCGATTTAAGTTACGAGGACAATGAAATAACAGTGCATCATAGATCAAAGTTAGATGAAGAGGAGAAAAAATTACAGACTGAGAATAACAAGCGTCTAAGTCCCTACGAAAACCAATCGGTTTAAAATTTGCCATTTTCAACTATATTTATAAAGTCGTGTGGAAGAAACAATAGTAAAGAAGGGGAGGTCGTCAGTGATGATATCAAGTTGTCAGGAAACAAATTGCTCGACTTATTCCCTAACATGGTGGAGCCAGAAAGCTCAGCCTAAAGAGCTCAGCTTCTGATGCCATCAATTCGGACATGGAAGATGAGGTTTATTGTCAAATATAGAGCTATCATCTCCCTCGCTGCCGTCTTTCTCTAGCTCTGTATTCTTATGATAATCTGATTTAATAGTGAAGAGCGCATGCGCAGAAAATAATTAAAAAGAAAACCACACACACACACACACACAAAAGCTAACCGTTGTAGTAAAGCTAATGTAAGATCAGCGAGCGGACTAATACTCAACAGGAAGATTATTTATTCTGCCTGTAGAACTCATTTCGTCTTTCAACACAAAATTACAGGGCACGTCCTCTTAGAGCGTGGCCATTAGTTCCATTTAGATCGGTGCCACCATGGAACTAGAGAGTTTGCCGTGATGGAGGGAGATTGACAAGGAAAGATGACTGGAGGAAGGACGATCACGTGACTCTCTCTCTTTCTTTGTGTTCGTTTCTGACAATAATAATGTACGCTTCTACTTGTATTTCAAGTATTCACGACACCGTGTTCTATCACTAGAATATTAAGGAAGTCTAGCGTAATGTTGTATCCGGATAATATTTTGGAAAACATTTCCTCTGCATCGCAGAAAAGGGATTTCCATTTCAAAATAGATCTATAAATCCCAAAACTTAGTTTATTTCCATCTTCCTGACAAATTTTAAAGCTCTCAACGTTATGATTAGCGTTTCTAAAAGCATGCTTACCCAAGACACGTGTAGGTACTAACAAGCGACAGAATTTTTATTTGAATTACTGACATGCTCGTAAACTTTCTCTCGTCAGTAAAAATGATAATATTATTTCTACTAAGGAGGCGTAAAGGCCACCTCGTGCATGCCTTTTACCTTCGCTGTATTTGATTTGTTAAAACTAATCGATTTTCCTACACGATGCCATCTACATGATCGTTCCTAAACGCTTGTGCTTTTTCTCGTCTTCACTGAACTAATTGCACAAATAGTTTTGCTAAATGTCACTCTATCGAGATAGCGCGGCTGAGGGTTCAGCGATGTGACACAGGTTCTGGGACATTACTGTAGATCGGTGTGACCTTCTTTTATTATTTGGTAAAGCGTTTTAGCAAGTGTTAGATCCTTCTCGAAAGTCTTGGTACAAAAATCTTGAACCTTCATTTTGTCTCAGAGATTCTTTACAAAGGAATAGCTGGCATAATGGCGACATAGGATATTAAGCTACGCGTACGTGAATTGGAAGGCAGCGGTAACAAGAGCATTAAGAAAAGTTAGATAATTTTGTATAACTTAAAACTAAATATATAGATCCTTTTAAAGCATTATCATTTAGGATAAAGTAAACGGGCAATTACGAATTTCCGCAATTCAGGCGTTTTCTACGGGAATTTATAGCATTTTGATAAACGTTTAATGGATCTTTAAATTGAGCAACAAACTAAGAGCCGGTCGATTTCCGATGTCATAAGATATTTAGTTCGAATCTCACTAGGGGCAACTGTTCATGATTTACGGATCTTTATCGCACCATGACAACTGTTTAGCTTGTTCTCAACACCACAACCAACGATATAAAGCTAACAGCAAATGAAATCTAATTGAGTATCAAGGTTAACTGATATCATGTTGATCTTTCAGGTCATGTCAGTACAAACTCCAAGTCTTTAGCTTTACATATGTTTGTAACGTAAAGGGGGGAGGATCGCTGAGAATTCCCGCTGTCCTCTACCGATATCTGAAGAGGGCGGCAGATCATGCAGGTCCACGCACGGACATCTTTCATGTGACGTTATAGCATTCTTCGCTCGGCACAAAACTACTATAATTGACAGCATCAAAGGTACGGGATTTCCTGCTCGCACACACAGGACAGTGTGCTGCTCCGACGGAAGTGGAACTGCTAAATTAGGTTACCGGAAGTAGTGGATAACTAGATGATCTAGAGACAGATCGACGCTTTGCTTGTCCGCCAGTCTGTCATAGTGTTGCAAAAATTTACAAGCCGCAGTTCGGTTTTTTTTTTTAATTCTAGAATGTACAAACCAAAGTGAAAAGTCTTTGATAATAATGATGTGTGTCAACAGAAATCTCAGTGGTTCACAAAAATTGTCATTCTCAGAAGGGAAATATAATGTTCAGACCTTATATTGAGAACTGTTAAAATTGGTGCTACTCTATCATTATCAGCAGTTACAGCATGTGAATCATATTAAAATACGTTGCCAATCCATCACATGCATTATTTGCTAACCGATTGAGAACCCTTTGAGCTTAAATGGTCACAGGAACATTTTTAGATATAAAAATATGTTGTGCGAAGAATCCATGACGAAGCGTCATAGTATTGTGTCGAGAGATCCAAAGCGCATTGGATCAGTCCACGGTTTTTTTTTGGTATGAAGGTAAATAATAGCAGAACCTGGGCAGCCCTTTGTCCAGCCCTGGCCCAACAGCACTGACCGATCGCGTGCCTCGGAGTTTGCGTGTTACCATAGTGATTTTCTACACAGTTATCTGGAACAAAGAGATTGGAGAAGATGTCCAGAGGGTACTGGTTACATTGTTTACCAACTCAAGAACAAGACAAAGGTCTCTTCTTTGCAAAAATAAAAGTAAAGTTTTATTTTTTATGAAGACCCAAATTCAAGATATTACTTAGGGCGTACTTGTCAAGGAAAGGTCGAACACAATTTGAAGGTAAAGCAGGCTTTAAATCATGCCAGATTGATAAATAGAGTACAGGTGTTTGCAGGAAGGGAGAGAGAGAGAGAGAGAGAGAGAGAGAGAGAGAGAGAGAGAGAGAGACAGAGACAGAGACAGAGACAGAGAGAGAGAGAGAAGTACAGACAGGGAGAGAGGTATAGATAGGGAGAGAGGAAAAAGGGAGATAGACATTCATAGGTTGTACGGTATAGATATGAAAGATGGAATCATCATAAACAAGCGATCGGCCAGGGCGCCCGAGAAAAAGACATAAAGGATTTAAAAAAAAAAAAAAAACGGGTAAAAAAGTGGGTACAGGCACTCCAGAGAAAGGAGAATGGAAAGACGAAACTAAAGAAGAAAGGCAAAAAGGCAAGCAAAAGAAGATTTTTTCTGGGATTGGGAGAGAGTCTCACGTTATATTGCCTTACTTCATATAAAGAGATAATATTGTATGAAGTGATCTCATGGTTTTGTAGCTCACTGCATACCCCGACCGCAGGGTGTTTTGTCATGGAGTCACAAACACAGAACCGCTATTGAAAAACTGATGCGGCAATACTCAGTCTGGTGTTGGGAGTAAAGGCGAAATAAGCATGAAAAATCAAGGGCAATAATCTTGAATTTCAGAGGGAGCCTTTTTAATAATATTCTTTCATTTAAAACTATATTTACACATAGAAGTCTTCCTGTACTTCAGTGTTGGTTCTTAATGTGCTTTTTTAGTTATCTTTATATTTGGCTTTTTCAAGGAAGGCTATGACTGCAATACTTTTCTGGTACCCCATTATCTTCATCGTAAGTTTAAGTTGATATGAATTTCTGTGCACTGAAGAACTGTGTGACGTCAAGAGGAAAATATTTCATCAACAGGCTCTCATTTTAACCATTATTCTTTTCGTTATTACTGCGATCAGTACTGCTGACCGGAGAGTGTAGAACGTTGTTCTTTTTCCTTTCTTTCTGTTCATATGGCCATTTATAATATATACGAACAAAGTTAATCGCATATTGAATTTTTTATTCGAAGAGCATTTGTGCAGCAGCCCATAGAGGCAAAGCGACAGTGTCAAAAAGGAAGGTCGAAAAACCCATTTACCAGATAAAAAATGATTAGCTTTTATTACCTTTTTATTATTGACGATCCACAGCTCTATTTGTATCTTTGTGAGAAACTGCGCACGAAGTTAAATTCCCAAGCATTGATCTTTTGACACCTTGTTATTCCATTTCATCCCCCCAAAAAAGAAAAATAACTCCAGGTCGTAAAATTAGGAATGCAGACAAGGGACACAGCTTTCTTGCAAGTTTGATATTTATGACTTGAGCATGTACAAATCTGACAAGAATAAAAATAATTATGAGCCTGACCTCTCTGAATATGGTCTCGCAGAAAACGAGCAAGAGAAAACATGGGAAATAATTAGCTGGACGAGTGATTCTAGCTTAAGATGGTGATCATAGAGTCGTCTAGTCATGTTAGCAGATGTGGAATTATATTAAATGCGTGTTTCAAAAAGTGTAATTAACTTTAATATTTGAATAAATCTGGCCAATTTGCTAGTGTGTGTGATTTTATTCCTTTAACCAATCCCATGAATGTTGGTGGACGGGTATTTTGCGGGAACGGTGGTAACTATCGTTATAAAGATTATGTTGTTAGTTGTACGGTGTTTGTGTGTGGGCGTGTCCAGAGGAAAGGCAAGAGATGACGGGGAGGTTGGGTGGAAAAAGGGGGGGGGGGGGGTTGAAGAGAGAGAGGAAGGGAGAGAGAGAGGATAGAGACAGAGACAGAGGCACACAGAGAGACAGAGAGTTAGTTTCACGACCTGCATTACTAACTGAAAAAAAAAAAAAAAAAAACACCCATTAGGTTAACTTAGCATTCTACACGGTTTTCCCAGAGAGTATGCATAGTTAACATAGCTTACCCGATAATGATAAAACTATCTTGCAATAGTGATGTTTGATGTTTGATGATATCAAGCCAATGTATTTTGCAGGTTCATAATTTTTGTGGTGAAAGCCAAGACCGACCCATTAATCATCCTACATTTAAGAAAACAAATGAATCTCAATGAAATTCCTTGCTCTAAATGTGTCCGCAACAAACCTCAACTCAGTGACGCCATAAAAGAGTTTTGGAGACCGCGTGGGATGATAGTAAACGCTGACATCTTTTGACGAATCATTAGTCGGCTCTGCTAACTAAAGACTCTAAAAAACTTGTTTCCCTCTGAACACTTACGTTTCTGTCGATGATTATAGTAGTTGTCTTAATTTCTTGCTCTATCAACTTCTTGCGTTCACGAACAGAGATTCGTAATGCTACAATTCGAAAACTTGGTAAACAATAGAAGAAATTGTCGCTTTTGATCGAAAATAATTGTGTGGTTTTATATTTATATAGTTATACTTAAATAATAAAATCTAGTTCTTTTACAAGCTTGTACCTCTTAATTATTAGCGTTTGAAATCATAGTAAAATGTTCAAATGTATGGAGTTTCTATGATTATGTTCCTATATAGAAATTTTAAAACATCATTTTATCCAATACTTAATTCTAACTAGTATCTGCGCATCATAGGTGTTGTCAATCCTTTTACCAGCTAAATGATTTCTTTTTTATTGCCAAAGTTAATGTTTGTACTGTTCTGTTGAGGCACTCTTAGTTTTCTTTATTATTGCGGGTCTCACTAAGTTTATGTAACTTTGAGATACTGACTTTAACCGCTGTCATCTTTTCTGCACTCACTATAAGGCTCTTAAATTCAAACAGAAAGCAAAAACACCACACTTGGAGGATAACTTAGTAATTATAAAGGATCTTAAAGTACGCGTGTGTGTCTATAAATAGTATATACAGGGTCGAAAAAGAAATAGGCACACAACTTTATAACTGTGGGACAAAAAAGGAAGAATACAGCTATAGATTTCACGGTAAGCACGATTTTGTATCATTACTGACGAAGCTTATAAAGTGAAACGTTTGTATGTTAAATCTATAGTTGTATTATTTATTTTTTTTCGCGTAGTTATAAAGTTGTGTGCCTGCTTCCTTTTAGACCCTATAAGAATCTTAGTAAGAGTTTCGGGACGTTGAATAATCTAGAACCATTTAGCATTCATTCTGGCTTACCCTGGGGTACTGTTAGAGTCCCAAACATACAGTTTTGGCAGACAGTGATCAATGTTCAGTAGTAGATAAATCAGGGAATAATGAATGTTTTTAATCACCACAAAGTGAAACTCAAATTTTCGTGTTTTACCAGATGCAAATAAATCTTTGGAAAATAATGATTCAACGTTGGCGATTTCTATAGAAGTTTTGATTGATTTCTAAAATAACTTTTTCCACTCTTGAGAAGCTACAAGTAATCATTTTAAAGATAAAAAGATCAATCGATCGTTTTTTCCAATGCTCGTTATTATGTAATCCATCTTCTTACATTTTTTCGAAAATTTTTACTTTAACAGTATTAAATGTACTTAATATCTTTTTCTTTCTCCTCGTTTTTCCATTTACCCTCCTACTCCGTGGCACCCAATCTTTGATCTTCTCGACTTGACTCCAAACCCCGCTACTTCTTTTTCTGACTCCTCCTGTCGTCTTCCCCATCAACCACTGGTTTCCTTTCCAACCGCCTTTCTCTTCTCCCTTATCCCGCCACGCCCCCAACCATCCTCACCGTCCAGGCTGTGAAAGACAACCTCCACAAGGAGTGCAAGTGTCACGGTGTCTCGGGCTCCTGCACGCTCAAGACGTGCTGGACCACCCTGCCAGACTTTCGTCGGATCGGGGACGCGCTCTACAGACGCTACAAACGCGCCAAATTGGTGGAGGGTTACATGGGCAGCCGACTGCGCAGGCCCATCTCTCTCGTCCTGAAGCGCTCCAAGCGCCCCCACCGGAAGCCACGGCGCAGCCATCTTGTGTACCTAGAGAAGTCGCCCAACTACTGTGATCCGGACCCCAGCACGGGCTCCCTGGGCACTGCCGGAAGGTCGTGTAACCGATCATCTCAGGCCTCCGAGGGCTGTGACCTGATGTGTTGTGGGCGGGGCTACAATACACACCAGTACACCAGGGAATGGCAGTGTTCCTGCAAGTTCCACTGGTGCTGCCACGTTGAATGCGAACTCTGCAGTGAGAGGACTGAGCAGTACACCTGTAAATGACCTTCACCCTATACTTTTATTTATAGGCGTGTTTATGTGGAGAAAAATATCAAATTGGCATTTTCCATTTTACGCTCTCAGATAGAGTTAAAAAGGGCAATATTGAAAGCTTAAATCTCCGACCATATGACAGGCAGGCATAGTTTACCATTATTTTGTGCTAATGACCTCAAATTATGGATAACTATTTTGGGTCTTGTGTTGTTGAGGATTGTGATCTCTCTGAGACAATTCATCTGTTGTATGTGTTGCAAAACATCACTGCTTAGGGAGTCGGCAAAGTCAAAAAGGATGACTTAAACCAAAGGAATTTCTTTTTCTCAATTGGACTTTATGCAGATCTGAAAAAAAGTACTTGGCACGACTCTCACTTTAAGAAGAGAGACAATCCGTATATGTATCTAAGTCACTACCAATTGTCTGAGCATGGTAGTATCACACTTTCTCCAAACTTTTCCTTTTCTGCTGTGCAGTGTGAGCTGCATGTTTAAGGTAACCTTAAGCCAAAATACTTTCGACTCTCATAGTTTTGACAGAACGTTTAAAATCAGCTCCATCAATACAACTGCAAAGCTGTATGAAAATGTTTTGGAGAAATAAAAACACTGATAAAAGTATTAATAATTTATTATCCTGGTTTGAAGAATGGCGGTTTAAAACAACTTTACTGCTCTCACAGTATAAAACACTGGAAAGATGTCCTGCCGTCTTCAAAACCTTTATCAGAGAAACCTAGTTATCTCACAAAGATAAAAGCGAAATATTATGATTTTAAAACTGCGCTTCCAGTGTGAATTTAGTCTTCAGAGATCCTTTGGTGTAAATTTTTCAAAACCATATCTTTCATAATATGCCTAATGTGATTTTAATGTTACCAAGTCAGATTTTAACTTTGAAACAGCAAGTTTTGAATGGTAGAGGAGATGAAGAAAGAAGATCCGGATTTCCAAGTGACATACGCAGCAGAGCATGGCCAAGATTATAATACCGCTGGTTTTTCTATGAAATATTTACAATTGCAATGGCGGTATTGGCACCTTCTGAATAATCACATTTTTATCATTATATTTTATCCAATGATACTTCCACTGCGTCGTCGACACAGACACTGTTACTGATCTAAGTCAGGACAGCCTTGGAGATGACATAGTCTACACAGTGGCACGATGTAGGCTACCAAAGAAACCCACAACACCTGCGTGATAGCCTTCAAATCTCAAGTTCTAAGAGAGTCGTCACGCCTTTATTTCTATAATTGCGACATCAGACCCACTGCTATAAGACCGTGAATGCTAGTGACAAGCACAGTGTCAGGGGAAGGCTTTCAGTCCAGAATGTCTTCATTTTTGTCCACCACTTCTATCCTCTTCACGTCAGTGACAGACTGATACTGTTTTAGTATTGCTGGTCATTACAATGTAGAGATAATGCCAGGATGTGACTAGTTTAGAATTGCGTGCGTACAACGGATCAATGATACGTGAGTTATATTGTAAGGTGCAGCCCAGGAGTTAGAAGATGTGTAAACTTCTGTGAAGCTACAGTTCACATGGGGTCCTCAATCGTAAGGAGTGGATGTCCAAACCTCCCCGGCTCGAATCCGGGAGCTTCTCGGCTTCTTCCAAGTCTCTGGTTATCTGGTATTGAACAAAGCAATTAGCGGTCGCCAGAAGTTAATTCGACTGAAAAAAATGGTGCCGCAATAGACACACAATTTAAAAGTAATATCAAACAGCTACAGTGTATATGTACACACGAAATGGTGCTTTACATGATTTGCTTTTCAAAACACACCAGTGTGAAACTAGCAAGAAAATGTACATAAGTTTAATATTACATTCTGAACGCTTTGATAGAATTAGAAACGTTCCTGAGTGTGAATAACCTCAGAAACACTGTATAAAATATCCTGGACTTATAATAGTTTTGTTGTACACAGCAATCGTTCTCCGGCCCTCATGCACGGCCATGTTAACAACTGTCTATCACATATCAACATCATGGTAAGCTTTGCTTGGATCCTATTACGATCAATATCGAACTTTGTCTAATTCCATTAATCATTTTGCTGTAAAACAATGTGCCCATCTTCACATATCATTATAAACATTACAAGATTTGTTTGACATTTACAAAGTAACTTATTAAAAGAATATAAATTCGCATTTTAATACTGTCCTCAGCTATTTAGATACCTAAAAAGTACAAATATCACACAAATCAATAATTACATTGCATTACTTTTATTCAAGCTTGTGTTTACAACTTTTTGTCGGAGTGATTGTATTTTAAATGTGTCTTCATTTGATTAAATTCCAAACTGTCATCGTGTTTTTCACAATATTTTCTATGTCTATGAGGAATTTAATTTTCTCTGATATTTGTTATTTCAATTTTGTCATTGTTCCTCCATTATAGAATTTCATGATATCTTTTTTTCCGAGAAGGTTCCGAGAGTTAGTTACAAAAGGCCTTGAAAAAACAATTCAGCACGAATCAAGGTGAACTAAGGAGTCACTGTCAGTGCTATTAATCAGAGAGGAATTGACTAAAAGATACCATGACAGAGGTTCACACACGAACTAGTGTTACTTTATAAGCAGTGTGTTATATTACGATCCCAACCTGAGGGTAGAACGAACGAGTCTCCAGCCATGCTCGCTAGCCTGAACCTCACCGCGTAACTGTGGACCAGACAGAGATTCTGGGTGTAGCTTCTTTCGAGGTTATGTGCAAGGTTGGAATTCTGAAGGAACTGTGTCTACTCAATCAAACACAGACATCCCTGCTCAGTCAACTCACAGATGTTGCCACCAGATTTCTGAGCTCTGCAGACCTCCGAGTTAGGTTAATGAAGCACGTGATGTATTACTCTAGAGAGCAAATGTAAGAAGATCATGTTCACGGATGTTCATATCAAGCATTGATAGAAAATATTTTTTCGCTTAAACACAATCATATCCTATTGAAGTGATTTCAAAATTGCCGCAACCTTCACCACCAGCATAGAAAAAGCAATTTATGTATCATTATTATCATTTTAATCGTATCCGCTGCTTTATTTATCAAAACATTGATCACAACCTTATCATCATCATTATCCTCATCATCATCATTATCACCATCGTTATCACCACCTTTATTCTCAACATAATCACAAAAGCAATAATGGCCAGTCTGTTGTTACGTCAGTTGTGTGTTTAATGGTCACACACCAATGTCCCAACTTAGAAGCTTATAAAGTTTACAATCATATAGAACTCTTTGAGTAGCTGTTTCAACAGAAACGCTCACTTTTTTAACAATGTTTTTTTTTCTCCTAAATAGCATCAGATATTTGTAATGCAGTAAGCAGAGAGAGAGAGAGAGAGAGAGAGAGAGAGAGAGAGAGAGAGAGAGAGAGAGAGAGAGAGAGAGAGAGAGAGAGAGAGAGAGAGAGAGAGAGAGAGAGAGAGAGGGGGAAAAAACTAAACCAGACGGACAGACAAACAATGGCACACAGATAGATCAATAGGAGGGGGGAAATAGATTGATAGAGAAACTGAACGGTCAGAAACGAAGCTCGGACAGAGAAACATAAAAAAGAGTCATTTATTTTGATGTTTTCACTTAAACTATAATTAAAATCTGGTCCTGTCTTACGTTAAAGCCAGCTCGATAACTTTTTTCTATTGCCACAAATCGTTTGTACAAGTGTACAAGTCACTCCAAGTTTAGAGGCCAGTCAACTTGATGCTGTTTTTTAACACTTCAATTCATAGCGTCGCGAGGGAGGCACTTACTAATGTCCGACAAGAGCAGACATTTAGCTGTCGTGCTAATTTTAGCCGCAACCGCTCTCTAGTTTTTCTTAGAGGTTTTTTTTCCATAGCAGGGGAGAGAAAAGGGAGGCGATGTTTGACGGATAAGTGATAAATAGTTAGAAGGATATATATATATATATAAATATACAAATTATGTGTGTGTGCGGAATTTTTCAAGAAAAACGTTAGAAAAAAAATTACCACAAAAAAATGTGTTCAAAGAAAAAAAGGATTAGGATATTGGCAAACATTTACTTTCTCATCCAATAAGCGAACTTGCTAATAGTTTAAGCCGTCATGCTGTAGCCTTTATTCTCTTGTAGCAATGAGTGTATCACGAAGAGAGGGAAAAACCCACCAGACCTGCACTTACATCATACTAAAAAATAAAGACCTCTAGATAAACAGCTGTTGTTTGGGTTTTGTTTTTTGGGGAGTTTTTTTCTGTACTTTAAATTTAACCAACTGCTTTGTTGTTGTAACCTTAATTTTTTTTTTTTTTTTTTTAAGATATACACGACGAATATTACTGAAAACGAATGTTACTGTCTTGGGTGTCGCTACAATTTGTGAATATTACCAATCAATGGTACCTCGAATCTCTGAGATCGAACTTAAGTTTCATCGGTTGTTTCAAGACATCCTGTCTTGTGACTGGCGTGTAAAAGCATATAACTGTATGTCATACAATATGTTTTAATTATACAAAGAAGAAAATTAGGTCCAGGATACTGGTCAACCGCAATCCTTATTGTAAAAAAAAAGTTTTTTGCCATTTTGGTCAACTATGATGTTTTATGTATTTCATTGTGTTTTACCTAAGAAATAGTGACTATTTTATTTTAAAAAATCTAATTACATTTCCTTATGTAAAACTGCCTGAATGCAAATCTCTGAAAGTTAAATATTTTCTAAAGCTCGCTATAGCTTTAATATTTCAATCATTATAGAGGTTATACAACCTGATACTGTTTTAAAAGAACCTCCTAGTGGCAATTGGATGCTACAAGGCATATCAAATGGATGTTGTTATATTTGTTTTGTTTTGTTTTAACAAACCATAGAAATGTACATAATCCTTATTGAACCTTTGTCCAACTTTTGTGAATATATTTTGCCATGAATAAAAAAAAAGGTTCTAGAATACACAAATTGTAATGCTTATATTATCTTTCTTATTTAATTCCTTCTTAGATTATTCTCGTTTTGTGTCTGGTACATTATTGTTCTTTCGCTGTCGCAATTTTCCATTTCACAAGATGATCAGGATCCTTATTGTATCATTATTATCAACTCTGCTATTATTATTAACATCTCTATCATAATAAATTAAATCATCTTTATCATTTACTTTCTATTATCATTGCAAGCTAAAGAAGGAATAATAGAAGTGACCTCTGAAAAATCGAATAAACTCATACATTAAAGTCTATAGCTGTGATCAGCATAATTTATAGGACTATTTTATCTCCTTACCACAAAAACTATATTATCTAGATGAAAGTATCATATTCTTCCATCCTGGTTGATGTTTTGCATTATGAAAATAGAACCCAATAAGAGTCAAAGTATTCAGTCACATTACGTTCATCAGATCCTTCACTTGAGATTATGCAATTTACATTCAACATTTATGAAGTTTCTCACCATTTTATATTTCATGTTCTATGGGTTTCTTGAAGAACACAAGGTTATGCCCTTACATTTCCTACCATCTTTCTTTATCAGATGTTGATGTTTCACGGCAGCATCGAAGATTACTGAAGAACTGCACGCATGCATAAGCTTCTTGTTCCCTGGACTGCGTATTCCTCTCTCTCTCTCTCTGTCTCTCTCTCTCTCTCTCTCTCTCTCTCTCTCTCTCTCTCTCTCTCTCTCTCTCTCTCTCTCTCTCTCTCTCTCTCTCTCTCTCTCTCTCTCTCTCTCTCTCTCTCTCTCTCTCTCTCTCTCTCTCTCCCTGTCTCGCTGGATGTCTTCTTGTTCTTCTTTTTCTTCTCTTTCTTCTTCTTCGTCGTCGTCGTCTTCGTCTTCTCCTTTTTTTTGTCCGGTACATACGATATCTCCCATTTTTCACGCTTCCTTCTTCGTCTGTGCCCCTTGTTTCCTCAAATGTTTGTTTTATGTTTCATCTCTCTCCTTCTGTAGACTCTATCACTCCTCTTCCTCTCCCTTTCTCTCTCTCTCTCTCTCTCTCTCTCTCTCTCTCTCTCTCTCACACACACACACACACACTCTTTTCATGTCGCTCTTTTTTCCTCCCATTTCCTTTCCTCTAACTGTAAACTCCCTTATACCTCTCTTCCACATTATCTCCGTCCCTCTATGCCTCTATTCAGCTGAACACCCAGCGAGTTAATTCACAAAACCCCTTCCTTTTCATGTAATACAAGTTTATAAACATATCTCAAAGGGTCGGCGGGTCGCACTCAATCAACTCCATTACAGGTATTGCGCTCAACACACCGCCGTTTCTGAAAGCCTATTGAAAACACATGGGGAGGTTTTGGAGCGTAAGAAAAATATTATAAACAGCAAGAAAGAACCTCGAGTCCACGTCTCCTTGTGGAGATGGGAATGTCACACACAGCTAGCAGCTTCGGTCCGCTGATCACGGCTACAGATTCAACAGGAGATAATGAAGTGGTTATAGAAGTTACTACTTTTCTCTCCGCGGAAAGTTCGCCGCTGGAACAGAAGTTCATAGGCTCTCTCTGGCATCGGTTCCTCCCTTTATTTGGAATTCAAAAGACATTGCACACAACTGTTTATTGCAACAAACAAACGAGATTTTCATTTGAAGGAAAAGGAAAGAAAAAAAAAAAAAGGAAACCTTGGCATTCGCCTCAACAGTCATGGTGGTGGCTGACAGGAGCAAGACTCTGGCTTGGGTTTTCTCTTTTGACATTTAACAGGCAAAACTTTAATTAATGTTTCTAGATTCATAACTGAGTTGGTTTAGAAAGATGCTAACAAGAGACATTTTTTTATCGTTTCTAAATATATATTGTAATGATGTCATTCCTCCTTTTGTTACTGGTTCTAAACAAGCTGGAAATTAGCGCCTTGTATCAGCAAGAGAATCCCTAATGTGTTGAAGAAATTTAGACTCTCTGATCTTCCTCTGAATGACCGTCATGGATGTGCTAAGAGTAAAATTTACTTCTTGATAATTATAAACACCGCAAGCTAACCGCCCACTCTAGTCTTTGGTAAAAACCGGTTTTTTTAAATACGCTAGTGATCCACGCATATTTGATCAACCTAAAGGAAAAATAAAAGTCCTCTTCAGGTGAGACATATAAAAAAGACTGCAGTTTTATGAAGTTTATTGGAGACATTTTTGTTTTGTTTATCTTCTTTGCTGGTCTTGCTAGTCTATGCAGAAATTTCCAAATTATGGACAATTCGACAGACTAACGTGAAAAAATGTTGAAATCCCATTTGTAATGTGTCCTGCTGCTTGGAATATACAGCGTTATCCATGCAATTAACTTGGCTTTGCTTCCATCCTTTTAACTCTATTAAGCAATTATAACAAACGTCTTTGCAAAAAAGCTAAATAAGAGATTATGAACATACCCTTTTTAGGAATTAAAATGACATTCTACGGATTTTGTTCATAGGGGCGGTTGTATTTGTGATACTTCAATGTAGTATGAGTGTCAGGGTGATAAGCCACACGCCTGTCCGGAGATAGGTCTATGGTCATCACCCCAGCAGCTGAAGTGGTGCTCACACAGCAAAGAATGCTCTTTTGCACCAATGGAGGAACCAGCACAGGTTTATGGAGTAGAGCTAGCCGCCCTCTGGCCACCAGCACACAAAGTTTCTTATCAGTAACTGTTGCTAGGCATGATGCTACAACAGGCAGCCAGTGGAGATGTGACTTGTAAACTATATCGTGATCAGACGCGGCTTTTCTCCAAGATGTTCAATTCCGTTTGGGAGAACAATTTACCCCCAGTTGGGAGAAGGATAATTTTCTGAAAAAAAAAAAAAAAATTCTTAAAAGACATAAGCTTGCCACCATCATTCAATCCTAAAATGTATTTATTACAGTGCTTTCTGTTAAAGACATGCTCTTTTTGAAGTGGAAAAAACGGGGAGAATGTTTTATGATCTTTCTTGTTCGCAGTAAAATGTATATTTGTCAAACTTGGTAAATTATGAATATAATTTCAACGGAAAACTCTTGAATTTTAGTGAATCTGTTCAAATAATCTTATAATTTTAAAGTACTGATATCTAAGCTACTGGGTTTTATTCTTCTTTTTTTTTCTTTTACTTCCTTTCGTCTTTTTTCCTGGGCAGATTATGAGTGCAAAACATGATAGATAAACCTACTTTGGTGTTTTATATATTAACTCTTTAACTTCTCGAATCTATATAAAATTATATTATGATGTTATCATTCGCGATTCTTATAATTATAATCATTTAGTTTGATTTCATTTTGACGCCTTGAAATATTTTTATGTAAGAATTTCATGATTGTAAGAAAAATAATTGATCCAGACTCTGACACAAAGTATACAAGATAAAATGTGTTCTTCATTCTAGAAGACATATAAATACTGAGAAAAATATGACGGATGTTTATTCATACACTCCCTGTGTAGTTGATCTTTTCATGTTCCTAAAAATTTTAAAGCGAATATTTTATATGCTGTACTTTTGTAACATGCAACCCAGAGAATACGCATTCCATGTCATATCTCAAACTTTATTCCTTCTCAATTTTGATTTTTTTAAAGGCACACACGAGCTCGCAAAAGAACCTCTGACAAATTTCTGTTTGAAAAATAATGTGCTTTGCCATAAATGCAAGGATTGGTGGTACCCAGAGGAAATTGACAGTCGATTCATTTCTTTTGCATTTGGGAGAAAAATATATTTTTTTAGCTCGCCTTCCATTTTACGGGAGAAACTTTAAAACTTCAGAGAGCCGCTTAGACACAATCAATTACATCAAGAGGTGCAGACAGACAGACAGACAGACAGACAAGTGTTTCCCAAAGACATTGGGGTAAAATGTTAAGCTGTTTGAATGGTCGGCTCTCGACAGCCCCTGGGGGGAACTCTTGCGTGGCAGAGATTAATATTTTCTTATTATTAATATTTTCTAAGTGCCGGCTTAGAGTAAAGTTTTCGGCACAGTTGACATTTTACATGTTATGGTGGGGACTAAGAGGAAAAAGAGATCTACAGAGCCAGTTGAAGCGACGTGGCTATTTTCTATTGCTGCTGCTGCTGCTGATGATGATGTTGATGGTGATGATGCTGGCTGTAGCGGTTGTTTTGTTAGTTTTCACTAAGAGCACCAATGTCCAGTTAATGACCCAAAGACTCCCTTAGTCTTAGATAGTAAATGTAGCCGGTGACCTGACGTCAAACCCAACGCCATGGTATTAGCAGGGATCCTCTGATCAGAACAACTTAGTGAACACATGAACTTCTCGCGAGATACGTTCACTTTCGTCGTACCTGCATATTACATGATGCATAAATGTGGTCAACTTAGATATTTAGATATAACATTTTTGTTTGTTTGTTTATTTATTTATTTATTATTATTTTTTTTTTTTTTTTTGGGGGGGGTGGAATTGTTTTTTTAAGCCTTAATTATAATAAAGTCGATAATACTTCATTTCTTGGTAGACATCAATAAAGGTCAAGAATTAAATTCTCTGTCTCGTCTATGTGCCTGTTTGTCTAACTGTCTATCTATCTGTCTGTCTGTCTGTCTCTCTGTCTTTCTGTCTGTCTGTCTGTCTGACTGTCTCTCTCTCTCTCTCTCTCTCTCTCTCTCTCTCTCTCTCTCTCTCTCTCTCTCTCTCTCTCTCTCTTTCTTTATCGCTCAATCTCTATCTGTGGCTCTTCTATCTATCTATCTTTCTCTGTCTGTGACTTTTCTTCTCTCTCTTTCCTTCCCTCTCTCTCCCTTCATCTTTTTCTTTTGTAATTTTCATCGAAATAACCCTAATACGTTGTCAACCTCTTAAATCATGACTCTTATAAGCACTTGAAAATAAGGTCTGCTTACTATAAAGTAATTTAAAAAAAATTCATTTCCTTATCCACCCAAAGCGAAGTTTGTAACAGAAGTACATATAATGTTATATGCTGTTGACTGAATCAACACAAGAAGATAGAACCACTTCGAGGTCTCAAAATATTAATTTCAGCTTTTAGTCTCTTTCATAAAAAAACTTTAACTTTCAGTATCAACAAAAATATTTCCTAAATCCAAGAAGATCTTGGGATTTTTGTTCAGAAAAGTGACTTGACAACCAGCGCCTTCCTTGTGGCCTGCGGTTTAATAATCCTCCACCGAGACTGGATTACAACCAAGTATTCGCTTAAAAAATCAGGTGTACTGAAAAAGTGAGCTTTGACAGACGTAGAATATTAGTAATTGTACTGAAAGAATGAGATTTGACAAACGTAGAATAACATTTGTACTGAAAGAATGAGATTTCACAAACGTAGAATATTAGTATTTGTATTGAAAGAGTGGGACTTGACAAACGTAGAATATCAATTGTACTGAAAGAACGAGATTTGACAAACGTAGAATATCAGTTGTACTGAAAGAGTGCGATTTGGAAAACGTAGACTATCAATTGTACTGAAAGAACGAGATTTCACAAACGTAGAATATCAGTTGTACTGAAAGAACGAGATTTGACAAACGTAGAATATCATTTGCACTGAAAGAGTGCGATTTGGAAAACGTAGAATATCAGTTGTACTGAAAGAGTACGATTTAACAAAAATTAATGTAGAATATCAATCTTATGAAAGAGTACTATTTAACAAACGTAGAATATCTGTTGTACTGAAAGAGTGCGATTTGGCAAACGTAGAATATCAGTTCTACTGGAAGAGTGTTACTTAACAAATGTAAAATATAGTTGTACTGAGAATATAGTTATACTGAAGCAGTGTGACTTGACAAACATAGAATATCAGTTCTACTGAAAGAGTGTGGCTTAACAAACGTGGAATATAGTTGTATTGAAGCAGCATGGCTTGACAAACGTGGAATATAGTTGTACTGAAGCAGTGTGGCTTGACAAACGTTGAATATAGTTGTATTAAAGCAGTGTGATTTGACAACCGTGGAATACCAGTTGTATTGACGCAGTGTGGCTTGACAAACGTAGAATATCAGTTGTACTGAAAGAACGAGATTTGACAAACGTAGAATATCAGTTGCACTAAAAGAGTGAGACTTGACAAAAGTAGAATATCAGTTTCACTTAAAGAGTGCGATTTGAAAACCGTAGAATATCAATTTTACTGAAAGAACGAGATTTCACAAACGTAGAATATCAGTTGCACTGAAAGAGTGAGACTTGGCAAACATAGAATATCAGTTGCACAGAAAGAGTGCGATTTGGAAAACGTAGAATATCAATTGTACTGAAAGAACGAGATTTCACAAACGTAGAATATCAGTTGTACTGAAAGAACGAGATTTGACAAACGTAGAATATCAGTTGTACTAAAAGAGTGAGATTTGACAAAAGTAGAATATCAGTTGTACTGAAAGAGTACGATTTAACAAATGTAGAAAATCAATTGTATGAAAGAGTACTATTTAACAAAAACGTAGAATATCAGTTCTCCTGAAAGAGTGTTACTTAACAAATGTAAAATATAGTTGTACTCAAGTATTGTAACTTGACAAACGTAGGATATAGTTGTACTGAAGCAGTGTGACTTAACAAACGTAGAATATCAGTTCTACTGAAAGAGTGTAGCTTGACAAACGTGGAATATAGATGTACTGAAGCAGTGTGGCTTGACAAACGTTGAATATAGTTGTATTGAAGCAATGTGATTTAACAAACGTAGAATATCAGTTGTATTGAAGCAGTGTGGCTTGACAAACGTAGAATATCAGTTTTAATGAAGCAGTGTGGCTTGACAAACGTAGAATACCAGTTGTATTGACGCAGTGTGGCTTGACAAACGTAGAATATCAGTTGTATTGACGCAGTGTGGCTTGACAAACGTAGAATATCAGTTGTATTGAAGCAATGTGGCTTAACAAACGTAGAATATCAGTTTTAATGAAGCAGTGTGGCTTGACAAACGTATAATACCAGTTGTATTGACGCAGTATGGCCTGACAAACGTAGAATATCAGTTGTATTGACGCAGTGTGGCTTGACAAACGTAGAATATCAGTTTTTTTGAAGCAGTGTGGCTTGACAAACGTAGAATATCAGTTCTACTGAAACAGTGTGGCTTGACAAACGTAGAATATCAACTTTATTGAAGCAGTGTGGCTTAACAAACATACAATATCAGTTGTGTTTGCGCAGTGTGGCTTGACAAACGTAGAATATCAGTTTTATTGACGCAGTGTGGATACACAAACGTAGAATATCAGTTTTTTTGAAGCAGCATGGCTTGACAAACGTAGAATATCAGTTTTATTGAAGCAGTGTGGCTTGACAAACGTAGAATATCAGTTGTATTGAAGCAGTTTGGCTTGACAAACGTAGAATATCAGATTTATTGAAGCAGCATGGCTTGACAAACGTGGAATATCAGTTCTACTGAAAGAGTGTGGCTTGACAAACGTGGAATATCAGTTTTTTTTTTTTGAAGCAGCATGGCTTGACAAACGCAGAATATCATTTGTACTGAAAGAGTGTGGTTTGACAAACGTGGAATATCAGATTTATTGAAGCAGCATGCCTTGACAAACGTGGAATATCAGTTCTACTGAAAGAGTGTGGCTTGACAAACGTGGAATATTAGTTTTTTTTGAAGCAGCATGGCTTGACAAACGTAGAATATCAGTTCTACTGAAAGAGTGTGGCTTGACAAACGTGGAATATCAGTTGTACTGAAGCAGTGTGGCTTGACAAACGTTGAATATAGTTGTATTGAAGCAGTGTGATTTCACAAACGTGGAATATAGTTGTATTGAAAGAATGCGATTTGGAAAACGTAGAATATCAATTGTACTGAAAGAACGAGATTTCACAAACGTAGAATATCAGTTTTACTGAAAGAACGAGATTTGACAAACGTAGAATCTCAGTTGTACTGAAAGAACGAGATTTGACAAACGTAGAATATTAGTTGTACTGAAAGAGTGAGACTTGACAAAAGTAGAATATCAGTTGTACTGAAAGAGTACCATTTAACAAATGTAGAATATCAATTAAATGAAAGAGTACTATTTAACAAACGTAGAATATCTGTTGTACTGAAAGAGTGCAATTTGGCAAACGTAGAATGTCAGTTCTACTGAAAGAGTGTTACTTAACAAATGTAAAATATAGTTGTACTGAAGCAGTATGACTTGACAAACGTAGAATATAGTTGTACTGAAGCAGTGTGACTTGACAAACGTGGAATACAGTTGTACTGAAGGAATGTGGCTTGACAAGCGTTGAATATAGTTGTATTGAAGCGGTAAGATTTGACAAACGTGGAATATAGTTGTATTGAAAGAATGCGATTTGGAAATCGTAGAATATCAATTGTACTGAAAGAACGAGATTTGAAAAACGTAGAATATCAGTTGTACTGAAAGACCGAGATTTGACAAACTTAGAATATCAGTTGTACTGAAAGAACGAGATTTGACAAACGTAGAATATCAGTTGTACTGAAAGAGTACGATTTAACAAATGTAGAATATTAATTGTATGAAAAAGTATTATTTAACAAACGTACAATATCTGTTGTACTGAAAGAGTGCGATTTGGTAAACGTAGAATATCAGTTCTACTGAAAGAGTGTGGCTTGACAAACGTAGAATACCAGTTTTATCGAAGCAGTGAGGCTTGAAAAACGTAGAATATCAGTTTTATTGAAGCAGCATGGCTTGACAAACGTAGAATATCAGTTTTATTGAAGCAGTATGGCTTGACAAACGTGGAATATCAGTTTTTTTGAAGCAGCATGCCTTGACAAACGTAGAATATCAGTTGTATTGACGCAGTGTGGCTTGACAAACGTAGAATATCAGTTGTATTGAAGCAGTGTGGCTTGACAAACGTAGAATATCAGTTTTAATGAAGCAGTGTGGCTTGACAAACGTATAATACCAGTTGTATCGACGCAGTATGGCCTGACAAACGTAGAATATCAGTTGTATTGACGCAGTGTGGCTTGACAAACGTAGAATATCAGTTTTTTTGAAGCAGTGTGGCTTGACAAACGTAGAATATCAGTTCTACTGAAAGAGTGTGGCTTGACAAACGTAGAATATCAACTTTATTGAAGCAGTGTGGCTTGACAAACATACAATATCAGTTGTGTTTGCGCAGTGTGGCTTGACAAACGTAGAATATCAGTTTTATTGACGCAGTGTGGATACACAAACGTAGAATATCAGTTTTTTTGAAGCAGCATGGCTTGACAAACGTAGAATATCAGTTTTATTGAAGCAGTGTGGCTTGACAAACGTAGAATATCAGTTTTTTTGAAGCAGCATGGCTTGACAAACGTAGAATATCAGTTGTATTGAAGCAGTTTGGCTTGACAAACGTAGAATATCAGTTTTATAGAAGCAGTGTGGCTTGACAAACGTAGAATATCAGATTTATTGAAGCAGCATGGCTTGACAAACGTGGAATATCAGTTCTACTGAAAGAGTGTGGCTTGACAAACGTGGAATATCAGTTTTTTTTTTGAAGCAGCATGGCTTGACAAACGCAGAATATCAGTTGTACTGAAAGAGTGTGGTTTGACAAACGTGGAATATCAGATTTATTGAAGCAGCATGCCTTGACAAACGTGGAATATCAGTTCTACTGAAAGAGTGTGGCTTGACAAACGTGGAATATTAGTTTTTTTTTAAGCAGCATGGCTTGACAAATGTAGAATATCAGTTCTACTGAAAGAGTGTGGCTTGACAAACGTGGAATATCAGTTGTACTGAAACAGTGTGGCTTGACAAACGTTGAATATAGTTGTATTGAAGCAGTGTGATTTCACAAACGTGGAATATAGTTGTATTGAAAGAATGCGATTTGGAAAACGTAGAATATCAATTGTACTGAAAGAACGAGATTTCACAAACGTAGAATATCAGTTTTACTGAAAGAACGAGATTTGACAAACGTAGAATCTCAGTTGTACTGAAAGAACGAGATTTGACAAACGTAGAATATTAGTTGTACTGAAAGAGTGAGACTTGACAAATGTAGAATATCAATTAAATGAAAGAGTACTATTTAACAAACGTAGAATATCTGTTGTACTGAAAGAGTGCAATTTGGCAAACGTAGAATGTCAGTTCTACTGAAAGAGTGTTACTTAACAAATGTAAAATATAGTTGTACTGAAGCAGTATGACTTGACAAACGTAGAATATAGTTGTACTGAAGCAGTGTGACTTGACAAACGTGGAATACAGTTGTACTGAAGGAATGTGGCTTGAAAAGCGTTGAATATAGTTGTATTGAAGCAGTAAGATTTGACAAACGTGGAATATAGTTGTATTGAAAGAATGCGATTTGGAAATCGTAGAATATCAATTGTACTGAAAGAACGAGATTTGACAAACGTAGAATATCTGTTGTACTGAAAGACCGAGATTTGACAAACTTAGAATATTAGTTGTACTGAAAGAACGAGATTTGACAAACGTAGAATATCAGTTGTACTGAAAGAGTACGATTTAACAAATGTAGAATATTAATTGTATGAAAAAGTATTATTTAACAAACGTACAATATCTGTTGTACTGAAAGAGTGCGATTTGGTAAACGTAGAATATCAGTTCTACTGAAAGAGTGTGGCTTGACAAACGTAGAATATCAGTTTTATCGAAGCAGTGTGGCTTGACAAACGTAGAATATCAGTTTTATCGAAGCAGTGTGGCTTGAAAAACGTAGAATATCATTTTTATTGAAGCAGCATGCCTTGACAAACCTGGAATATCAGTTTTTTTTTAAGCAGCATGGCTTGACAAACGTAGAATATCAGTTTTTTATAAGCAGTTTCGCTTGACAAACGTACAATAACAGTTTTATAGAAGCAGTGTGGCTTGACAAACGTAGAATATCAGTTTTTTTGAAGCAGCATGGCTTGACAAACGCAGAATATCAGTTTTATTGAAGCAACATGGCTTGACAAACGTAGAATATCAGATTAATTGAAGCAGCATGGCTTGACAAACGTAGAATATCAGTTCTACTGAAAGAGTGTGTCTTGACAAACGTGGAATATAGTTGTATTGAAGCAGAATGGCTTGACAAACGTGGAATATACTTGTATTGAAGCAGCATGGCTTGACAAACGTGGAATATAGTTGTACTGAACCAGTGTTGCTTGACAAAAGTGGAATATAGTTGTACTGAAGCAGTGTGGCTTGACAAACGTTGAATATAGTTGTATTGAAGCAGTGTGATTTGACAAACGTGGAAAAGGTTGTGTTGAAGCAATGTGATTTGACAAACGTAGAATATCAGTTTTATTGAAGCAGCATGGCTTGACAAACGTAGAATATCACTTTTATTGACACAGTGTGGCTTGATAAACGTAGAATATCAGTTCTTTTGACGCAGTGTGGCTTGACAAACATAAAATATCAGTTTTTTTGAAGCAGCATGGCTTGACAAACGTAGAATATCAGTTGTACTGAAGCAGTGTGACTTGACAAACGTGGAATATAGTTGTACTAAAGGAGTGTGGCTTGATAAGCGTTGAATATAGTTGTATTGAAACAGTGTGATTTGACAAACGTGGAATATAGTTGTATTGAAAGCATGCGATTTGGAAAACGTAGAATATCAATTGTACTGAAAGAACGAGATTTCACAAACGTAGAATATCAGTTGTAATGAAAGAACGAGATTTGACAAACGTAGAATATCAGTTGTACTGAAAGAACGAGATTTGACAAACGTAGAAAATCAGTTGCACTGAAAACAGTGAGACTTCACAAAAGTAGAATATGAGTTGTACTGAAAGAGTACGATTTAACAAATGTAGAATATTAATTGTATGAAAAAGTATTATTTAACAAACGTACAATATCTGTTGTACTAAAAGAGTGCGATTTGGTAAACGTAGAATATCAGTTCTACTGAAAGAGTGTGGCTTGACAAACGTAGAATATCAGTTTTATAGAAGCAGTGTGGCTTGAAAAACGTAGAATATCAGTTTTATTGAAGCAGCATGCCTTGACAAACCTGGAATATCAGTTTTTTTTGAAGCAGCATGGCTTGACAAACGTAGAATATGAATTTTTTTGAAGCAGCATGGCTTGATAAACGTAGAATATCAGTTCTACTGAAAGAGCGTGGCTTGACAAACGTGGAATATCAGTTTTTTTTGAAGCAGCATGGCTTGACAAACGTAGAATATCAGTTTTTTTTGAAGCAGCATGGCTTGACAAACGTAGAATATCAGTTTTATTGAAGCAGCATGGCTTGACAAACGTGGAATATCAGTTTTTTTGAAGCAGCATGGCTTGACAAACGTAGAATAACAGTTTTATAGAAGCAGTGTGGCTTGACAAACGTAGAATATCAGTTTTTTTGAAGCAGCATGGCTTGACAAACGCAGAATATCAGTTTTATTGAAGCAGCATGGCTTGACAAACGTAGAATATCAGTTCTACTGAAAGAGTGTGGCTTGACAAACGTGGAATATCAGTTTTTTTGAAGCAGCATGGCTTGACAAACGTAGAATATCAGTTTTATTGAAGCAGCATGGCTTGACAACCGTAGAATATCAGTTGTATTGAAGCAGCATGGCTTGACAAACGGGGAATATCAGTTTTATTGAAGCAGCATGGGTTGACTAACGTAGAATATCAGTTGTATTGAAGCAGTTTGGCTTGACAAACGTAGAATATCAGTTTTATAGAAGCAGTGTGGCTTGACAAACGTAGAATATCAGTTTTTTTTGAAGCAGCATGGCTTGACAAACGTAGAATATCAGTTTTATTGAAGCAGCATGGCTTGACAAACGTAGAATATCAGTTTTATTGAAGCAGCATGCCTTGACAAACCTGAAATATCAGTTTTTTTTTAAAGCAGCATGGCTTGACAAACGTAGAATATCAGTTTTTTATAAGCAGTTTCGCTTGACAAACGTAGAATATCAGTTTTATAGAAGCAGTGTGGCTTGTCAAACGTAGAATATCAGTTTTTTTGAAGCAGCATGGCTTGACAAACGTAGAATATGAGTTTTATTGAAACAGCATGGCTTGACAAACGTAGAATATCAGTTTTATTGAAGCAGCATAGTTTGACAAACGTAGAATATCAGTTCTACTGAAAGAGTGTGGCTTGACAAATGTGGAATATAGTTGTATTGAAGCAGCATGGCTTGACAAACGTGGAATATAGTTGTACTGAACCATTGTTGCTTCACAAACGTTGAATATAGTTGTATTGAAGCAGTGTGGCTTGACAAACGGGGAATATAGTTGTATTGAAGCAGCATGGCTTGACAAAAGTGGAATATAGTTGTACTGAAGCAGTGAGGCTTGACAAACGTTGAATATAGTTGTATTGAAGCAGTATGATTTGAGAAACGTGGAATATAGTTGAATTGAAGCAATGTGTTTTGACAAACGTAGAATATCAGTTTTATTGAAGCAACATGGCTTGACAAACGTAGAATATCAGTTTTATTGACGCAGTTCGGCTTGACAAACGTAGAATATCAGTTTTATAGAAGCAGTGTGGCTTGACAAACGTAGAATATTAGTTGTATGAAACATTTTAGCTTGACAAACATAGAATATCAGTTTTATAGAAGCAGTGTGGCTTGACAAACATAGAATATCAGTTGTATTGAAGCAGCATGGCGTGACAAACGTAGAATATCAGTTTTATTGAAGCAGTATGGCTTGACAAACGTGGAATATCAGTTTTTTTGAAGCAGCATGGCTTGACAAACGTAGTATATCAGGTCTACTGAAAGAGTGTGGCTTGACAAACGTGGAATTTCAGTTTTTTTGCAGCAGCATGGCTTGACAAACGTAGAATATCAGTTTTATAGAAGCAGTGTTGCTTGAAAAACGTAGAATATCAGTTTTTTTGAAGCAGCATGGCTTCACAAACGTAGAATATCAGTTTTATTGAAGCAGCATGGCTTGACAAACGTGGAATATCAGTTTTTTTGAAGCAGCATAGCTTGATCAACGTAGAATATCAGTTTTTTATAAGCAGTTTCGCTTGATAAACGTAGAATATATGTTTTATAGAAGCAGTGTGGCTTGACAAACGTAGAATATTAGTTTTTTTGAAGCAGCATGGCTTGACAAACGTAGAATATCATTTTTATTGAAGCAGCATGGCTTGACAAACGTAGAATATCAGTTTTTTTGAAGCAGCATGGCTTGACAAACGTAGAATATCAGTTCTACTGAAAGAGTGTGACTTGACAAACGTGGAATATAGTTGTATTGAAGCAGCATGGCTTGACAAACGTTGAATATAGTTGTATTGAAGCAGTGTGCTTGACAAACGGGGAATATAGTTGTATTGAAGCAGCATGGCTTGACAAACGTTGAATATAGTTGTACTGAAACAGTGTGGCTTGACAAACGTTGAATATAGTTGTATTGAAGCAGTGTGATTTGACAAACGTGGAATATAGTTGTATTGAAGCAATGTGATTTAACAAACGTAGAATATCAGTTTTATTGAAGCAGCATGGCTTGACAAACGTAGAATATTAGTTGTATGAAGCCGTTTGGCTTGACAAACGTAGAATATCAGTTTTATAGAAGCAGTGTGGCTTGACAAACGTAGAATATCAGTTTTATTGAAGCAGCATGGCTTGACAAACGTAGAATATCAGTTTTATTGAAGCAGTATGGCTTGACAAACGTGGAATATCAGTTTTTTTGAAGCAGCATGGCTTGACAAACGTAGAATATCAGTTCTACTGAAAGAGTGTGGCTTGACAAACGTGGAATATCAGTTTTTTTGAAGCAGCATGGCTTGACAAACGTAGAATATCATTTTTTTATGAGCAGTTTCGCTTGACAAACGTAGAATATCAGTTCTTTTGAAGCAGCATGGTTTGAGAAACGTAGAATATCATTTTTATTGAAGCAGCATGGCTTCACAAACGTAGAATATCAGTTTTATTGAAGCAGCATGGCTTGACAAACGTAGAGTATCAGTTCTACTGAAAGAGGATGACTTGACAAACGTGGAATATAGTTGTATTGAAGCAGCATGGCTTGATAAACGTGGAATATAGTTGTACTGAACCAGTGTTGCTTCACAAACGTTGAATATAGTTGTATTTAAGCAGTGTGCTTGACAAACGTGGAATATAGTTGTATTGAAGCAGCATGGCTTGACAAACGTGGAATATAGTTGTACTGAAGGAGTATGGCTTGACAAACGTTGAATGTAGTTGTATTGAAGCAGTGTGATTTGACAAACGTGGAATATAGTTGTATTGAAGGAATGTGATTTGACAAACGTAGAATATCAGTTTTATTGAAGCAGCATGGCTTGACAAACGTAGAATATCACTTTTATTGACGCAGTGTGGCTTGACAAACGTAGAATATCAGTTGTATTGACGCAGTGTGGCTTCACAAACGTAGAATATCAGTTTTTTTGGAGCAGCATGGCTTGACAAACGTAGAATATCAGTTGTATGAAGCAGTTTGGCTTGACAAACGTAGAATATCAGTTTTATAGAAGCAGTGTGGTTTGACAAACGTAGAATATCAGTTTTATTGAAACAGTGTGGCTTGAGAAACGTGGAATATGAGTTTTTTTGAAGCAGCATGGCTTGACAAACGTAGAATATCAGTTCTATTGAAGCAGCATGGCTTGACAAACGTAGAATATCAGTTCTACTGAAAGAGTGTGGCTTGACAAACGTGGAATATCAGTTTTTTTGAAGCAGCATGGCTTGACAAACGTAGAATATCAGTTCTACTGAAAGAGTGTGGCTTGACAAACGTGGAATATCATTTTTTTGCAAGCAGCATGGCTTGACAAACGTAGAATATCAGTTCTACTGTAAGAGTGTGGCTTGACAAACGTGGAATATCAGTTTTATTGAAGCAGTGTTGCTTGACAAACGTGGAATATCAGTTTTTTTGAAGCAGCATGGATTGACAAACGTAGAATATCAGTTCTACTGAAGGAGTGTCGCTTGAGAACCGTGGAATATCAGTTTTATTGAAGCAGTGTGGCTTGAGAAACGTGGAATATGAGTTTTTTTGAAGCAGCATGGCTTGACAAACGTAGAATATCAGTTCTATTGAAGCAGCATGGCTTGACAAACGTAGAATATCAGTTCTACTGAAAGAGTGTGGCTTGATAAACGTGGAATATCAGTTTTATTGAAGCAGTATGACTTGACAAACGTTGAATATAGTTGTATTGAAGCAGTGTGGCTTGACAAACGTATAATATCAGTTTTATTGAAGCATCATGACTTGACAAACGTGGAATATCAGTTTTATTGAAGCAGTTTGGCTTGACAAAAGTGGAATATAGTTGTATTGAAGCAGTGTGGCTTGACAAACGTAGAATATCAGTTGTATTGAAGTAGTTTGGCTTGACAAACGTAGACTATCAGTTAGCCGACTTGAGGACGATGTTGTGTTCTGCATTATTTTGGTCGGCCTGATGGTAATGTTATACTGTAAAATTGCCCGACCATGTGGTATTTCTTTCTCTTTTGCCTCCCGGCGATGCTGCGTGTTTATTTATAGATTTCCTGATGACGATGAAGCCTATTAAAGGAGATGTTGAATGATGTTTTGGTTCTGATGTTAATGGGTGTAGTTACTTTGGTAGTTATTTTGCTCTATGCGTGTAATATTGTTGTAATAAACACGCTTAGTGAACTTTTGAATTTTTAAGGTCTTTAAGTGAATTCCCACATGATATCTACTGGTACTTTTTGTTCAGTTTTTGTTATTAAGATTTTGACAGCCGAAATAGCAGCTTACAGTCGGGCTTGCAGTGAAACTGTTTTTATTGAGGGTAATGATCATAATAAAAGTATCAACAAGATGGCGATCGGTATGTTGCCAAACTTTAAGTTTTAAAAAAATGTCTTAGAGTCCAAATTGTTATCAATAAAGTAATCATTTTCTTCCAAATTCGGTTTATGCTAGATTTTTCTTTTACTTTTGAAGTTGCACAAAGAAATAAAAAAATGGTAATGAAAAAGAAAACGCATGGCACATGAGGGCTTTTAAAGACAAGGAATATTAAAAAAGAAAGGAAAGACTGGAATTGGCTTGCTTTCATCTTCTCGAAAAGATCTCCTCTCTTCTTTTCACGACAGTCCTTGAGAAAGCTTTGATTCATTCTTAACATTTCTACTCCATCTACTCCCCTGTCGAATCGAAAACCACCCTTGATCTCACATTTTCCATTCCTCTACTCCATTCAGTTTTTTTTTTCTCATCTCTCTGACTGTACAAAACTCGTCACTACTTTGTGCACCATCTTCTTTCTTTTTCCTTTCTCTCTCTCTCTCTCTCTCTCTCTCTCTCTCTCTCTCTCTCTCTCTCTCTCTCTCTCTCTCTCTCTCTCTCTCTCTCCACATCTTTGTCCCTCCAGTTTCTCCTGATTATTGCGCTGCTCAACACGCATGAATCTCACATGTCCTGTGTTTCCCTGCATGTACATTAACATTCCTTTTCCTCTATCATACACAACCGCACTTATGCGTTCTCTAATTTCCTCCCCTCCCCTTCCACATCCTATAATCATCGATGAAATACCATTTCCTCTCTACATGTTTTTTTTTTTTAAACCCTTTCCGAGTGGGATTCAGTGGTGTTGTGCTTGCAGGCGTCAAGTCGCTGTGAGTCCTGTCGATGCTTGCAGGCGTCAGGTCCCTGTGAGTCCTGTCTGTGGGGATCAATAGCCTCCCCGAGTCGCTTGTCGACGTATCTTGTCACATCATGTCGCCAGCGTCGCCCTCGACTCCTGCTCTCTCCCTCAACCCCAGCCTCCCCCCGTCCCCTCTCCCCCACCCCCTACTCTCTGGCTCTGCAGCCTTCCCTTTTCCACACACTGAACCGAGTTACGGATATAACGGATAACTCACTTGAATGTGGACTCAATTTTCCATTTCGAGTACAAATAAAATATGCCATGGTTTAAGCTCTTTACCAACTATTTGCATGACATTACTTTTAAATACTTCGATACATGCAAAGGGCCTGATTCTTTCAGCCCATACTTGTCCAGCTGGAAGGAAGACAATGTGGCAGTGCAAGGTTTATCATCATTTTGCTCTAAATGGAATTTCATTAAAAAAAAATTTTAGGGTAGCACAGCAAACAAGTTCTCCTGTGAAGACAATTTTTTTTACGCTGATTAAAGTAATGATTTTATCTGTCTGATATTTTAAAGGCATTCAATTTTTCATTCCATTCAATGTATATATATATATATATATATATATATATATATATATATATATATATATATATATATTTCACCACTATAAAGGTTGTTTTAATGCTCTGAGCAGCTTTTATAATAATAGCAATGTATCTAAATAAAGAACCCTCCCCCCCCCCCCAAAATAAAAAATGAAAACAAAATGAATAAATATACAAGATGAAGCTTCAGACACTAAGTAGGTTTATGCACCTTGGGCTTAGGAAACATGTGTCATATCTTGATCGCTCACTTTATACTATCCTTTTTAATTCCTCACGCTTTATTTTCATTTTGCCCGAAAACGACTTCAAAATTATTGGGATTTGTGCTACACCTTGATTTTATTGAATAAAATTCAATAGTTCTGGTCATTGAATCAACTCCACTCTATGATATCCGGATCCGAGCAAGCGACTCCCACACGAGTCGTAGTTTCCGCATCCTCCAGCCGGCATGAGGCTTGAAGCCAGAGCGAGAAATTAGAGCCCCTGATTATTGGAGTCTAATCTTTCCGCCTGTCCAAACATTTAAAAGATGAAAGGGCCAGCGCTGGGCTTTGATCTTACACTGCTTGCTCCATTCGCTGGTTTTTTCCACTTTTGCTTTTACCTCTAAGAATTTTCAAGTCTTTTTTTTGTCTCATTTTTCTTAACTCTTAAAATTTTATTCTTTCCTTCTTTTATTCTTTCTTCCTATTTCTTTTCTCTTCTTACACAAATCTCATTTTCTCCCCAAATATGCTATTTACTCATTCTCTCTCTCTCTCTCTCTCTCTCTCTCTCTCTCTCTCTCTCTCTCTCTCTCTCTCTCTCTCTCTCTCTCTCTCTCTTCTTTCGCTTTCTCTTCTGTCTTTGTTCTTACATGTCCTTGTATCTCTTTTTCACTCTGGCTTTGCCCCTGTTTATCTCTGTCTATCTCTGTCTCTATATGTCTGTCGTCTGTCTGTCTGTCTGTCTGTCTGTCTGTCTGTCTGTCTGTCTCTCTCTCTCTCTCTCTCTCTCTCTCTCTCTCTCTCTCTCTCTCTCTCTCTCTCTCTCTCTGTGTCTCTGTCTCCTCCTTGGAGAGAGATCGGCAAGTCACATATGTCACTCTCTTTTTCACATATTTTCTGATACCGCTCACTTTCCCTTATTCTATTTTGATAAACTCTATGTTGCTTCTTTCTGCTCCGAACGTTCGGTTAAGAAATATCAGCCTTGGCGCGGCGTCTCAGGCGTGCTGTCACCATGACAACAAGGGTACACCACTTCGCTAGTCTGTTTACAGCTGCGGGTAAAGTTGGTCCATGTCCTCCCGTAGTTTGGACTACTCTAAGGTTCGTTTTACCCTCACCTAATGGTTTGTTTCAATCTATAACTTTATTCATAACAAAACTTGGCTTGGTGGTTGACACTTTAAATATTGTAGTATGCTGCCATTTCCAGTTTAAAAAAAAAACAAAAAACAAACTTCTCTGTGCGTGACTGTTAAACATGGTTTGGTACTAAATTTACCATGCCCACTGATATTGCAATAGTATGAACTAGAAAACAGCAAGGTACACATTCCCAATCTATTTAAAGATCATTTTGAATGCTCTCTATAAATTCCCAGAAAAAATGCCAAAAGGTGCAAGGCCTGCAGGAATGTATAATATTTTTACTTGACTTACAGTCCACCTTTGTGTGTGGTTGTCCCGTCTCGAAATCTTCAGTCTCGGACGGGTGACAATGAGCGTTTCCAAGGATCTATAAATAGATTAGCTAACAATGTTTACTGCCATCATGGTTCGATAGACCAGGCGAGAGGTCAAGAAACCCTGGCAGTCTAAGATTTCAGCATGAAACCGTTTACTTTCCTCAATTTGCCTCAATTTGCAAAGAGGGCTAGAGACGAGCCAAGTCCACCTTTAATATGATAACAAAGAGGGCTAGAGACGAGCCAAGTCCACCTTTAATATGATAACAAAGAGGGCTAGAGACGAGCCAAGTCCACCTTTAATATGATAACAAAGAGGGCTAGAGACGAGCCAAGTCCACCTTTAATATGATAACAAAGAGGGCTAGAGACGAGCCAAGTCCACCTTTAATATGATAACAAAGAGGGCTAGAGACGAGCCAAGTCCACCTTTAATATGATAACAAAGAGGGCTAGAGACGAGCCAAGTCCACCTTTAATATGATAACAAAGAGGGCTAGAGACGAGCCAAGTCCACCTTTAATATGATAACAAAGAGGGCTAGAGACGAGCCAAGTCCACCTTTAATATGATAACAAAGAGGGCTAGAGACGAGCCAAGTCCACCTTTAATATGATAACGAAGAGGGCTAGAGACGAGCCAAGTCCACCTTTAATATGATAACGAAGAGGGCTAGAGACGAGCCAAGTCCACCTTTAATATGATAACGAAGAGGGCTAGAGACGAGCCAAGTCCACCTTTAATATGATAACGGAGCGAACTCTATACATTGCGTTGGAAATTAATCAGAGGGTCCAAATAGCGCACGGAAAGTTCAATGCTTCAAAATTATATTCAAATTAAAAAAATAAGTATGATGAAATGATTTTTATAAGAAAGAACACATGTGCTTTGAAAATAATCGATGAAATATGAATTGTCATCATTGCATTAAAATTTCATACCTGTTATATACTACTTTTCGCATCTTATCAAAAGTCTATTGCCACGACACCTTGTGGTCCAGACACTCCGTTACGGTCAAGCGGCGACAGTCTGAGTAGACATCACCAGAATGTTTCGATCTGTGACGTTCACAGTTCAACGACCTGCTCTAGTTGAAAGGTCCAAGCATCTTCCAAGCAAATAGTTCGCCATGTTTCTGGTGTCTCGTCCTAAAACTTGCCTCATTTTACGAGATTAAAACTCGCTACAAACATGAGGTAACATCAGTTCTGCGGTAGATCAGATGTGAGAAAGTCTGGACTCTGCAGTTCTCAGATTGTTTAGAACAAGAATAGGTTTTACATTTTATCTCCCTATGTCTCTGTTTTTCATTCGAGAAAAGAGTAGCTTTATGCGTAAAACAAAGTTATCAACATTGTAAAATCGCCTTATTTTACTATGAGAAAATTTCACTGGATGTAACGATCTCGGTGTTATAGAGGTAAAACGGTCTGAGTCGGGCGATTTTAAGTTGCCTAGAATAAGCAGAGACAGGACAGTAGAAAATAATTTTTTTTAAAACTCTGAAACACATGTTTATCTCCCAATAATATCCATTCAGATCTATGTTCACGTTACGAGCAACGCCAAAAAGTTCTTTCTATAAATGTAATACAAAATTCGAGGCCCTGTCAAAGCTACACACTGCAGCAGTCATTTCGCCGATCTATGTTTAGATACAGAGAAACAAACTGTCGGCATAATCATTGTTGCGGAACATTGTAAAGTGTTGTTCTGTATTTGTTTATTTGATTGTTCTTACTTCTCAAAGCGTCAAAGGTCCTTTACTCTTCATGCTGGTGATGAAACATTTTCCATGTATTCCTTGGCTAATTTTACAACAATGATGGTTTCTCAACGGAAGCTAACAAGCACATAGCTGCGGTATGTTTCCACCGTGGACCTAAGCTTATTTGCAAACGGGGATTGTCACAACTCGATAGTTTTAAAATTTTTCACAAGTGTTACGCCTAAACTTTTTCTCCATTTGCTGAAGTAAAAAATATTGATGTTCTATTTTTCAGGTCTGCATGCCACTATTATTACTTTGTGCACACTAAGGTGTGTCTTTGAGCTTGTGTATCAGGCGATTATCTTTATCCAGACTGATTCAATAACCTCCAGCTTCATTTACAGAAGATTACAATACTTCACGCTTCTATTTCTTAATTTGACCGTCTGATAGCACCCATGGTTCATTGTTTTGGCCAATTATGACGCGATGACAAAAAATTCTTTAAATTTTTTAAGAAAACAGATTTATTTTAACCTGAAAGAGGTTATTTTCCACGTGAAGACAAAACCTAGAACGAGAACCTCTGCTTTTGAATCTTGCTTTAACCTGAAGTTTATCTAGATACCAGCTGATGCCCTAGTCACAACGAGCATGTACAAGGCTAAAAGAAAATGTCAAGTTGTAGTATTGTTGTGAATGCCTCTTACCGCTGTTTTATGTGGCGAAGTGGTAATTGACAACTTTAACATAACACCCCATTGAGTGCTTTTTTCCCACCAAATTTGTTATCATTTCTAAACAATATGTACTTATAGACACTTAGGGTTTTTTCCCATGAAGTGTTTCCGGAAGCCTTAAGGGTGTTTTCCCACATTCGAACCGCCTGTTTTCCTCTCCAGTGTTGCGCCCTGCATAGTGAGATTGTTGAGCACTAATTAAAAAGCTCCCTGCAAAGACAGCAAACGCAATGAATTTGTGAAGCAGAGGCGGAGATCACGGTGAATGACTGCCGCCGGGGGGCGCTCAAGATTTTCTATAAAAATTTGTTTAGCATATAGGAACATCTATTAAAGGGAAACAACTAGAAAAAAACGATGTCTGCGAATACAATGCAAAGGGATGTAATTCGAGTTGCAGGGGAGCGAACTCCTGCCTCGTTAGGGGAGAGAATACAATGTCATTAACAGATGAGGGTTATATGATTAACACATTTAGTGCGTCGTGCTTCGTCAATGGGCCAGTGTGTCAAAAAATAATATCATACAAGTGTCTGCAGCACGGCGCTTATGTGTGCATTGTGTGGAATTTTATGGGCTTAACCAGTCGTGTAATTTAATAATTTTCTCCAGTCTACATAGAAGCTCGTATAATGGCATTGTGGTTTAATCCTTTCCCTATTACTGACTTGACAACGGCCCGTCCAACTCTGTTTTCTTAACCTTCCTTCTAAATAAATATGATCACCGGAAAACGCAACACGTTTTGTCCTGGCCAAAGAAACTATCTAGAATAACTTGAGGTTTCTTATTTTTCAGACTGAGAAAATTTATATTCCCTTGAGAACTTTAAACATTTCTGTCTCAAGATTATGAATGTCATGCCAAGATCTTGAACGCAGAAGATTTTCAAAAAGACTGCGGTAAAACATAGGATGTGGATTTTCCGACTTATTAAGAAATGTGATGTTTTTATTTTTACTTCATTAATATTATTTAGCTAATAAAGGAAACCGACTACATCTGTGCTTTCCTAAACTGTTTCTGGATCCTTTAAAATGCTTATTAGAAAGCTGAGAATTTTTGCATTTAGTGCTTTAAAAAGCATTGCCTTGCGGTATTCTTTAAACCTACATGAATAATAATGAATGTTTTTACAAAAGTCTGTAAAAAGGTTTGGATTTTACAAAATTAATGAAATATTCTTATTTTGAAAAAAAAAAATGTTTACAGATTTCTTTAAACATCCATTATCACATAGGTTATAATAAATAGGCAACTACGAGGTCTATTTATCAACCTTCTGTCTTCATATCAGTCTTTTTTCTATCTACTTATGCGTCTGCATATCTATTTTTTTTTTATTATCTTTTAACAGTGTCTTTATCCATTTATCTCTTTGTTTTTAAATCTTTCTTTGCACATTTGCATTTTTCCTCTTTTCCAAACCATTCTATCTTCTAGTCTTATTTCATATTACTGCACCTTTACCAATTATAATAGCAGAACAAAAATCTAAAAATCGACATTTTGGTGGGGACACTCTTGCAAAGGAATTGGTATAGAAGTCTGCTTCTAAACCAAACCCGATCTCGCAATTCTATCACGGACAACGTGTGCACACCAGTACCACCATTCTGTCTTGTCAGATGGTACTGATGCTAAAGTCTCAAGTTCTGTCCCAGTTCCTTGTACTCGGGAGCCATAAAGAGGAAGAGCGTTGGTGATACATTTGCTAACACTACATTGGTAAAAGCATGTAATAATTTCATAGAAATAAAAATACTGATATAATTCATCAGGTATTGAGGAAGTTTAACTTTCATTGATATCCTATTTTCATTTTTTTTTCATTTTATTTTAAGGAAACATTAGTGATCTATACAGAGAAATTGAAAGACACAGTTAGGGAGAGAGAGATAGCAGAGAGATAGCATAGAGAGAGAGGGAGGGAGAGAGAGATAGAGAGGGAGGGAGAAAGAGAGAGGGAGAGAGAGGGAGGGAGAAAGGGAGAGATACGGAGGGAGAGAGAGAGAGAGAGAGAGAGAGAGAGAAAGAGAGAGAGAGAGAGAGAGAGAGAGAGAGAGAGAGAGAGAGAGAGAGAGAGGGAGAAAGAGAGAGGATGGGGGAGGAGGAGGGTCGGGAGGGAGAGAAAGCGAAAAATAGGCGAAAAATAATAAGGGGAATAAGAGAAAGAGATGTAGCAAGAACTATAAGTTAAGCTGGAAAGAGACGAAATTGAAAAAGGCCCAGAGAGATGATATGGAATGTAAAAGAAATACCACGAAGAGGAGTTGATGACCTCCCTTGCCAGGACAAACCTGCACCACAGACAGACATAGGTGTCACAGGTACTAAACGTTGGCCAGATCTGCTTCGCGCCTGATCTCCATGTCAAAGCCCGGTTGTGGAGGTCCCTTGCCTCGAGGTGTGGGTGGCAGGCGCCTGGGCCAGCACTGGGCATTCTCAGTTACTCCACCGACCAGTTTCAGACCGGGTGAAATCAGTTCCTATTGGGATTCGACTGTCCGGGTCTAGCATCAGAACCGGATGATCGGTCCCGAATCGAGTGTTTTCAAGATGAGTTTTGATTTAAGGACAATAAATCGGGATGAGTTTGATTCAATCACCGGTTAGGTCAGGACTAGATCACGAGTCCAGAGTTCCAGCACTATGAGACACATTGATTGAGAGAAAGCGCTGATCGTGGTATATGGTGAAGACATCATTCTACTGAGCTCTCACCATGACAAAGTTTAATGAACAAACGTTTACCAAAGATAAATCAACTCTTAAAGGATATAAAGTTGCAGCCACCCTGTCTGATTTGTCTCCATGTTACTGGATTGTTTCACTACTAAATTGAGAAATGTTGCATCATATCTTTTAAAGATTATTTTCTTAATTTGACATTGAAATTGTCATAAACGCGCTTCAATGATTATGCTTGTTTTGCTTGGTGCCATATTTTATGGTAATATTAAGTGTGGTAGACATAGTTCTTTCTGTATATGGCTTTGAGAATATCAGTGGTTGAATCAACTCAAATTTTTAAAATAATGGCGGCAAATGTGAATGGAATTAGGCTAATGGTTTGCAGAAAAAGATGAGCATTGTAAGAGCTCTCACAAAACATTAACTTGAGTACAGTTAAGCTTTTAGTGTTTGCTAGTACTGAAGCGCTATTGCTGACATCTTCGAAGAGTTAAAAGTGCTCGAAAACAATGGTGGTAATATCAAAGTTCGTAGGGAGCGAATTCTAGTCAGTAAAAAAAACATTGCAGTACACAACTTAAATGGGTAGAAAGATTTAATCGATCTAGTTCCATATCTTGGCTATATGGGATATCATATTTGGCATATCCTGCCTGGTACTTATTTCCAAAAGCTTACTTTGCAAGCCCTTCGGAATCGAATCACGGTCCCGATCTAGTTTCAGTGAATCGAATTCATCAAAAGAATCTCTCTGAGCACATAAATCACCCAGCAGCGTTCCTGACTCTGCAGGCAGGGAGGTGTGTAATGGCACCAAATAAACGCCACTCGGCTCGCGGTTATGGTGTGTCAGATGGCACGGAGAGAGAGAGGTCGGCCAACCGCTAATGAAGGGACCTGCAGAAATATGTCAAAACCTTTGTCCTGTACCTGCTCTGGAATAGACCTCTTTATTATTCATGTTTGGAACGCTTGTTAGCTCAGTCACCATGGGCGAGGTACAGAACGATTAGTCTGAGAGTTTAAAGTTTGAAACCCAGCGTGGACATTTCAGCTTTTGCATTGGTTGGTCTCTTAAAGTTTAGAGGTAGGAATAGTATTCTCTGAAGTCGGTTTAAAACCTACAGTATGGAATTCTCCTCACCAATGATTCATATGCTCTCGTACAGTTATTTTTGTCCCAAAGGCCAGTCGCTATAATTGATCACAAATCGAAACACACATACTTTCATGCCTCAGGTGTTTAACTTTCCTTAGCGTCAAAATGGGGTCAATATATTTTTCAAAATGTGGTCTTTGCCTTGCACGTTCAGACTAAAATTATCAGGGACTTTGCTCCATCATAGTTTAGACCCCTATAACCCACTTCTTTCTGACAATCTTCATGAGTTTCTGAAGGAAACAAAAATAAGGTCATCTCCATGATCGACATTTTGTCTACAAAATGTTCACTGTGGCTCATTCTGTTCCCCTTCCAAAGCCTGTTGAACCCATATGCGATTGAGAGGCTGAGATAACTTCACAGAACTGGTATATATTCATATAATCTTCGTCGAGCTACTGTCCATCACGTTTCTCTCTTGCATTATGAATAGTAAAACTCATTGAAGAAAATATAATTATCTTCGTCTCAAACAAAACATGACTATTCTAGATAGACTTAATTTTAAGAAACATGAACAAAACAGATTTAAAATAAACAACAGGTGGAGTCGGGAAAAATTAGTATGATGAAATTAAAGTTAAATAATGTTGAAATGTATTTTTTTTAATTAATAGTGCTGTTTGAAAAAGCAAACTTTCAAGAAAAGAGCTGTTCTTAATATGAAAATGAATTACGTTGAGTGCTGGGAACAAAGAGCAAAACAAGAAAACTATTAGCGCGTTGAGTAATTTTATTTGAAAGCATCCTGCAAGCTCAAAAAAAAAAAAAAAAAAGATTCAACGATACAAGCGATCAGAAACATTTGAGGAAATATTAAAATTACAAGTCAAGCTTAAACGCAGATAAAACGGAAAAATTATTTCCATTTATTTACAACAACAACAACAAAATATTTTTTTTTAAAAATCTACGAGATCTGATATTTAAATTTGTGTATGTGTGCATATTAAATGAAACTAGAATGGCTGGAATACTTTCTCATCTAGAATCTTCCATATCTTTTTACTCAAACTTAACAAGGATTTCGGTTTAATGTTCAAATATTTCAAGAAATTGCTATAATATACATTGAATTTGGACGCTATTGAATTAATACACTTAGCTGATTTGTGATATCATTTCAGATGGACAAAGTTGACATTACTATTAACAAGACTGACCCAAATAAATCATCAACCTATGAACGCATGAACTCAATTTCTTTTACTAAGGCTTGAAAGCATCCAGCAACATGAGATAAATTATTTGTTCAATATTCTAGAACCCAATCTTAGAGTCTAATACCGCGACAAAGTGGCCTCGTTAAAGGTCGAGACTGAGCGTCACACGGCGTGAAGCATGTCGGGACAGGAGGTGCGAGACCTGTGGGTGATGGACGAGACACCCCTAATAATTTGTATCGTCTGTGGTAGCGGCAGGCCAGCAGCAGGTTTATAGTGCAATCATTGCCTCCTGGACACGTTCACTGGTGACGTTAATGCCAGGCCTGGCAGCTCAGCTGATACAGGCTGCACCTCCTCCTGCCAAGGTGAAGGACGACTGTAAAAGAGAAGTGAAGGTGGCTGCTAAACTTACGACCTGTTAATATTTTTTATAATACAATCATGTCCCAGTCGGGGTGGAGGGGAGGAGGGGTTACAAAGGGGGTGAGTGGGGGATGGATATCAGAACTTGAGGCAGGAAGTATATAAATAATTTTAACATTCCTTCTCTTTATCAGAACAAAATTTTTTGCCTATTAAAACCCTATTATTATCATCATCATTATCGTCAGTCCTACCACCATTTAAATCTTTAAATTTGTAACGTTTTGTTAAAAATCAAAATAATCGTTACCATAAACGCCATCATGATTTTCATCATCATCAGTATTATAATCATCGTAATAATCACCTTTATATCATCATTTTATAATCATCTTAATAATCACCATTATATCATTATTATTATTATTATAATCATCTTAATAATCACCATTATATCATCATTATCAATGACATCCTCAGTATGTGTAAAACCTTCGCAGTATCTCACTATCAGTCCTCATTATAAGAAATGATATGATTTTAACTAATTCCTTCTTCAACTCCAGCTCCCTGAATTGAAGGAAGAGGCAGCGGATAAGAACTAAACCATTGAATTGCTGCGTCCTAACAACTTGTAACACTTGTGGCCATTTTAAATCAATCCAAAAGTCGGCGAACGCCCAGAACTATGCTAGCAGACTCAGAATCTCTGATGATAACCGTATAATCAGTTGTAGAGTGCTGGAAAGACGCTGGCGAGACCGGAAAAATCCCCTAACGAGGATTAATCGCAGAGGTTAAGGGTCATCACAAGCCAAGGCAAAATACATAGAAAAGAGAAAGATGTAAGCAATAGCAATCTTGAGCATTAATAAAATACAGTGGACAGCGTAAGGGTCTCCACATAGACACTGGATTAAACTGTGATCATACCTCAGTCGAACATGAAGAAATCATATTCGTTTGTTTTATGATCTACTGCAGTCGTGAAAAAAATCTACATCGTCGGAGAACTTGACCATAGAGCCAAAGCAGACAAGTCTTGTCCCTATATGTCCAGTGAACAAAGAAAGGAACAAGGATAGCTTGAAACATAGATAAAGATGTTCGCAGCTATGGAGATCCGAATGAATAACACAAGCCACATTAAAGTTCGCAATCAGTTACAACCATTGAGTAACAGTAATATTGATAATAATAGGCTAATAATAATAATAATAATAATAATAATAATAATAATAATAATAATAATAATAATAATAATAATAATAATAATAAGAAGAAGAAGAAGAAGAAGAAGAAGAAGAAGAAGAAGAAGAAGAAGAAGAAGAAGAAGAAGAAGAAGAAGAAGAAGAAGAAGAAGAAGAATAATAATAATAATAATAATAATAATAATAATAATAATAATAATAATAATAATAATAATAATAATAATAATAATAATAATAATAATAATAATAATAATAATAATAATAATAATAATAATAATAATAATAATAATAATAATAATAAGAAGAAGAAGAAGAAGAAGAAGAAGAAGAAGAAGAAGAAGAAGAAGAAGAAGAAGAAGAAGAAGAAGAAGAAGAAGAAGAAGAAGAAGAAGAAGAAGAAGAAGAAGAAGAAGAAGAAGAAGAAGAAGAAGAAGAAGAAGAAGAAGAAGAAGAAGAAGAAGAAGAAGAAGAAGAAGAAGAAGAAGAAGAAGAAGAAGAAGAAAAAGAAGAAGAAGAAGAAGAAGAAGAAGAAGAAGGAGGAGGAGGAGGAGGAGGAGGAGAAACAAATAAACAAATTTAATAAGAAAATAAATTCATCAATTAACAAATAGAAAAAAAAATCTGCAATTTGAATCCAACAAGGTGGCTTTCACAGGTCGTTCATATTATGATAGGAAACTAATGACGAAGAGTCTTTGATTGAAGAGGTAAGTGCGCAATCCCATGGATACTGTATACGATTCCTTTACAAGGTTAAGAACTTACAGTCAATACAGACCTCGCATCAAACGACAGGACTTTATTCATAATATCTAGATTAAGACACAGGTTGATAAAGTTGATAATTTTTTGACACCCAAACCCCCAAAGCCAAAATGCAAATCAGATATTTGCACCACCCTCCTAGGCGCTTTTCCTTGACAGTTGTGGGCTTTCCCGTGGTGATTGATATTTTCGCCAAGATTTTAATACATGTAGCTGGCCCGAGGCCCCAACTTGCTATGTTATTGTATTTCCAAGTCTCGGGGAACTCTGGAATAGCAAGCAGACCCACCGCAGAAAATGTATACGGCATAATAATCGTGTCATGAAGCTGACAGTTAGCTGCAGATATTGTCCTCAAATTTCTCTTCATTCACACGTGAGAATCTAATGGCGCCTTTTCAGTCATGGTTTAAGAGGAGAAGAAGAAAATCTCTAGACACGTCACAAAATAATAGGAATGTGTGTATAGCTATAGGATTATTTAACAGGATGCAGGATGCCTACAACAAACTTGACTTGGTTATCCTAAAAGAGAATCCCCAGATAAAACACGTTTGGTTGCAAACAACGAAAATGATCATTCTGTGCAACTATCAGTGTCAATAGTCTGTTGCACAGACTTTATGTCATACACAGACATCAAGGAAATTAGTTTAGACCATCAGTGCAAGAGGCAGTCCAAGCGTCTCTATGGGCTTTGATTGCAAATTTTAAGAGTGAAAATTCATATCTTATTTGATTTTTCCATTGAATTGCTAATTATCTATAAGAGTCAAAATACTCTGACCTGCGGAATTACAGGCTAAAAAAACTAGACGAAACATAAGGCTCAAAAGGGGACAGGAAGGAAGACGGACCCACTTGATACCATCCAACAGACATGTCCCTCATGAATAATTGAGACGATAATGGTCAAAGGTAAAGTTAAAATATCTCCCGATCTGCATGCAAACAAGGAAAACATACTACTATGGTGCTTAGGCTATGCCTAAGCCAAAGACACCGATAAAACTGAAATAGAAGTTTAGAAAAAGAAACAATACATAGGTTTGTGCGTCAGAATGCTAAGCCAAAATGTTTGCGTTGATTATCATGAGCAAAAAGCCATAACGACACTTTAGTTGGAACAGGCAATCTGTAAGTTGAAATCGGATTATAATAAATATCAACACGACTTTGTTGTTTCTACCACCACGATGTATGAAAATGTCCAAAAATAATAATTTTACAGGACTTGTGAAATTATACCCAACTGTTTTTAACAAAGATATTGATATTTCATGTAAAAGGCATAAATTCAAACGAGTTCCATTTACTTTGCGGCTTAAATTGAACACTATTGCTTAGGCTTTCGTAAAAAAAATGGTTTGATTGATTATCTGGATAACAAAATATCGCCCATAATTTCTTACATTGAATTATGAATCGATTTCATGTAATGACATCAGTAAATTAATTTTGCTTCATCTGGAACTATAACTACAGTGTATAAAAGCTCTCAGCTGAATTCAGCTCCTAAGAATGTTTCTGATCTCAAGTCTTTTCTTGGTCAATTTCAATTCCAAGCAAATTTCTCCAGAATCTCTCAACAGTAGTAGGGCCATCGTTTCGTCTTATCAGGAAGAACGTTCCATGTCAATGGGGAGCAGAGGAAGAAGCAGCTTTCAAAAAGGTCAAAGAATAACTCTGTACCGACACTGTCCTTACCCACTTTGACCAGTCACTTCCAGTCGGAATCTCATGTGATGCATCAAATGTTGGAATAGGTGCAGTCCTGTCTCACCGATATCCACTTGGAAGCGAACGCCCTATTGCAAACGTCTCAAAGACACTCACTCAAACACAGAGGAAATACAGCCAAATACAGAAAGAAGCTTTGGCTATAATCTTCGCCGTTTCAAAGTTCTTTTCCTTTACGGGAGAACTTTCATTCTGGTGACAGATCACAAACCATTGCTAATTTTTAGCCCTACTAAAGCTACTCCAGCTTTTGCAGCTAATCGGCTTGCGAGGTGGGCTTTAACTCTCATTCAGTATGACTTCGTCATCGAATACAGAAAAACCTCAGAATATGGAAATGCAGATGCACTGAGCCGCCTTCCAAATGAACGGGAAAAAACGTTCGATATGTAGATGAAGACGGGGGGGACACAGATACCGTGTGCACTATTAGATCCATCAGCTCTCATCTCAGCTACACAATCCCAACGTTTTGAGGAAAGAAACCAGAAAACATGTTGCACTCTCTACTGCGCAACGCTATTGCCAAGAAGGCTGGCCAGTATATGAAACCAAACCGTCACGTAAAGCACAAACAACATCAGATCTACAAATCCAAAATGACATCAGTTCTTTTGAGAAAGCCAAAGACTCTCTAAGCAGTGAAAATGGTTGTTTGCTGTATGGTTCCAGTGTCGTCATACCTCAATCTCTTCGGGAAGAAATACTCAAACTGTTACATCTTGGTCACTTTGGCATCGAAAGAACAGCAGTTTACTGGCTAGGGATTGGCAAAGAGATTCATGATCTGTGCAAATCAAATCGTGCTATTCATGTTGTGAACATCATAAAAACCCATCAAAAGCTCCTGTGCATCATGGATGTTCCCGGAGAAACCATGGAGACGAATCCATGTCGATCACGCAATCAACTTTATGGGTTGGAATTGGCTGATTATCGTTGATGCGTTTTCTAAGTATCCCTGCATACACCCTACGCAGTCAACCTTGACATAGTCAACCATTGAGCTGCTAGAACAAGATTTTGCTCATTTCGGGTATCCGCACACAGTTGTCAGCAATAACGCTACGTTATTTTCATCTCCGATGAATTCTAATCTTTCTGTAGAGAGAGGGGCATCATACATCTTACCGGAGCACCATATCATCCAGTTACAAATGGAGCAGCAGAAAGGATGTTGCAAAGCTTCAAGAAATCTTTGAAGAAGTCTTTATTGCCACCCAAAGCTGCGCTCCAGGAATTTCTGAAGCAGTATCGGCGAACTCCATTGCCGAGTGGATTATCTCCGAGTGAACTCCTCAACGGTCGTCAAACCCGAAGAAAGATCGACGTTCCCAAACCTTCAGTTTCACACACAATGCTTCATAAAGAATCAAAGAAGGTGAACGGTTCGGAACAAACATTGAATTCTTTCAAGTTCAGAGTTGGAGATCCGTGCTATGCTAAAGTGTTCATCAGCAAGTCTGAGAAATCTCCGAAATGGGTACCAGCAGTTATCACCAAGGTGCTTGGTACTCGATCTTGCAACGTCAAAGTCTGTCCATCAGGAGCAACATGGAGGCGACACATCGAGCAGCTTCACCCGCTATTCAGATGTAATGACAACGCAGAACCTGGAGAACTTCCCGAAGAATCCAGCTGTGGGAGTTTCACCACTCAACCTGCTGAGGATGTCGCAGTCGCACCCACCATCATCGCAGCAACTGGAAGCAATAGAGGTCTCCCAGCTGTCCCAACCAGGAGGTCTCAACGTTAAAAAAGACCATCTAATGAACTAAATCTTTAAAGACTGATATCCTCATTAAGACTTGACACACCTATGCTCTCTTAATTATTTATTGATTTCTATTCTATATCAAGCGATTTATTTAATGGGAGAAACCTTTTTGTGGGGGGTAGATGTTGTAGTGTTTCCAAATATCAATCTTGCAAGTCTGTATGTGAGGAACTCTTCACTATGAAAAGTGAAGTGGATGATCATTCATCACTGGAAGATCGGAAAAAAAAGGGTCGTTTTGGGTATTAAACGGTCTTGTCCGTTTATATCCAAGTTCTTTGTGAATCATAATTATTATTCCGCAAAGTCATGTTTTAAACACAAATCTAAACATAGCAGCATACGAAAATTTTAAGCGTGGACAAGCAACTGCCATACCATAACGGCGATGGTTGTTCTGTGACCAGATAATAGTAAATCCACGTCGCTTCTTCCCTGATCCAGCACACTTCTTCATGGAGGGTTCGTCAAGATAAACACTTTGATCAGCAAAACCTTACAGTTTTTCAATATAAAATGAAATCATTTTAATACTCTTATGGTCTTAGGGCATATGCGAAGGTGAAATCCAAATACGTTAAATCTTTTCACAGATAAGTTTATTGTTATCTGAAAAATTCAGAAGTTACACAAATCCATCAACAGAATGAAAGAATATCCTAATCCTACTGCAAAGATATTGTATTGAAAGAGTAAGGACTTTTTCTTCAGTTCAGTCCTCTTTAAATCTAGACGATCAATGGGATACAATGGAATGGTCGAGCGATCAACTAACCTTCGTTCTGCTCTATTTATAGGGTTACGAGGGGCTTCGTTTAACTTAAAACCTGTCCAACTCATTATCTTGTCGTTGGATCTTGCTACGTGCCCATACCACCCCAGTTTGAGTTTGTTTTAAATGTGTTCAAAGATCCTCAAAAAGCCCAATTGCTTGGCTTTTTCTGTTCTTCATTATTGTTATGACATGACTTCTATAGCATCTCATGTTTGTAGAACTCTAAGTAAAACCATAAAACACATTTGTACCCTGAACATAACCGTTTACTCCCTCTCAGCTGCCAGTGACAAACACAAAGAAAAAAAAAAACAACAAAAAACTCTTTCGCTTGCCAAAGAGATTTCCGCTCACATTAACTTCTAGCTTTCGGTGTTTTACGGGGCTTCGATATGACTGAGTGTTTTCTCACAAGTAAGAGTCTCAGACAAATGTGATTTCTCGTATTAGAGGCTTCCTAGAGATGGAACGCCCATATTTGACATATTGACGTCCCTGGCGGATTCCAATGGTGGACAAGAAACCCTTGCGAGACGGTAGGCAAATAGGTGGAGGCTCCACTTGTCTTCCATATTATTTGAAATTTGGTTCAGCGAAACGTTTGGCGCATTTCGCAAATATTTTAGTCCACGTTGAAGCGTCATTGGCATAGATTCGAGGAATGTCTTTCAGATAGAAACTCTATTTTCAGCCAGATCTCTTTTTTGCTATACAAGGCTTTACCGTCCACATTTTTCTAACATTAACGCCAAAGTGTAGTTCCAAACATGATTATTTTCACCTGTGTTTGTTTTCCAGAGAGAAATTCCTGTGAGTTTCGCGGCTTCGTCTCTCAACGTCGGTTTGTCAATTTTGGACACCATCGGTTCATTTCCCCAGTTCTTGACGGGAGCTCAAGTTTAATTGGCAAAAGAAAGGTCTGAGGTCACCGAATTGTGAAAGAGCTATACCAAACAACAACAAAAAATATCCCATTTAATCAGATTTAATCTGATCGATGAATTAGGAATTTTCTGTTATTCAATCCTTGAACAATCGTCTCATCTTTATGATGAACTTAGGCAATGTTTGGAAGCGATCGCTTGTGTCTGGTTGCTCTAGCACAACTCTGTGAAAGTGCTCTCCGGACTTCTTTGCTCACCCAGAAATGTTTCTCGGCTGCTGAAACACATTTCCCCATATTGTTATGTGTATCACATAGTCCCACACAGAGGGAAAAAAATGTGGGGAAGAGAGACCCCAAGAAGATGTGTATCCAGTCATAGGAGCTCCCTTTATTTAGGCAACCAAATCATTGTTTCCTAAGCTTGCTGTCTCACCAATATAGAAACCTCTATCTCGAGCCAGGTATCTCCCAAAAAGTCACACGGGTAACTCTCTAATGTGGAACAAACAAATCCTGCATGACCTCTTGTGGGCAATTCTCAACCCACATAGTTGAAAACTCTGGTCTCTCTGAAACTCTAGAAGGGACGCAAGTCAAACGAGGCTAGTATAGCGTCTTTATTGAAAATGTAGTCTAAAGAAGGATAATCGGAAATTACATGAATGCTTGTAGCTGGCAGACGGATCTCGTTCCGTTCCGTGTACAGTATTTGCTTTTGTATTTAAGACCTGTTTATCTTAGTGATTCCCCGACTCATCTTATTCAGGTTTAATTGTGTGAGCTAGATAAACGAATATCTTCCTGTAGTTTCCAAACACTGGGCAGACGGTATGGTTCACTTGTGCGGCAGAACTCGAGGCTCGTAAACCTCTTGGTTTTCCCTGGAGTTGACTTAGCGCCCAAAACAGCACTTCTCGACACAAAGACCGTCGGAGTCTGGGTGGAATCGTTAGCGCAGGGCTTGTGATTACCCGTTTCACCGCCACAAATGAAAAGGTCGGACGCGGTTTCCCCACTAGGTCAACACCGTTTGAGTATGTACTATGTTTCGTGTTCTGGGTCCCCTAAGTTCCTGTAGAAATCTCGCGCGGTGAGGTCAATATCTTTTGATGTGAAGGAATAGTCAAAAATATTTCGAAGGGCGGAAACGGTGAAGTCCTCATCGGAGTTTTCCGATCCTGCTGTGGGTTCTGTCGCGGGGATTAGTCCTCTCCGGTCCTGTGCCGTTCTGCTGGCAGACGTAGATTTGGAAAAACCTGGCCCTCCTACATTCTCTTTCCGCTTTTCATGTCCCTTTTGGCCACCCATTTTCTCTCATAAAATACATTAGCGCATTTGATCATTTATGAAAGATATTGAAACACTGACGACCGATTTTCGTGCACTACATGAATTTCTAATCATCATCAGGGTTTATATTCAACTTCACGTAGAACAAACATTTTGGGAGATTTTCTTACTTCTATTTTTTTTTCTTGATGTTGTTTCGTGACCCTTGTATTGTGAATTGGCGAATAAATCTTGAAATTGATAGTTCTTGCCGCTATTTCCTCTTTGCACTACATTTGCAAGCTAGTGCAAGTTCGTTTTTCAGATTAATCTACTTACTGTCACATCCATAACTACCTTTGAGTACTTTGTGGTTGAGGCAACTCGATTTGAAAACTTAAGATAAATGAAGAACATCATGAGATACTTTGTTGAAGGAATTCTGAAAAACGCAAATGTGCAGAGAGCTCAAAGGGGGGAGGGGGAGTCAACAATTTTTTTGCAGTTCCATCAACCAATTCTTTTTCAGATGATATGACAAAGTTTACCATTTTTTAATAACATCTCGACCGCTTAAAATAACGTTGTCTTAATACTGGCTACAGTCTACCCACAATATTATAAAAAATTGAACGATGTGGTATGTGGACTGCTTCATATGAGCAATAGATGCGCTAATTTATAAATTTCATAGAACCGAATAAGCACTGAAAATTTTTCACTGGTAACTTTGGCGGGCTGTGTTTCTTCAAAGCAGGTGTGTGCTAAAATATTTCTGCTTTGTATGTACCTGATCCTGTTCAGTAAACTACATTCTAAGACTCAGAATTTATAATCGGTGCCAATAGACCACAGTGTGTGGCATTTGCCGAATACGAAACAAAAGAGATCTAACACTTTTACCATATAGCAACTTTTTAAGCAGCCCAGGGAGCTTTTTACCTCTGTGAAGCTATTTTCCTTGATTTTGACTGTTTCCTTTGCTCTTTTCTTTTTTGCGTAAGTTTTGGTTGCTAAGTAAATCCTGATTAGCGCATAAACAAGGAAGGAGGTTGGAACGCCACGCCCACAGGACGAGGCGAGAAGATACTATTTGAAGACAAACCACCAGAAGCTGATACTAGATCTAGTAGCAATCAAGCAAAACCAATAAGCTTTGCTTAATTGTTTCGATAGGTCTCGTAGGGGTGTCACGGATGATGATGGTGAAGACGTAAAATCGACCCATATTTATTTGATCATGTCTGTAGGTTAAGACTTGATTTTTTTTTTAACATCCAATACTGTCATATTTTTTTTTATTTATTCCTAAACAGAATTGAAGAGAAGTATAAAAAACATTTGCTATAAATCGCACACTGTAGATAAGTAAAATGATTGAATCGGTTCAGTTAAATAGAAAAAAAAATCCCTAATCTTTGTCTCCGAATTAGAAAATAAGTAGTTACATTCCCTAACTCTTCCAGCCCAAAAAGGCTAGCCTTCTATACCTCTCTTCCCCCCCCCCCTCTCTCTCTCTCTCTCTCTCTATCTATCTATCTAACTATCTCTTTTCTTTCTCTCTTTCTCAACTCTTCTCCAACCCACCGTCTTTTTTACTGCTCCTCTCTCACTTTGTCTCTCCCTCCTTTCACTCATTGTTCCAATCTCTCTTTCACACACTCCATCTTTCTCACTGACTCTCCCTCTCTCCTTCTCACACTGCCTAAGCTTGTCAAGCCCAGAGTAAGCCGACCTGTAGTTTATTTTTCTGGGAATTACACCCAGGTTCCTGCCGACCGAGAAAACAATAACACCATGACGTAGCGGGGACAAAGACCTGACACTGGTCAATCCAACAAGATAAACCGAGGAGCAGTGAAACCAGTTCCTTCTGCCTGCTTGCTTTTCGCACTTTACCTGCCTCTTTCAATCTGAATTATTCCGCGTGTTTTAGCTCATTCCGAGGCGCGGGCGATTTATCGTGCCGCACCGCCAGGAACCCGCGCGACAATCACTTTGTTTATCGAGTTATAAGAAACGCGCAGTGAATCGTTCCTCATTTGAAACGTGCCAAAAGTAATGTAGGAATTCCTGATTATTCGCGTTTACACTGAAGAAAATTGTGTAATATACGAATGATAGAGTCCCTACCTTTATTGTAAATCACGTGGTGTCTTAAAAAGACTGGCTGAAAAAGGTTGTAAAGTGTAAATGAATTTAGACCGTAAGCTCTTCTAGCTTGAGATAGGGTGAAATATGATTCTGTTGGGTTTTTTTTTAAATCCATTGATAAGAAGAAGTTTTAAGATGTATTTAGTTATTGGGAGATATGGGTACTTGGAAAACAGTTAACGAATCTAGGGTGGAACCGACTGGGACACAGATTTAAAACTACTATTTTACAAGGTGTATTCATAATTCAATCAACGTACTTCAAATATTTTCAGAATCATTATCTATTTTTTTTCAGAATCATTATCTATTTTGCAAGGTGTATTCATAATTCATGCAACGTACTTCAAATGTTTTCAGAATCATTATCTATTTTTTTTTCAGAATCATTATCTATTTTACAAGGTGTATTCATAATTCATGCAACGTACTTCAAATATTTTCAGAATCATTATCTATTTTGCAAGGTGTATTCATATTTCATGCAATGTCCTTCAAATATTTTCAGAACCATTATCTTTTTTGCAATGTTAAAGGCTTTTCAAAATATCGACAAACTGTTGCTTAGAAACTGTAGAGTTTACTGTTGAGGTTTTAGTCTCCTTACTTGAGGCTCAAGGGATAATACTAAGAGTGAACAGCAGAACCTAAATCACCCAGAATCGAGACCTCTGTTCTTTAATAAAGCGACAGATGAAAAATGTTAACAATGAAGGGTTAGGCTACGTCTTGATCCAAATTCTCATTTTAAATGTATTCAGAGGCCATTATTTTTTCTTCTTGACACTGTTATATTATTTTTTTTTTCATCAAAAATGTCCCTCAGACTTGTCTAAATACCCTATGGATATAAAAACCCAAAGGATGATTGAATATAATTTTCATATCGATAATGATGCTTGCAAACATTATTTTTTTCTGTTCTCAACACATATAATTAAAAACTGTCAATATTAGGCAACAATCAATTAAAAAAAATAAAGAGCTTTAAAATCTGACCTCTGTGCTTTAACTCAAGATTCTAAATAAAGAAATTAGACTAAGCTAAGAACATCGGACACGTATGTTATATAGATTATAATTATATGGAAAATATTTATTGATAAATATATGTCAATAAAAAGAGAGGGAAAGATAAAGATAGAGTAGAAAGAGTTAGAGACAGACAGACAGAGAAAGTCAGAGAAAGAGAGAGAGAGAGAGAGAGAGAGAGAGAGAGAGAGAGAGAGAGAGAGAGAGAGAGAGAGAGAGAGAGAGAGAGAGAGAGAGAGAGAGAGAGAGAGAGAGAGAGAGAGAGAGAGAGAGAGAGAGAGAGAGAGAGAGAGAGAGAGAGAGAGAGAGAGAGAGAGAGAGAGAGAGAGAGAGAGAGAGAGTTTATTTATACCCAGAACTATAATACCCAAAGATTATCACTTGAGTTTCATCAAGCGAAGCAACTTTAGGAATCGCTATAATTGTGATGTCCGGTCTAATATGATCTGTCATCTCAAGACTTGAGAGACGGTAATTTCGCTGGAGAAAAGTATCGCTACCACACATTGGGACTCTGTTCCCTTGGCTGCAGGTGGAGAGAGCAAGAGAATGTCATCATCACTACCGACGGTGAGATAAACACATCCTGATATCTGCGCAGATATGGCAGAGCTGGCGAACTCTGTGCTCAGCGTCAGTTTGCGGGGCGAAACATGCCCATACCATTCCTCCTCTGTTGACCTCAACACTTGCGGAAACAATAACAAGCCATGCCAATATTACAGATTCTGGTTTTCCTTACGTCTATGGGTACCAAGGGAAGACAGCTATTCGATTAAGGCGTTGTAATTACAATGTGTACTGTCCCCTTGAGGTATTTTGAGAACTGCGCGGCATTCACTCCCTCTAATGTGGTAGAAGCTCACTCTGAATAAAATAATATCAACTGGAGAGAATCATTGCCATCTTTATTGACATGTTGAGCGTGGGTGGTTTTCCTTGTTATGGAGAAACCGTATCTCCAACCCCCCCATCCCCTCTTCAGACAATTATATCTGCTACGATGATAATTTTACATGTTAAATCATAATACAACGGAAGGAAACAATTATCAGCTCAGTGAAGCAAATTAACATAGCTGAAAATTTGTCGAAATGCCAAAGCAGTAAGGAAGAAAACCGATCAAGTGGGTATGGTATTAAATTGTAAGATGCACCCACAACTACATTTGATATTTCAATAAATAAATAAATAAATAAATAAATAAATACATATTTGGTCGTTTTCATGGTCCACGGGTGGATTGGTTATACTTTTCCACGCCTTATGTAAATGCGAACAACTATGTTTCGAACGGTACTTGGTTTTGCTTCGTAAAAGAAAAAAAGATTACGATACGTTGATTCATGTGGTAAATAAGATGAGGTCAAAATATCTAAAATAGACTCAGGGCCAGAATCTGGAAGCAAAGGTTTGAGATGAAAGATTACAGCTTCAATGATACCATCGTCTGATCTATTGGTCAACAAGATTAGATTATTGATCAATAAATCCATTGGTCTACAGTATAAAGATGGAATCTTTCCAATATACCGTAAAGGTCTCCGTGTGGGAAATGCTCACAACCTTCAGAAAAAGTAGGTCTTACAGGTTAAAATCACAGAATAATTATATCTAACTACAAAAAGAAAACGAAAAATAATTCTTAAAAAGGATAAAATTAATTGCATCATTTATCCGCTAAAATTATATATATATATATATATATATATATATATGATATAATATAATATAACAAAAAACAATTATGCCGCATCTCTCCCTTCAATGTCCTTACTTTCCCTTCTTCAAGATTCGAACAGGCATCTTCCTGACACTAAGCTATAGAGTAGAGAAGCTGATTCCCCTGCTGTGAGACGAGTCACAGGGCCAGTAAAAAGGGGAAATCGTCCGTATCCTGTCCTGGTCTGTAGCTTATTTACATCAACTGCCACGATCTTTTGTCCAGGTAAGTGTCAGAGCCATTGTCGTCTGCTTGATTGCCGCAGGCCCGCCTTATCTTGCAGCCCGCTGGACCGAGTAGGTGTCAACAGTTTGATAAACAACATGGCGGCGGCCGTTCACCGTCTGCTGTCAGTCAAGCACAGAGGGAAGCTTGTAGATCTAATTATATCATGTACCGTGGGCATAGATCTTGGCTCTGTGGAATCTGCGCTGTGGTGCACTGGTCTAGTCTTTAATTAACAACGTGGACAGTCCAGGCGAAAAGGGAAAGGTAGAAAGAAGATGGAGTTGAAGTTGCCAAACAGTTACGGTATGGTGTATTTTGGGGATAAGATAAGATGCACTAAAAAAAAATAAATAAAGCTTCATGGAAAAGAGTCAGATTACAGAATACAAAGGCAGAGAGGGTAAAAAAAGAATAAAGAAAAAGGGAATGAGAAGTATTGCCTGAGTAACGAGAGGAAGGAGAACAATCATGGAGATCGAGAGTGAGATAGAACTGGAGAAAATTGAGAGAGGTAGACAGGTGTTGTGTTATTGAAACAGAAAGAAGGAGGGAGAGAGGAAGACTTACGGGAAAAGAACACAATCAGGACGACAAAATTAACAAAAGGTAAATTGATATAGTCGAAAAGCGAGTAAGAGAGAGAAGAAAAGGAGGAGACAAGCGATAGAGAGGATAGAGACAAAGAAAAGTAACAGAGAAAGAAATAGAGTGTGTGTGTGTGAGAGAGAGAGAGAGAGAGAGAGAGAGAGAGAGAGAGAGAGAGAGAGAGAGAGAGAGAGAGAGAGAGAGAGAGAGAGAGAGAGAGAGAGAGAGAGAGAGAGAGAGAGAGAGAGAGAGAGAGAGAGAGAGAGAGAGAGAGAGAGAGAGAGAAAGAGAGACCAAACGACCAATCTCATTGTAAACGGTTATACCACCATCGACACACTTATTATATTTCTTCTTTTTTGGTGTTGTTTTTACCCACCAGGTGTGCGGTCTAAAGACTACTTTTCTCGCCATGGTTTCCCCCCTCCCCCGCCCCCTACTCCCATTTTCCGGAGAGACAGGCAGTATGTTCGGCAGTTGAGTGGAAGTTTTCAACATCAATGGGAGACGTTGCAATCAGACCGGACTTGACCTTTGCCTGACCTTTCTAAACTTATTACGGAACAACAAACCATGGTCTGGCTCATTCGCCATTGAGCGGCGAGGTATTATTGTCACATGATTGATTGTTCTAGTTAATCCTCCAGTCTTTCACAGATTTGGGCAGTATGACACGAGACAAAAGTACAACTGGTCAAGGAAAAAAAGTACATGTCCCCAGCTACCTCCATGTACGCTTACTATAAAGTGTTGGTCCAATCCATCGTATCATCTGTTCTAAGTTTTCGGGCTTGAGTGATCTATTTATGTTTTTGTGACTTTGACTTTCTGTCATAATTCTATTTAATTAAAAAATTAGAAAAAAAAAATTGCCCAACACTATTTTCTATGCAATACTAAGACTCGAGGATTCTCATTTTTTTGTGAATTGGTGTAGTTTTTCTGTGTCTGTGTTTGTAAACTTTATTTTCGACCTTGATTTTGTTTTTATTAGAACATAATCATGTTGCACATGGTGTTAAATTAACAGGCCTTTTCTGCTCGTTAAAAAGACGGTGGGTCTGTTAGGGAAGTCAGTAGACCAAGAACTCGATTTCAATCTACTCCATATTAAAGGATCCCTGATTGTTGGACATGGTTGTTTTCTGCTTAATGGCTGTTACATCATCTGTTTTTCCTTTCTACGTTTAGGTTGTTTGGAAAAAGATGGACTGAGGTTCTTTATAAAAATAAACAGATTTAAATTATAATATGATTAATATGAATTATCTTCATGATTGTGTCAATAATTATTTCAGACTCTAGACTGATTTAGATAGATCAATGTGTATCATAGAAGACTGGTTCAGGAAATAAAGGCATCATTTTTTAAAATCAATCTTTCCTAAAACTAATCATTATGTAATAAACCATGAAGCAGTCCTTAACTGCTATTGCTGGATAACTGCAAATAATATGAGGATGAAATAAGTTCAACGAAAATAATTTTCAAGGATGAGAAAGAAAAGAAATCAAGTGATAGCGGTGAGGTCAGCAAGAATTATGAAGACAAGTGAAAATATATACAAGAATGGCGAGTGAAGTTTTAAGGCCAGTCCATATCACAACCTCACAATAATGTTACTCGAAATATCAAAAAAAAAAGAAAATAGTGGAGAAGGGCAAAGATTTAGATTCACAAAGACTGAATTCTTGAAATAACAACTGCACAGCCTACTTTTAATACTAATTTGTTTTCTAAGTGCACCCTGCAGCATAGATCGATAAGGATAAACATGTATGACCATTTATGTCTATAACAGATCAAAATCTTACAAAAGTAATCATATCAGCAACAGTGATCTCCCAGTTCTAGTAATGAGAAATGTGTAGCTACTTAAGAAGGACTAAAAGATCGAATTTTGAATTTCAGTTTTTCGAATTTTAACTCGAATTAGGTGCAAATGTGATAGCGAAATTAAACTTTGTACCGAATAGATTACATTAGCCTCCGTCAAGCCAAGTTTCACCAAGCTTAATATCTCTTCAAGTTTCAGGCGAAAAGTATCTTTCTCTTGAGACCAACCGCAGAGAAGAAATAAGATTCATGTTTCCACCATGTTATCGTTACGGTGATTTTGATTCTTGCCAGTTCCTTGAGTTCCACCAAGACAAAGCTGCTTTGAAAACTTTCACACACGAGAGTTTTTCTTTGCTGACACTGCAATACATTCGGCTCCCTGGTAACTCACAAATCAAGAACATTACTGTACATACTAGGTTTAAGCGATTCACATGTCTGAGAAACGCAGAAGTAGTCTGTTATGAAGGTCAAGGACATGGTGAACCATTTGCCCAAAACATAAGCTGTAGTCTTTTGATCATTAATAATATCATCTATTTAGTCAGACGTTAGGAGAAGATTTTTTTTTAAATCTTCCCTAAAAGATGGGGGCTAAAATAAGTAACCACTATTCCATAGACGATAAATAACAGGTAGTGGGCAAAAAAGAAAGGGTGAACAAGAAAACAAAATACAAAACAAGAAAAAGGAAGAATAAATAAAACAATCATCCAGATTCCTCATTTCGAAAAAAATCCGGGTTTTTTATTAGTCTAGCCTGCAAGGGAAAGCATACGCTTTCTCTTTAACCTCTTGCTCTTGAGAGTTTTACCACACACGTCTGCAGCTTCTTACGGCTGTTGGTTTATGGGTAGCAAGTAAAAGCCTTCGCGCCGGTCAGACTGGACACCGAAAGCTAGAGATCTGAGTCGTGCAGCCTCTGTGTGGACCGTGATGGAAAGAAAATAACTCGGCTCAAGGAGATAAGAGTAGTTATAGTATCTTTTAACGTAGTGATTCGACCTTTGGTTTGTTGATTTTGTTTTCAGATTAAGTGCAGTATGATGCATCTGTCTGTACTACTTATGGTGTGGTTTCTGCTACAATAACCCTTCTCATTTTTTCACAGAAAACTTAGAATCTTTTTTAAGACTAAAAAGAAGTTTTCAATACCTTTTTAGGTTTTCAGGGAAAAAAATCATCTGAAACATAGCTCAGGAGAATGTTGTTATAAGTAATGATGTTGATGATAATAATAATAATAATAATAATAATAATAATAATAATAATAATAATAATAATAATAATAATAATAATAATAATAATAATAATAATAATAATAATAATAATAATAATAATAATGAGGGTGATGATGATAATGATAATGGTGGTGGTGGGGATGGTGGTGATGATGATGATGATGATGATGATGATTATGATGATGATGATGATGATGATGGTGAAGGTGGTGGTGATGGTGGTGGTAAAATATCAATCTAATAAAAGAAATAAAAGTATCTTTTTTCAGAGTTGGTACACGAAAAGAGTTAACATGTAATTCAAAAGCTATAGTTGTAATTTTTGTTGTTGCAGATGATTTTGCTGATAAAACAGTTGTGTTGTATTGCTTTGTTATTGCTGTTGATGTAGGTGTTGGCAGTGATATGGCGGTGGAGGAAATTTGGATCTTGCTTACCTTTGACAAATTGGAGGCGTAAACGTTAACTTGTTTCATCTTTGCCATTAGAAAACTTGGAAATGTTATCCTTAGTGGACACGTTGAAAATTCCGGCGGAGGACCCATGTCGTTTTTAAATGTGAGGCTTCAAGGTTGAATCATCAAGTAGGTCATCTGAGAGCGTTTGGTGTTGCTGATTAAAGCCAATCATTCGTTGTTTTGCAAGCTGAAGTATGAAACTGAACTCCCCTTTTGTATATATTTAAGTATTTGCATCAGCCATACATCAAACGGGCATGATGGAAGAACGTGTAAGCTTTGTTTTTTGTTTGTTTTTTATAATCTAAGAAAATCACTTGCCAACTTCTTTACAAGGCTCGCAATTAAGAAGGCCACTGATCGTCATCTCTGGCCATGATTATCACGTTGAGAGAAGGCCACCGATCGTCATCTCTGGCCATGATTATCACGTTGAGAGAAGGCCACTGCTCGTCATCTCTGGCCATGATTATCACGTTGAGAGAAGGCCACTGCTCGTCATCTCTGGCCATGATTATCACGTTGAGAGAAGGCCACTGCTCGTCATCTCTGGCCATGATTATCACGTTGAGAGAAGGCCACTGCTCGTCATCTCTGGCCATGATTATCACGTTGAGAGAAGGCCACTGCTCGTCATCTCTGGCCATGATTATCACGTTGAGAGCAGGCCACTGATCGTCATCTCTGGCCATATTTATCACGTTGAGAGCAGCGGTTCTCGTTCTGTCACTGAAGCCAAGAGACGTAGGGCGTGGTTTGTGGTTCACCTCTGATGAACGCAATGTGTCGTAAGAATTGTTTCTTGTCTTTCTTTCTTTTGCTTTTTATTAATCCCTTCTTTTTCATCTATTGTCTCAAAATAATCAATGGAATTAGAAGGGCTAAAGAAAAAAAATAAACGCATGGAAGGGGAAAGCAAAACCAAAGAATAAATAAATAAATAAGTAAATAAAAAAGGAAGAGCGGGACAAAGAAGTCACACACACACTCGCTCAAGACAGTTCGAAAGACTGGTCCCGTCACGTGACCTGTGCTTAACCTGCTCTGTGATCTGATTTGGGCTCTAGCGTTTGGGTCGTTCGTCGTTATTGACTTGGAGGATTGAGAAGCGAATACTCACACTGCTGTAGAACTCATTTTCGGAACCCGGAACAGTACAGGAGGGACCCGAACCCTAGTGAAGATAATTTCTCAGTGTTGCCTCCCGTACGAGGCAACGTAACACCAGGCCGTTGAGAGGAGGTAACCAGTGAGATCTGGAGCGCTTGTCCTGCCAACTGTCTAGACTACGAGTAGGCTTGGCTAGACGGTTGCTTTCAATGGAGCAGTTTTAAAAAGCTTAGAAAAGTCTCTTTTTAAAGTATACGATTAAAATAATGTATCAGTCAACCGTCAAATAACATGTTCTTTGAAAATCAGTGGTAGGTGTTCATTCTTTTCACTAGGAAAAAAAAAAACAGCACAGATTCAGGTAAAAAATTATAAGATAGATAAAAATAGCGACAGAGAGAGAGAGAGAGAGAGAGAGAGAGAGAGAGAGAGAGAGAGAGAGAGAGAGAGAGAGAGAGAGAGAGAGAAAAAAAGAGAGGGGGGGGGGGGGGGGGGCCAAGAGAATGATTATCTAACAATGTAGGCTAAAATAAAGAAAACATACAGATGTGTAGAACAAGAAAAAACAACCAAGTTTTGTTATTCGATACCATGGCATTCCATTGTAAAGAAAGAGGATTTTTGTACGGTTTTCTCCCTCCTGGATCATTAAGAAAGTCACAAAGAGTTCGATCATGACTTATCGAAAACCGCCGTTTGTGTGTTGATTACGGCTAAGCCTAGTTGATGCAGGGATATGTTTAAGAAGGGAGGTGACTGTAACAAGCATGATATAAAATCATAATGCTCTTACTTCCCTTTTTATTAGAGAGCGCTCTATTATTATTTCGACATAACGCCTGAGTGATTTCTTTCCTCCACTGTTGTGGAATCTTTTTCAGCTCTTGTTGCTGTCGTCGCTTCTGCTATTTTGTTATTAAGATTTCCATTTTTTCATGATGTTGTTGCTCCGTTTGTTGTTTTTGCTATTCTTGTTTCTGTGACCCTTGCTTCAGCTTCTACTTTTGATGTTGTTAAAGTTGTTGCTGTTATTGTTGTTGGAGGTGTTGTTGTAGCTATTGATGATGATGATGTTGGTGTTGTTGTTGATGATGTTGATGCTGTTCTCGTTGTTCTTTACATTAGGCCTATCGTTCATTGATATTGTTGCTTTTGTGACTTTTTGTCCACACTTTTATCACCCCTGTAATGATTCACATTTTTAAAAATTCTATGTCTGTTTCATTGATGTTATTAAATATTAAGTAAGGAAACGTTATTTTCGGCCACTTCTAACTTCACTCAGGAACATGAAATGTGTAAAGATATAATTTTAATATTTTTCTTACAAAGCCTTTTTGAAACATGAATGAAAGAATGTCTTGTAAGATTTATTCAGTTTCATCAGCTGTAAGAGCAAGTTACTTTTTATTATCTTTGACTCAATTTCTGTCTCATACACTCACTCTCTTCTCTCCCAGCCTTTTCCCCCTTTTCTATCCCCGCATACCCTCATCGTGTCTTTTCATCTTATCAATCGGGTGTATTTGCATTTTTACTTGTTTGACTATTAGGCCTAGCTATTCTGCTTATTCGTAGGTCATCTGTCTGGTGCCCTCTTTCTCTTTGCCTGACTCTGTCGCTGTCTCTCTGACTTCTCTGTCTCTGTCTCTGTCTCTGTCTGTCTGTCTGTCTGTCTGTCTGTCTGTCTGTCTGTCTGTCTGTCTCTCTCTCTCTCTCTCTCTCTCTCTCTCTCTCTCTCTCTCTCTCTCTCTCTCTCTCTCTCTCTCTCTCTTCCTTCCCACTTCTCTCACTCTCTTTTTACACAAAGAAAAAAAAAATCATGATTCATGTCCATTAATATTTTGGGCAAGAACTCCGTTATCTCTTGCATATTCTTTTAGCAATATTTATATGCTCAAACAGAGTATGATGCCCAAAAACTCAAACATTACGTCAGAATATATTTTGAGCAACTAACAATATATCGAACTTTTTATTGTGGACAACAACAGTTTCTGATATAAGCGTCTAGTGATACTAATATGGTTCACATAATGTAGTATTTTGGGCATCAACAGGTTACATGATCATGAGTTTTTTTTTTTTTTTAGGTGTGTGTGTGTGTGGGGGGGGTTGCCCATTCGGCATTTTCACTCAATATTTTCCATCAAATATGAATACAGCAAAGAGAAATGAGATATTGAAAAATATAAGGAGTGTATCATCCATTGATAACATGAATCATAAGCAGACAGATAACACTTCTAAACAAGCTTATTTGTATGCATGTATATATATAGCATTTGATCTGAGATTTCATAGATGGGCGTAAAAAGAAAAAAAAAAGCAAGCAAAAAATGGCCTTTCTGTGAAGATTATTTTATATAATCTGTAATAGGACAATGACAAAAGGAAACCTTTCTTTCGGCACCATTATTATACTTCTAACACTACTTTCTTAATATAGTTCTTTTTCATCATCATCATGATCATCGTCGACATCATCATCATAATCATCAACATCATCATCATCGTCTTCAACATCATCATCATCATGATCATTAACATCATCATCGTCGTCATCATCATCATCATCATTTCTTCTTCTTCTTCTTCTTCTCTTCCCCCTTCGCCCTCTTCTTCATCAAAAATAAGTAAGCCTCGTAAAAACAAACACTACAAGATGATTCAGCTCAAACTTTACATGGCGTGTCCAAGGGTGTATTCTAAGGAAATTGAAAAATTCAAAAACTTGTGGTGATAAGCGTGTTAAAGATCAGAGGTGAGAAGTTTAATTGAGAGAGCTGGGAACTGGAAAATTAGTAAATGTTAATAAAGGAATAATTTTTTTGCCATTTTATGTGGTTGACCGTTTCATCGGACCCGACTGGGTGGCGTGGCACTTTGTAATCTTGCGGTTCTGTTACTGCAGATATTCTAATAATAGCAATTATTGCAGTGCTATTATTAGAAAATTTTTGGGACGGTTGCCAGTTTTTAGGTATGTTCTTTTGCATTTAATCGGCGAAGTGGGCTAAGCATGCTCACTTTTGTTTGCTATGCATTTACAAAGTAAAAAAAAATATATTGCATTTTTCATAATGTGGATGGGAAACTGCCTTATGGTATCGTACGTGTTGTATCCAAACAATAAGCAACACAGGCTGTGTTTGTGACACTTCTGCAGCGTGTTATTATTTATCGATACAGTCCGATGTGCTTTCGTTCCTCTAAAAGTAGGCGAGGTACAGTCTCTGCGTACACAGAAAAGTGGAAAACAGCAGATGATGACAGAAATAAGAAAATCTAGACATTGCATGACTGTGTTCTGAAAAAAAGAGAAAGGATTTCAGCAAAATTATCACCAGCTATTAAATCTAGATCTAGATTTTACCACCTAAGAGCGGATTTCATCTCTTCAAGGTCAGTGATATTCTTTAATTGGTAATACCGCAGTGTTGCGGTCCCGGCTCTACATCTAATCTAGATCTATCATCGCCTAAATCAAGATGCAGATCTAGAGATTTGGTCTTTTTTATGTAGAAAAAAAATTAGATTTTAATTAGAGGTCTAGATTTCTAGATCGAGATTAAGGTAAGGATCAAAATCTAAATCGAGATATTATACCTACTAGATCTAGATCTAGATCTGTCAAGTAAATCAAAGTTTTATAGGGGCCTAGATCTAGACCTAGGTCTAGATTAGATCTGGTCGAGATGACTCCACTTTCCAAATAATTTTGCTACTTTATCAGGTTTTCACGTTAGATTTTTTTTTTTTAAGTTCTATGAAGATGTGGGTTTTATTGCAGATATCGGCCCAACTCACCCTAAGCTTTAAAATTTTACTTTTCTTAATGAATTTGATGTGCTGGACACAAATATGAAGGTTTTATTCGTAGCAAATAAATACTGTTGTAGACATAAGCATTTTTGTGTTGCTCTAAAATTCCATTAAACTACAAGTTTCGATTTCGTCGGCAAACATTCAATTGTGAGGCCTGTCTTGAGTTGGGGCAAAATACCTTACCAAAATGTGTTGGTTGAATCTAGATCCACACCTGGGTGTATTGTAATCCACTAAGATGTAGATTGTCAAGATCATAAATATTTATATCTACTTGTTTAGGCCTATTTATAGAATCCATGCATCTGTCTCATGTAGGGCTGAAAAAGCTGGTTTTTGCAATTCCTGCTGCAAACTATTAACTGCTGAATTCCTGATGTACTGATGTGATCTCTTTTCAGCTGATTTTGCAAAGCTGCCCAGACTATAGCCCACTCTAATGCATTATTTTAAAATATTGAATAGGGATTGAAAAAGAGATTCCTACTTGACCAAAAATTAATGTTTTTTTTTATTGGAAAACTGAAATTGTCATGCAGATTTTAAACAGTTGCGATGTCCCGGCAACAGTTAGATGCTGATGATGGGGATGTCACCACTAACAACAATTCTGGTCATATTGTAGTGGATAACTCTGAAAACAACAATGTTGAAGGAGGTGCCTTTCAATACAATAACGAGGACGATGAGGACGAAGAGGCTGTTGCTGAAGGTAAGAATTGAAAAAGCAGAAAAATGATCCAACTTCCAACTTGATCATTTCTTATCATACTTTATAAATAATTCCAGTATAACCGGCAAGTCAATAATTTATAATGTACTGAGTAAAATTTAGTAAATCTAGTTTTCTAATTCTAACAGAGCAATCTTTAATTAATATTTTCAGACCCATAAAACAATTTTATTAGTTTCAATTCACATTACATCATTTTTATTTCAAATATCAGGTGTGTTTCTAGTATCTGAGAAAACAAAATGTCAGTACACACACTGACATGAAATGAATCGTTAGGGCTTTCATATTGTAATAGAGAAAGGTAGAGTTGTTTTTTTCTAAAACATATACTGTTTTGTTTGATATTCCTCTTACATTGAAAAAAAATCTGAATTCATGTTAGTGGAACACGCCTCATGCTTTGTTTTCTACGACCTGTGCCAATTTTGCAGTTTTAGTTAAGCTCTGACTTGCCAAGTATCTCATGGTAGCTTTACAGAGGATCAAAAGTGACTTTTTGTTTGAAGAACGCAGTATATTCTGTATTACAAATCATCTGAGCAAAGATTTTTAATCCAATCAGGAGCAGAGGATGAGCTGTGGCTGTCTGATGGGGAGGATGAGGATGAAGACTACAGAGATGATGAAGACTTGGAACCGAGGCCCCCTTCCGAACAGAGAGTACCAGTCCACATATCAGATCTGCCAGAAACAGTTACCATGCTCGAGAAGGACGGCTGTTTGGTCTATCTGGTGGGGACTGCCCATTTCAGCAAAGAGAGCCAAGATGATGTTTCTAAAGTAGGGGAGCTCACTGATTTCAAGTCTTTTTGCGTCAATTCCCACATGCCTCCCAACCCCTATTTTTTTGTTTGTTTTTACAACATAAATGATTTGTTGTGAATTGAAAGTTCAAGGTTTTTATCAATATTCATGTTTTTTCATCATGATTAAAATAAATTGTATAGTTGGTTTTTGCAGTGTTTTAAAATAGGCTGTATATTTGCGTTGATCATGCTTGGTTCTATGAACTTTTTGTTGTTGTTATCAGGTCATCCAAGCTACAAAACCTCATGTCATTATGGTGGAGCTGTGTCAGAGCAGGGTGAACATACTTAAGATGGACGAGGCCAAGATATTGGAGGAAGCCAAGAATATCAACCTCAGCACAATACAGCAAGTCATCAAGAGGGTATGATTTGCCCTGCAAGTTTTTTCTTTTTTCATCTGATATAGTCTCTGCCTTCCTATATTTTGTTGATTTGTCAGACTATTGCTTTGCTTTTCATTGGCCGAAACAAGGCTTGAAGTCATTATTAATTGACATAATAATAATTCGTGTTTATTTTGTCATTTAAAAATTATTTTAAATAAATTCTCAATGTGGTCAATGCTTTTATTTCTTGTTTTTTTTTCTGTTTGAGCACTTTTTTTAGGCAGCTAATCTTGTATATTGATAAAAAAAATTCCAAATTTATTGTTTTCTCCACAATCAGTAGGCTATTAGGGACCTAAGATTAAGACAAATAAAGGGCTATTTAAATGAGGTCCAACCTTATTTTCTGGCTTTCTTCCTTTGAGGAATGTAGAAATAGGAATAGCTCTCAAACAGCATAAAGAGGGACTTAGATTGAGTCCGACAGTAGTTGACCTCTCTTGCTCTCACTCAGATTTGCTGTTGTGAAGTATGAAAAAATTAGTCTAAGTTTAATTTTTCAGATGACTGAACAGCATTTTTTTTAAACAGTCTTATTTAAACATACAAAATATATCTTTATAACAAAAGGATTATGTAATGAGCATAACTCTCCCCTACATGATCCTAACACAATGATTATAGATGTGATACTGATTGTGGTTGTAAGAGAGTTGGTTTTAACAAGACAGAATTTAAATACTGTGTTTGGAATAAGGAGAAAGTGAAATCTGCTTCATGTTATGCATGCCCTGATACTCAGTCAAAGAGACACAGAAGGTAAAATAATTATAATTTTACTCTGCTGTTTCATTGAGCTTTTATTTGTTTAAAATAATCTCAAGTACAATACAAAGCTCAAAGTTCCCTCTCTCTACAATTTCATTTCTAGTTTATTTTTCAACCCTATAGTAGAAGAGATGATCTTGAAAGCGATTGTAAATTAACACGTGTAAGATAGTCATTAAACGCCTGTACTGTCAGGGGTTCAAAACTAACATTCGAGAGACTTATGAATCATGGAAATCAATGCAACACAGAAACAGAGAGTCTCAGGAGTCATCAAGTGCTTTAGAACTGCTGTATTCTACTCTAGAATCTTTTTGATTTAGTTTTAGTGGTTTTGGAACTGATTTTAATGGTTAGACATGAAGAATGTTGTATTTTTTGCTATTGGTTTTCAGAATGGTGTTATGCAAGGAGTTTTGAACATTCTTTTGTTAAACATGTCAGCTTACATAACCAAAGAGCTTGGCATGGCCCCTGGGGGTGAATTCAGAGTGGCTTTTAATGAGGTAAGGTTTTATGGTTACAATTTTTACATGAAATTATTAGCCACTAAGCAGATTTTTTTTCCAAATTTGGAGGAATGACCACTTTCTAGTGAAAAACAACTTTATAATGAAAGAGAAATTTTATGCTGATTTGGAAAACAGTTGAAGTCTTCCTTCAAAAAAGAAATTGTTTTCTTTGCTTTTCTTTTCCTTTAATCTTGGTAATAAATGATTACCAATGGAGGGAAAATTAAGGATGTATTAAAGTTAGTGCTGATATATGAAATCAATCCTTGTTTTATGCTGTATTAATGATTTTGGATATTTCAACCAGTTTTCTTACATGCAATAATAGTATGTGTGTGTTTTATCCTTTGCAAAGTGTTTCAACTTCTTCATACATCATATCACTGAAGTGACTTGGGACTTGAGGTGTCTGTTGTTTCAGATATTAAATTTTATCTTGGTTCTTAAAACTTTGTATACCATTGCTTATTGAATGATCTCTGGAAGTACACAAAGAGATATATCTGTGCTTCATTGACATCACCAAGGCATTTGACAGAGTATGACTTAATGAGATGATCATACAAACCAAGGCATTTGACAGAGTATGACTTAATGAGATGATCATACATCTATAAAGATCTGCAAGTGATATAAAACATGCACTAATGGGAACAAACAGCAGCAATGGGAGTTGTTGAGGAAATCATCTCATTTAATAGAAAATACAGTTTGTGTTCAGACAAGGATGTGTGCTTTCCCCAGACCTTTTCTCTCTCTACAGTGAAATTATAATGCGAAACCTAGGAAGATATCTAGAAATTATAGTAGGAAGGACAGTGTAAATAAATTGAGATACACTGATGACAATTAATTGCAGAAAATAAAGAAGACTTGCAACAGTTACTGAACATTGTTGAAGAAGAAAGCAGAGGAAAGGCTTGAAATTAAACAACAAAAAGGCAGAAGAAATGGTCATTAGTTGAAACAATACTTGTCCATAGATCTACAAATTAATCGATGGGAATAAAATCAAGCAAAGGGATCAATTCAAATACAATACTTGAATGGACGCAACAACACTGAAATTGTGTAAAAAATAATGCAAGCAATAATGAGTTTCTAGATGATGAAATCAGTATAGACAAATAAAAACACATCCATGCACACTAGAAGAAGAGTTCTGAAATGCCATATTGAACCCATCCTGATGTATGAATGTGACACCTGAACAATTTCAAAGCAGCCACAAATGAAACTGGAGCCAACAGAAATGTGGTTTCTATGTAGAATGCTACAAATCTCATGGACTGCAAAGAAATCAAACAAAACTGCGTTTTGAGAAGCTGACACAACAAGATCCCTCATAAATAGAATTCATAAATGCAGGCAACCTTTTTTGAGCATGCCATGAGAAGAGAGAAAATGAAACATCTTGTGACAACTGGAATGATCAAAGGGAAATGCAACAAAGAAGGGTGAGGAAAGGAAAGATCTTGGATGGACTAGCACAGTGGCTAAATGTAGGACGAGTGACACTTGCAGAAGGGATCGAAATGCTTGGAAGGTCATGATGGCCTATGCGAAAAAGCAGGGCACCTTATTGATTGATACCGTTACTTAAGTCGGTCAAGTACAACAGCCTATATCACTGGACTAGTTGGCATTTAATTGCTCTCTTTCATTTTTTGCATTTCTGCAATATGTATAGCGTGTTGCAAGGTCAGATTTTCTAAAGTGAAAAAATTTTACCTCTATGTTATGAATAAAATGCCCTGAGCTTATGATCATTTTCAGGTGTTATTTAAGGTTGTTTGATTTGATATAGAGCTAACTCAATCTTTGCTAATTAAAAAAAGATATTTAGAAAAGCGGGAGGGGCTCTTTTTTATATATATATCTACATCTATTTTAGGAGGTTATCACCTTCTCAGTAACTTTTGTCAATAGATCTGGACAAAGAAGATTCAAGTGCCTAGATATAATTAAGTTTTCTTATGTTGGTGACAGATATGTGTTCTTAATTTGCTTGGAAACATGTTAAGCCCTATGTTTGAGTGTCCTATAACTGTGAGTGAGTCTGAGGAAACCTGTCAAGATGTGAAAATTATATATTTACATATTTTGTAGCTGTGGTGCTCTTGATCATTTTGGTCGTTAAATTTCTAAGGTATCTTAATTATAGCCGTAGTTAAGACAATTTAAAGGTACAAAACACATGCGCATGAGAAAATCGCGTTTAAAGGTTGCTATCTGAAGGCCTAGCAAAGTTGTGGACTGATTTACGGAGATGAACAGTTTCTGTAAACGGCTTCTAGGTCAGTGTATTCAGACACACTAGTTCCCACTGAAAAGACAGGAAATCCCCCTTTCCATTGATGTGTTGTTTGATAGGGTGGGAAAATAAGAGTTTGCGATTCAAAGAGGGCAAAGTTGCTGATATTTAGACCCGTTATGTGCAAATTTTGCTAGTACCACTATGTTCTAAATTGCAAAATTTAGCGATTTACAAGTTTTAGATCATCTTGCAACTTTTACACAACATGTAGAAATGGTTACAGAATAATGTCCTGACTTCAACTCAATTCATCCCATGGCCGACCTTCACCCCCTTTATAGGCCTGTTTCTCAATACTAGGCTCTGCGAAATGTGTTTTCTCAAACGGCCTCACTTACTTTTTTTCATCCTCATCTCTCAGGCTCGGAAGCTTAAGGGAGGATGCAGGTTTATCCTAGGCGATCGTCCAATTCAGATCACACTGCGCCGTGCCTTGTCTTCTCTCGGTGTGTGGCAGCGAATCAAACTAGCCTATGCCATTCTGTTCTCTAAGGAACCTATCACGTAAGAATGAGAATTGTTTGATTCATATATCAAAAGGAGGGAAAGAGAACTTCTTTTTATTTTTAAAACTTCATTGCTAGTGTAATGAGTGATATGGTTTACATACAAACATAAAGAACAAATTCGATTTTTTAAATAATAAGGATTGAAAATGTTCCTCCTATTCTTGAATCCATTAATTTTTTTTTTTTGTACACATTGAGACAAATCACAGAAAAAAGCAAACATAAAGAAAAAATTCGATTTTTTAAATAATAAGGATTGAAAATGTTCTCCTATTCTTGAATCCATTAATTTTTTATTTTTTTTTGTACACATTGAGACAAATCACAGAAAAAAATAGTATTATAGTCGTTACATCTGTATTATAACATTTAATGTTGCCCGAACTGGACAAAAAGAAATCTCTAAAATGAATAGAAAGAAATTCCATCAAAGTACTTCTGAAATGTTTTTCATGATTTAATTTGTTATCTCCTGTGAGCTTTGTCCAAAAAAAAATTACGAGTATTCTCATAACATCAAATATGACTGTAGCCATTATAGTTTTAACACAAAGATATAGAGCTTGAAATGTTTTCCCCACCTTGACATATTTCTTTTTCAGGAAAACTGTATTTTTTTAGACTAAATGTATGGCTGAACTAAAAATAATTAAATGCTAAATTTAAGTTTTCAAGTTTTATTTTTCAACTTTCCCACTGACCCTTGCAGGAAAGAAGATGTTGAAAAATGTAAACAGAAAGACATGCTGGAGCAGATGATTGAGGAGATGACAGGAGAGTTCCCTGCCCTTGGAGAGACATTTGTGAAAGAGAGAGACATCTACCTAGCACATTCCTTGCGGAAAGTAGCACAACCAATCCCTTGTCCAGATGCCCCTGAAGGTAGGCTGCCACTGGGCTATATTTCAAATACAATTTTTCTTTTATAACTTAAGGGTAATTTGAAATCCAATAACTAGAAGTAAATATTTTTATGAGCAGCTTTTCGATGGTAATGTTGATTTAGTATTCACGTCATCATCATCATTATTATTATTATTACAATTCGTATTGTACTCTTAAGGGTCTGGCATCTTCACTTATGCGTTGCGCCGTCTTCGCTGTAAGAAATACTATGAGATATAAAAAAACTGATGTTTAATACACCACCTATGAACATACTTGTAGGTCATCATCTCTTGTCTCCCTCTACCAGGCTTAGTACCTAGTGTAGTAGTCGGTGTTGTTGGCATTGGTCATGTTCAGGGCATCAAGGAGAACTGGAACAAAGATCTAGAAATAGATGAGATCTGCAGGTACGTTTCTAAACAATTCTCATATCTTACTTGAATCACCAGTGACCATTGGCATAGAGTAAATGTTCAGGTCATAAGATCACATGTCATTTTCTCACATTCGAACTAATTATAAAGCTCTTTCCGTTGGAAATATTCTTTCTTTGCTGAGAACAATTTACTTTTCTGCATTTTGAATAATCCCTGCACTTTTTTTTGTATAGACCTGTATGAGGGCATGGATAAGATCTCATTGAATCAGCCTTGACTTGAACAACCAGTTGCTGTAGAGACTCCTGTGGTATTACAATTATGCATTGCTCTTAGTTTTAAGAAGTACAAATTTTTGTTTCTCTATTTTTTTTTTTATAAAATTGTGAATCCCCAAAACAGCTTATTGTCTACAGATAGCTTGGTTAGAAAAGCAAAAAGAATGGTTTGGATCCACACCAAGCCAAATAAAATCCTTGTAACTATCACTTAGATTTGAAAGTTTTTTCTTTTTTAAATCTTTCAGGTTGCCGCAAGCTTCCATGTTTTCTGTGGTTGCCAAGTGGGGATTTCGCTGCAGTGCAATTGGCCTTATCACCTATGGTTGTTACAAAGCTTCAAAATTGACAATTATTCCCTGGATTTCTAGTTTTGTGAAGTGAAGTCTAGACTGTCTCAGTCACCTCACAGCAAGTGTTTCGTATATTGTTGAGGTTAGCAGCTTATCCCACGGAGGGCCCTCCAAAATCTGGGGAGGAAGCTGCATTCTCAAGAAAGACTGGACTGATAAGCGGACAAAAACTCTCAAGATAATTAAAATTGCAATACTTGTATTAGTTTATGCTCTATTTTTTTCCAACCATTTTCTAAGCATATATTGTTTTCATTCTTTTCTTGCTGATGCATTTATTAGTGTTCTGCACTCATTGACCTGTCTATTAGCAGTGAGGACAGTTTTCTGCTAATTCGCCTTATCTTAACGTAAGTTTCTGCATGCAATTTGACACTGGCAACTTCTTCAGTTATGCTTTTGTTGTTATTTGTGAGAAAATCCCATTAATCAATGGGTCTCACAAAATTTTCTTTTAAAGTTTTGCAAATAATATAATTTGTTGTGTAATATGTTTACTCATGAGATTTTGGCTGTAAAAGGAAAAAAAAAAAATTTAAAAGCATGATTACCAGTTCAATTGAACAGATAGGGAAGACAACTATAGAAGAAATGCAAACTTGAAGAAAATAACAGACTTATATCCTCCAGAGCCATACAAGACTGAAGAAAAGCCAACGATACAACAATAAACAGGTGGAGACGACTACTATAATAAAGAAAAGCAAATTTTACAATAACAGATATATCTGCTTCCACAGAGCCACCCAAAAGTACAGTTTTAAAATATAAAGAACCTTGAGACATTGGAATTCTCACGTTGTCATGATGACATTCTTTAAATTCAGGAGAGATCTTAACTCACTCAGCACGAATATGGAGTATACTCGGCTCCACTATTACTTCAGTTGCATACGAAAACCAAGAATGCTCGGTTTTAACTTTGAACGTTTATTTTACTTTCCAAACCAACTTTTTGTAGTCCAAATCAAGTTTATAGGGAAGGGAAACCACTCATCTTTTTCACAATTATTTGACTTCGCCTTTGTTTGGCTACTGAAAAAGGTTAGATGTAGACTAGATCTAGATCTGGCCTTGAATGTATAAAATATGAATAAGTTTATTCTCCAACCTCTCCCCTTTGCCGTCTGAATATTGTATTTTACAAGTTCTAACAAGTATATTTTTTTGTCTTTTTTTTTCATCAAAATTATGTGCATCAGTATTTTTACAGGTTGGGGAATTTTTTTTTTTCTGAATGGCGTGACACTACAAATTTTTATAAATAAACAACCAATCGTTCCTTCATTATTAAACTTACAATCAGTGAAGCTAAGATAGGTGGCTACTAACACAGCAAATTTTATGTATTTATGTGAATAACTTTCTGAAATATGATCCTTTAAAGTCACCTAAAAAAGGCCAATGGCGTGGAACATTTTTTCAAATAGGAGCCAGTGCTGAGTGAGTTAAGCAAAAAGGTAATCTAAATGGTAAAATTGCAAATATTGTCCCACCTAGTGTCAGGCTTCACAACTGAATGTTTCTCTAAAAAATCGAAACTTGTAGTTTAATAGGATTTTAGAGCAACACAAAAATGCTTATATCTTGAAAAGTATTTATTTGCAATGAATAAAATCTTAATCTTCGAATTCATTAAGAAAATTACAATTTTAAAGCCTATGGTGAGTTGGGCCGATACGTGCCATAATACCATCTAAATTTGTGTGCAATCTTTTAAGCAGTACTTTTTTCAATTCATGTCTCTACTGAGACCATAATGTTGTGCTAAAGAACCATTACAGATCCAATGAAGTGCTTAAACTGATGTGTCAAAAAGGTGCTCTCCAGTACAAATTAAAAACATGCAGTTGCTGAAAGAATATTTCAAAGAAAAAAATGTAAGGCCTTGGGATTGGATTTTTAAAAAATTACAGGACTACACCGGATTGTTAAAGTTTATGATTATTCTAGATCTAGTCACAATCTGTAGAACTCATGCAAGTATTAAGAGTGGCAAATGTATAAAATGGCTTAACTTGAATGTTTCTATGGTTCCTTGTTGACAATATATATATTATTGAATCTGGTCGATATCCTAGATATAAAAAAAATATAGAAGTATGAATGTGTGCAAAACTTGTGTTCTGGAGTAGGTCAAATTTCATATAATTTTTTTCAGTTTTCACTCTATTAAAGTAAAATAATTCTTAAAATTTTTATTTACAAAATGACTATACTTGTTTTAAAAGCGTCATCTGTTTTGATAATTGTGAACTGCTGTGAACACTCTTTTAATTGTTATATGTGTGGCTGCACGGGAAAACCCTTCAGATGTCACTAGTTCTAGTTTTGCGCTAGACCTATTTTAAGTCGATTTTCAAGTCCAAGTCCGAAAATGGAATTTTAATTTCTTTCGAAACTGTTTTCATTAAGCTTAGTTTTATTTGTTTCTGAAATATCTGAACTTTTGAATTAAAAATTTTGTGAAACCACTTCAGATCAGATTTGTAGCATTAACAGTTTCAGTGAAAAAATGTAAGTTCAACTTTATAGGCCATTTCCTCATAACAACACTTTTTTCAAACTCTATAACTTTTGATCTAAACAAGATAGAACCTTCAAATGAAAAGCAAAATGCTCAGGATTATTTAAAAAAATCTAGAAGTAAGCTCATCTAGTTTGTTTTTTCTATCTAGACCCATTCGCGGACACATTTGGTTCATCATAAAAAATTTGGCAGAAAATATAGATGAATTAATTATAATAAAACATAATGATCTTTCAAGTGATTTTTTAGACTAAATCCATAAACTTTCTTTAATTGAAAATTCTGTAAATGTGATCGAGGTATTTTGAGTTGTTTTGGAAGAGATAGCGGAGAAAGAAATTGAAGCTGTCTTTTATAATGTAGATGATAATATTTTTTTCTTTGTTATACAGAAAAAAACAACATTAACTTGAAAAAAAAAACCACCCAAAAACTTGTCATTCATCTCCCTCAAATTTTTTGTAATTATTTTGTTGTTTGTTTTACTTTTCCTTACAAAAAGGCAGTTATCAAGATGATTTTCAAAATTGTTATGATTATTCTCAATGCAACGCATTTACTGAAAAACACATACTTATATGAGCCTTTGTTTCTATATCTTATACAGAAGCAGCATTAATGATTAATCAGTAACCCACATATATTCTCAAGATAAGCTCTGCATACCTTGAAATTACAACAGACAGAGGTTAGATCTTAAGAAGTTTATGGCATAATGCATCCTATAATTATAAGTTTATGGTGGATACTTCAGCAAAAATATACAGATTTTTAATTGTAGATTGTAATTTTTCCTGATTCTGTTGGCAAGATAAAAATCTTTGACTAATGTTTTTTGGGTTAAGTGCAGGAAATGCCCATTTGAGTTGTCTTCACGTGATAACTGAACCTGTCAAAATTTTATTAATGGTCAGTTCATTCAAATTGGTTGAAAATTACTTCTGGAAAAGTGTATTGAGCCCAAAATCACTCCAGGCTGTATTGAAAAATCCTGCATAACATTTCAACTAAAATATTCATGTCATAGAATTAAATCTAGTCCTCTTTAGCTCTTGTCACATCAACTATGCCTTTCTCTTGCCATCTAAAGAATTTTAATAAATTATTAAAAATTTAATACTTAAGTTTTAATAACATGAGTACATAATATATATATATATTGCAAGGAGTTATTTAGTGAGTAATGCATTTTGTTTGCAAAATTTCTATTCTAATTCCACTCCAATCTTATGTTTCAATTACATAAGTTTTGTACAAGAAGTTAAAATCAATATCACTAAATTCCAGGTTGCCTTAAGTGATTTCGAACTAAATTTTCTCGTTTGAGTAAAATATAATGCTTGTATCGACTAAATTTCCAAATTTGATCTTTAACAGGTTTTAAATAGAATTTTTTATGTTATATAGATACTGGAACATCTTGTGACAACTGTAATGATCAAAGGAAAAAAACAGCAGGGGAAAACATGTTAGATGGACTAACAAAGTGGCTAAATGTAGCCCAAGTAATAGATGCACTGAAAGCAACGATAGTTCAAAATGCATGAAAAGTCATTATCACCTATGCTAAAGCGCTAAAGATCAGGGCACCTGATTGATTGCATATTGATTCTATGTACATGTATAGTTTAACTCATAGCCCGCATTAGTTACTGTTCCCATATTAAGTGTCATGTGAGTAATGTTATCATAAAATTACCATAAAGGAGGAGGCATTGGCTCTTTACCCTCTCGGCCTCCCCCTCTCTCCTTTTAAAGCTTAGTACTTGGACAACCATAACACTCATAACTGTGATCTTTAGAAAATCATGCCTTTCCCATCTGCACTTTTTGTTTCTTGATCATTCATTGCAGTCAGTCTTGGATATGTTCCATGAAAAATGACTAGCAACGCCGGCCCATTTGCTTAATTTTGTATTAAGTTTTTAGAATATCAATATTTTCTTTCTTTTCTCTTTGTTCTTTTTTTTATGACCAGTCTTGTTGAGTCTGAACTGATAAAACTTTAAAGGTCACTCTAGCTCCTTGCTTAAAAAAGGACACCATAGGTTTTGTTTCAGTCTTTATTCTTTTCCATCATTTGTTTCTTTATTCTTTTCCATCATTTGTTTCTGTGGCCATAGGATGGTCTTTCTTTTTACTGTTAAAAGACCTTAGTTATCTTTTTTCATTAAAATCTGTTAATTCTGCTGATATGTACATATCTTTGTAGTCTTTAAAAACAGAGAGATGGAGAGACCTGTGCAAAGTATAAACTAGAATGGGGAGTGGGGAGAGGGGAGAGAAACCCTTTGAATTCAAACCAGAGAGATGGAGAGACCTGTGCAAAGTATAAACTAGAATGGGGAGTGGGGAGAGGGGAGAGAAACCCTTTGAATTCAAACAGAGAGATGGAGAGACCTGTGCAAGGTATAAACTAGAATGGGGAGTGGGGAGAGGGGAGAGAAACCCTTTGAATTCAAACAGAGAGATGGAGAGACCTGTGCAAGGTATAAACTAGAGTGGGGAGTGGGGATGGAATTCAAACAGAGAGATGGAGAGACCTGTGCAAAGTATAAACTAGAATGGGGAGTGGGGAGAGGGGAGAGAAACCCTTTGAATTCAAACCAGAGAGATGGAGAGACCTGTGCAAGGTATAAACTAGAATGGGGAGAGGGGAGAGAAACCCTTTGAATTCAAACCAGAGAGATGGAGAGACCTGTGCAAAGTATAAACTAGAATGGGGAGTGGGGAGAGGGGAGAGAAACCCTTTGAATTCAACCAGACCATAACCGGAGATTAACACTAACAGGGATTTGGGTTTTTTTTTTCCTCTTTTTTTTATCTCTATTTTATTGTGGTGTTGGTTTTGTTGACTTCATAGTTTCTTGATAAGAGGTGCCACACATTTGGACGAATTAGTTTTTGTTCCATTTTAATTTTCAATTAATTTCACCTTATTCAAAAAAAAATCTTATTAAGGTGTTGGATTTATTCATTCAATTATTGCAACAAATTTCAACTCAAGTTGTATGCATAATCAATTCTAATTTCAATTTTATGAACAAAATAAAGTAATGTAAGCAATGATCTTTTCTCTTTTCTTTTTCATGATTCAATAATCAATTTGCTTTAATTGTATACAAAATGTTGCACAAAACATTACAGTTTATTGCTTGTGATTGATATGAAACCTGTGCTCAGTTGTTTCAATCACAATTCAAAGCAATAGATGTGAAACATGAGTTTGAACCAGTATTAAAGTAAGTAGGCTCCCAACAGCATCAAATTGATATAATAAGGTTCTAATTCTCTTAGATACCGACTTTGGATTATTTTTAAGTAAGGAATCATACAAGTTATGAATATTGAAATTGATGGTTTACGATTATTGGGAATTATATGGGTCCAAGATAATTTCAAATTATCTCTCTTTTCAATGGAAAAGAAAAAAAATGACTACAGGAATCTTTACAAAATTCACCTTTCCACATAAATTTTGACATTGACCTCAATTTTAGTATACGAAGTACTCAAACAATTCCTTTTAAATTGGGTACATTTCTGTCATGTATGTTCCCACTCTATCTTGTAAAAAAGTGATTCATTAGTCTTATGTTGAAAATTCTATGATTCCTTTGTAGGAATGATGCCAGAATCTTGACATAATGAGATTACCTCAGGCAAGCTTAGTTCTGCAAGTTATTGTAAATTACCTACCAAGGACTTCATCTAGAATCATGAGTCGGGCATGTGCTGAATTTGTTTTTAGTGTAGGTCATAGTTTTCTAAAAGCAGGGGTAAACTTGAGCCAGGCCGAGGGTGAGCACAGCTGTGAGGGTCTTTTCGTTATAGGGGTCATGAAAAGTCACTTTTACCCTTTTCCTACTACCTGATCATACTGTAGAGGCCTGTGCCTAGATAATGATCGATTAGTAAAATTTATGAAAATATTTTTTTAGATTTTAAAATGTCATGTTTACTCCATACCAAATATCTTGTCTGTTCATGTATTCATTCTTTTATCAAAAGTAGAAGAATAATAGTTAGAAGGATTTCGCATCAACCCTCACACTGTCTCTTTGTATGTTTCATCTTAAAGCCAAAGTGAAAAAACATTTTCCTAGAACCCTTGAAGGTTTTATCTTCTAAGCGAACTTTTAAACCTGCACACACTTATTTAACATCTTGGCATGAAGCACAAGTCCCTTAACAAACAAGCCAAGTAAATATTCAAAAAAGTTTTGGTTTAGAAATACTTTGATCTTTTCAACCTAATTTCTGTGCTCCGAGGACACTAGGCATTTTATCTGTTCCATCAATATTAATATTCAGCAGATATTTTCTGCATGATAGGTTAAGTGGCCTTAGAAAAGAAAAGCAACATTGATAGCGCCGCTGTATTACTTTTAGTACTTGCCAGGCAAAGATAACTACATGTACATGTATTACAGTGATATAAAAAAATCAAAGATATGAAATTTTCTTCAAACAGAGAACATGATTTCAACTGCCTTCTGAGTTTCTCAATAAAAATTTATCATACGCCTGTTTTGATATTAAACTGAATTTGAAATAAAACCAGGGAAAGTCAAACTTTAAAATATTTGTTTATAAGATCAATTGTAGAGAAGCTAAAAGAAAGTCATAGAAAGAAAACAAAAATTTTAATGTATTGAACTTTTGCTGTCTTTGCTGTGAGTATCACAATAACCACCGAGAATGAAATGAGAGGAAAGGCATTGCACATATAAGTTCCAATTTTGTAGCTATGTGCCTAACCTCTGGGGGCGTTATGAGCCTGCCACTGCCTTCCAACTAAAGTGACGAAATCTCTCAATGTGGAGTGTTGCAGGTCTAAAAGACAATGTTTTCACCGCATAAGACTCCAGAGAGACTTAGGAAAGGTTGTTAAAAAACAAATACAATTTAAAACAACTTTAAGTTGATGTCATAAATTTTGCAGCTTTTTCAATTCTCTTTGAAGGAATTGTGCAGAAACATTGTTTGTTATACATAAGTTTAAAGTTGAATGGATCAAGTTATCCGTAATTGTAGATAATTTTTTTGGTTTTGTAGATTACATCAGATGATTTCTAAGAAGGGTTATTTACGCATATAAAAGTTTTTTTTATTATAATTGTGGATTCTCATAAACCTGATTCTTCAAATTCAATTTCACATGAGACTTTCTTTGCAATGTTGGTTCAAGGAGTAACACAGAATGTTGCTTCCACAGTACTTCATTCTGAACACTCAAACTGTGTTAACAATTTCAAATAATTTAGACTCCAGATTACCATAACAAAGTCAAACAATAGGTCCACACATTTTCATCTGGCATTGGTGAAATTGCATAACTGCCGGTATTATGCTTTTAAAGTAAAACCATTAGAAGCAAATGAATCGAATTTAAAATCCCTTTAACTGGTACTTGTATTCAATCTTCTATTCATTTCACTGATAACTGATGTTCCCAAAACTGAAAAGGTTGTTGTGGTAAGGTACAGTTATATTCTGGACATCTCTGTTACCTGCAGCAGAATTAATGGTAAAAAGACCTGAGTAATGTGTGACTTTTAAAAAAAAATTCACATAACAAAGAATATCTTTAAAAAAATATGTGCAAGTTATAAAAAGTTTTCCCAACTTCATTAAATCTTCATAAAAACTATATTCTACACCTCCCCCCCCTCCCCCCACCTTTTTTTTCCCTTCTCACACACTCCCCTCCCTACTTAATCCCACCTTTCAACCTCATCCAATAACTAAGAAGAAAGCCCAAAAACCGCAATTACTATAAAACTCTGTCACCAATGTTGTAGCTTAATAATAATATGATAAAAAAAAATGTGGGTCTTAAAAAAAGAAAAATGGATTCCAACCCCTCATCCCATCACTTTTATCTTTCAAAAGGCTCTCCAAAGACTGCAACACAGTGCAATGTAGTCAACCTTCTCCCTTAGGTCAATTCTCAATAAAAGGGACTAAAGTTAAAAGATTTGAATTGAAACGAATTGAATTTATTGCCAATATTTTACATGAAGTGATAAGAAATACCATATTGCCATGATTTTTTTTTTGATGGTAGGAAATTTTGTAAAATATGCAGAAACTTATTTTGAAGTCAAGCATGTACACACAAAAAGAACTTTTGCTGAATTGTATCACAAAAAAAAAAAGAATAAATAAATAAATAGAACAGAAGATAAGATAAATACCTTACACATGTACTTAGGAATTTGCTTACAGTTTGCCCTCTCATTCACTTGTTTTGACACTGCCTTTACTTTCAATACTGACGTTTATAATCAGTGCATAAATGTGGATTAAGCAATCATTAAGGCCAGGTGAGAAGAAAATTTGAGTTACATTTAATTTCAATTAATAAAGCAAAGCAGCAAAAGATATCTTGAGGATATATATATATATACAATTAGCTTGATTAAAAAAAAATAAAAAAGAAGAAAATGCAAAAGCAAAATTTCTTTCTTAATGAATTCTCCAAGACTTGGTATGATCTTCCAGCGTGAATTCAATTAGCTAAGTTCATTTTTTTTTATTATTTGTACGACAGTACATCCTATTTGGCTATTGCGCCTAATACCCAACTGTTTCCCTTAAATTTCCCCTTAAATCTCAAAATGACAGGCTCCACCGATAATGATTTCCTTAATGACTAGCTCCACTGTTTATCATATAATATAATCATATCCACTGTAAATTACAATTTGATCTTTTTTTTTTTACTTTATCATCAATTTCAGCCCCAATCACCTTAGATATTGAAAAGCATTAGATTAATTATACTGCAGGAGGCCTCTCAACTCAGGAGAGTTTGGGGAATGCAGGTATGCCCAGTGTCCACATCTTTGACCATCACAACAAAATAGAAGCATGAAAAAGGGAGAGAAAAATGATCCTTTAGAATTACACCCCCCCCCCTCCCTCTCTCTCTGTCTCTCTCCTCTCATTACACCTTTCCTCCTCCGACCAGTTTCCCTATTCCTGGACCATCAATACTCAGTGATCCTGACACAATGTAGGACTGACTAATTCATTGTAATCACATCATAAATATAACAAGAATCAAATACATCCAACAAAAGGCCACAGCACATGAAATCCTGGTTTGAATTAATCCATTTCATGACACAATGCATTTGTGACTGAGGTTCAAAATTGAAATCTCTGCATATATTCAAGTCATGAAGCTTGCTCCCGGTGAGGCAGTCTTATTTATTACTTGAACATTCCTAGATTGAGCATCACCTGACAAAGAAAGCAATCTCTATTTTCAGGGGATGACATTTGGATGTATTTCGCTCTCCCTCAACTTAATTCTTTGTTTTAAACTCTATTCTTACCCTTACAGTAACGAGTTACAGATCTCAAACAAATTCCATATTCTTAAAAAAAGAATGCAGAATAAAGTGCATAGTATTTGGAAAGACTATAATTAATACCATTTGAAGCTTACATGAGTCCAATCCATTCATTCTACGCATGGAAAATAATATCAATTGCAGTTATGTTGACAAAAATTTCTTAAATAGACTAAAAGATGATTTTATTAAAAAAAAAAAAACAACCAAAAACAAGGAACTAACCAAAACATTTCATATCAAGGAGAGCCTGTTGCAAATCATATGCACCAAATTTATTGCATTCTATCTAAGGACCAACATGGAAAAAAAAGTAAGTTGAGAGACACCTTATTTTATTGCACATCTGCTCATGTATACATGTATTATTTTAGAAAAAAAAATTACACAGATTTGATAAAGTTAAACATGAATACATTATAAAATTCCACTTTGGATCCAGTAAGGATTAGTAAAGAAGTCACTTTAAATTTAGTTATCACTTTATGCAAGTATGCATTACAGGATAGTTACAACATTATGCAGCTAACAATAAGAAACGAATTCAGTTTTGGAGCTGATCATATCACACTTGAATTAAGAATGTTTTTGAAAGAGCTTTTAATTTAAAACAATACTTAATGGAAAATTAGATCAAAGAACTTGCCTTCATCAAAAGTCACATCATGCAACAGTTGCAACGATAACTCAAAATGCCCTGTAAACACTCTGTATTTTTTGTTTGTTTTTATCTATCAATCGGAAGCAAGTTTTTACTTTTAAAAGGAACATAATATGGACATTAATTGCTAAATAATAAAAAAAAAATCTGCAACCAATAAATTGTTACATCTGCTAATTAATGTATACGATGTGATTGCAAATTTTATGTCTAATATACACTAACAGGCAGATTAAAAATCTTTTCAGAGAAAACCTAAGCAGCATTGTTTTGTAAAAGATCTAGGATTAAATCCTAAAAGATTCTTTTCACAAAAAATGCAAGCCTTTGGTTTTTAATTGACTGTACTGTAGACAGTTGAGACAACCATAGTAAATAACACACAAGTTTCCCAAAATTACTTTTTCCAAGCCATTTTCTGCTTCTAATAAAATGCTTCAGACTGAAATAATAATAAAACTTTATAATAATGGAAATACTTAATGTTGTCCTCTTTTTGTTTTTAACCATCTTAAAACGCTGAAATTGTATCTCGACAGCTCTGAAACCTGTGTCTGATTCACTCAGGCTGTCTCATGTATTATGAAGCAGTAATTATATCTCTCTTTCAGTATGAAGCAGTAATTATATTTCTTTCAGTATGAAGCTTCAACATCATTAAATTGTGTGTAATTCACACAATAAGCATTGCAGTATTGACAGCAGTAGGTCCGATCATTAAATCGATTATGATGACAGTTGATCAACATTGAAAGCACATGTAGGATTACATTTTACATGTAATGGATAAGCAAGCTATTACAATTTACAGTATAAAGAGCACTCACTGAGATTTACACGCATGGAGGGGATGGGCAGAAAAGCAATGTGAAATTCGAAAAGGAAGAGAGCAATAAAAGTTCTAGCATTTTAATTTCATTTCAATATGAATATATAGTTATATATATATATATATATATATATATATATATATATATATATATATATATATATATATATATATAGGCCTAAATATATTTATATTTGTATAGACCAGCTCAGTCTCTATATATTTCATTTGTAACAAGTTCAATTTTTCTTGCTCTTCATGACTGTGGTCACAACACTTTTTGATAGTTCTTAAAAAGCCTTGTGTCATGTAATACAGCTCAAATTTCAAATCAAAGTTTAACTTTAACTTTGACAATGAATTACTGCAATTTAATGTTTTCTATAAAAGGCTCTATGCCAGAATCTTAAAGGACTATGTGTGCTGCATGGATTAGGATTGCTAGGTAGACAATGAATATGAGTATGACATTGTCAGTACAAACCCTGAGTTTACACAATTGTACTGAGTCAATAATAATTTGAAGGCCTCTGTATTTTACAAGTGCAGATACAATGTACATGTGTAAGCGATTATTTATTTCAAGTTAAAACAAAAAACTGTTTATGGTCAAGTAGATTTGAAAACTGCAAGATTCTGCAGAAAAAAAATTAGGGGACTAATTCTATTTTCTTCATTTCTATTGATGATCAAATAACCCATCCCAGTGTTCTTCCACTCAAAGAAGAATAGGAGCCCCTCCAAGAAATAAAATATTTCTGAGAATATTTTCTCTCCGATTTTTAATATATATATACACACATAATACAAGTTGTGTTGAGTCTGATGTCAGAAATGTGGAATAAAAAAAAATATAGGTATTTCAAAGTACAGTGTTCATAATTTTCTCTTACAATTCACAAAGATCTAAAAGATTTGAAACTGTATTATTTCCTCAGAGTCAGAAAGCACTGATTGATTGCTGTCTATTTTCACACTGAGAGGCAAAGAATGCCTTGTGCTAAACATCAAAGTTCCAAAATCTGACACTGAAGACATGTGATTCGTGCAAAATACACGTTAGAAATGTCTTTTGAAAGTGATAAAAGCATAGCCATAAACGTAATCTTGTATTTTGGTTGCTCTGATGTAATGACTAATATCACAGTGTCTCAATTCTACATTTTATTTATTGCCTATTATAGCTTTAAGAGGGTTAAATACTGCTTGATACATATATTTACAACACAAAGTCACTACCATCAACTATGTATCAAAACAATTTTTACAGCGCAAAATAAACTTTCCAAAAAATAGAAAAACAAAAGAATGAACTAAAAAACATCAACGTTTCTTTGATTTAGAACACACCTCTTTTTCACCAAACCTATAATTTTCTTAACTTTTTTTTTATATTTAAGACTAGTACATGTAATATCTTATCCAGATCTAGAGTTGGAATCCGAAAGTCAGGATTATAAGCCGTCTCCAGTCCAATGTTAAGTAATTGACTATACTGACCCTGGTTCTCTTAATTTTTTTTTTATTCCTTTTCAATTGAGATTAAATCTACATGTGCACATCTACACATCCATATAAAACATTCATTTAAGGGCATAGCTTCAACACAGTGATGAAAGGAGCATAATTGCTCATAAATCCATTTACTTTGGCCTTGTGGAGCATATAAATATGAGTATAGAGACCAATTCAAATATAAAAAAAACTATTAAGATCACGAGTTCGAGGAACCTGTTAAATTGACTAAGGATAGGAATTGTAATTGATGGTCATTAAAAAAAAGTTTCGAAATTAAATATCTCTGGAAATAGAAATGCTTCAGTGATAATTTTTCCAACCTTTTGAACGGAAGGAAATTCACTTTTGCAAAGTATCAAAGGCTCAACACGTCAAAATAGACTTGCGCCTGATTCAACTTCAAGGCTTTACAAAATTGGTTTATGTAAAAAGACTTTCAAAGTTTTCAAAATTGATAAGGTAGATGCACATTCAAAAGCCTTTCCAGAGATCCAGTTCACTTGAAAATATCTTTTCTGCTGCTCTTACATGACCTTTGATCTCCAACTGTCAGGACCTAGAAGATTTTGATGCGAAGCTCAAAGTATAGTTATGTCTGAAGCTGCTCTTAAGACCTTTGAGCCGTCTTTTGAATGTCCAGCTGCCACAAAAAAAATAATTCATGATATCATATGCAGTGATTCATTTATAGACATCATCATTTCTTATGTTTTTATGGTTAAACTTTGCTGTAACATCTGCACTAGTTAAATTAATATTATTACTTTAACACAACCATGCAATATTACAAGACAATTAATAGGAATGGGTGTCCGTGCCAGGTGTGCTTGCAAGACCATTTTCATCTGATTCCTCAGCAGGATCACTGTCTGTGAGTGTATCTACTGTGGATGATGTGGTCATTCCTTGGAAACTGGTGAGAGGTGAAGCTGGGCTGTAGACTGACGGACTTTGACCAGGCACTCCTTGAACATATACTTGAGTCTTTGGAGATCTATGAAAAGAATCACTAAAATCAGAGTATATTGAATTTGAATTAATGTTTGTGGGGCTTTCACACTTTTCAGACAGACTGGAGAAGTCTGTAACTCCAAAGCTAACTGCATCATCAACTCTCGGATTATCATTCTCATCTTCATCATACCACTTGGCATCAAGGTGGCCATACTCAGACTTGTGGGGCAGGCCAAATGGATGCAAGTTAAAGCCAATATTAATGGATATATCATGATTTTCGTGTTTCTCATCATCCCACAACCGTTTATGTTTACCGATTGATTTTGATGATTTCTCTATGTTGAGGTCTTCAAGTCCAGCAAAAAGGTCTTTCTCAGCCCCAATTATTTTCCCTGAGGAATCATCTCCTTCATCTGCATCAACCAGAGTAAACTGCTCTTCATCATTCTCATTATCTTCATCATAATCTCTCCACTTATTTTGACCTGAGCTATTGCTGAACTGTTTAACAACTGTTGATGTATCGATACTTGAGTTTGATGAAATTTGAATCACATCAGAAAGAGGAGAGCTTAACATGCTTGTATCTAAACCAGGAGCTAAGGCTTCATTTCTGTCAGCTAAGATTTTATATCTTGGCACAAAGCCCTCCTTTCCTTGCAATAGGTCTTGAACTATCAAAGCATCCATGAAAGACAATGAAAGGTCCAGAGAACCACCATTTGGTTTGAACATGATCTCTCCTCGCATAGCAATGTCTTGTGGGTGATGAACGAGATGCAATAGCTCATCAAATTGGCAGCGAATCTGGAAGTTTCGGCACAGCTCAACCCTATCTAAACTTTCCAGCCATGACTTCACAGACTCAACATTTAAACATCCTCCAAGCATCATTTTCGAAATAACCTGTAAACATGTAGATCTCAACTCACCTTCATCACCAGATGTGTAACCACATTGCATTTTCTCCTCTTCAGGACTATGTAAAAGGCATTGCTTTTTAGTGTTGCCCATGGCACCTGAATGTAGAAAATGTCTTCTTAATGACTCAAGAAATGTTTCACCTATGAGAGGTTGAGTTTTCAACATAGGTGCTAAAGTCCCTAAAATCTGTACAGCCAGCAAGAGGTTAGGGATTGTGGTTTGATCATTCTGAAATAAGTCTATCATACCTTTGGCCAATTGCTCGATCGATGCCTCTTGACCAGACTCGGATGTCTGCGCAAAGTTCTCAACACGGGAAAGGACCAGTTCTACAAAATTTGCTCTCATTTTACCTGTCAAGTGATTGCTGTGGAAAATCCTGAAGTAAAGATGCAGATAGAGGCTTAAATCCACAACTAACCTCTCTGCCAGATCACTAACCATCATAATAATATCTCGCCTGCGCACAGAATCGCTTGCTTTTGACTGCTCAAACAGCTTCTCACATATGGCTTTTACATTTGCTGTGTTGGCCATGGCATGCAACAGGTGTGTAGTTCTGGCTTGAATAGCATTATCTGGGTCATTTAGACATTCTATCACTGCCACCTGATGGCAGGCAGCAAACCCTGGCCTCACTTTAGACAAGGCAATCAGCAGACCAAGTCCTTGATAACGCATGTTGTTCATAGCACTAGAAGACAGCAGTTTTCCCACGCAAGTGGAGCAGAGGTCCAAAAGCTTGTCATCAGCTTTGATTTTTGTTGCAGTCTTAACACTTTCCATCAGAATGGCCAGTGAAATGGGTTCTGTGACCTTTGTTCTTTCTATGAGTGCCTCAAGTACAGGACAGAGGGAGTGACACAAATTTGAGTCTATAGCAGCTAAGTTCCCCAAAATTTTTAGCAAGTTAATCTGAAGCCATGGTAAGGGGACCATGTGATAGTAGAAGCTTGAACCAAAACCGCGATTGATTATTTGATGAAGGATGTGCAGGAATGAAACTCCAAATCCTATCAACTCAGAGGGATTCTCTTCACTGAGGCACATGCAAGCATTTGTCAGGGCATTTAAGACACCTGGATCACGTGAAGATAGTAAGGGAATCAACTTTGGCATTACTGACTGCAGCAATCCAGGGGAGATATGATGAAATGTCAACAGGCAATGTATGGCCTTCTCTTTCACCATATCATGGCGATGTGTCAGGTTGTTTACTATAGAGGGCAAGATATGCTCAATGTGGTCTGCAGCCACAAGCTGTCCTGCTATCATCAAAGCTATCCAATTTTCTCCTATGTCACTGCTTTTTAGGTCATGCTGCAATGTAGACATCATGAGCAAGGCTATATCATCATTGCGGTGAAGCAAAAGGGATGTCACCAGGTATCCCAATCGTTTGTTATAACCTTGACCTTGCTGACACAATTTCATTGCCTCGATGGCTAGGAAGGACACATCATAGCCCAGTAGGTGACAAAATATGACTTTGGTAAAGGCATTTCTCAAAACAGGCGAGGCCTTATTGGCTGTATTTGTCTGTTTTAACTTCTCCTTGACTGCTGCCAACTCAGCGTGGACTATAGCTGATTCCTGGGTCTTTGAGCGAGCCCTGTGTACTGCCTTCATAAAGTTCATGACCTCTTGACCAAGAGGCATGGGTCCACCTTGTGTCTGAGTTTTGCCCCCAACCAAACTCTGTGTGAGGAGTTTGGGGAGTGTGGCCAACGTCTTTTCCATGATGTGGCTCATGGCAAGCAGTTTCAGTCCTCATGGAGTCACCTTCATTGGGATAGCTTTGGATCTTTTTATCAACATCCTGTTGAAAGAAGCAGAATGATAAAAGATTATAAAAATCAGAGCCAATTCTTTTCACTTGAATATTCTAATGTATAAATGAAAGGTCCATTTGTGATAGACATTTCAGGACAAAGACATATAACACCAAGTGAAGCTACTGAATTTTGTGAAATAACAGTAAACCCTTGAAAAAACGGATGTGGGGGGGGGGGGGGGGGGTTAAGCTACATGGATCTATCACCATTCCCCTGGCTAGAAAAGTTTTCCAATCCACTTTTACATAGCCTCAAATTATAGAACGCAAAACTTTTGTCTTCTAAAGAAAGCACCTTTTGATATGGGATCAACATATCAAAAACAAAAAAATAAAACCAAAAAATTCCGTGCTAGATAAACCAGTAAATGATAACTTGATATAGGGTGAGTCAGCCTTCTATGAAGATACATGCCCTTTGATTGCTACAATGACATAAATTCACTTGAGATGAGTCTAACTCATCTTGGCAGTTACTACTTTATAGGAATCCAGAGTAAGTTGCTTATTGCCAGGTGATATATGCAATTTTAAGATGTATAATATGGATTTTGATCTCCTTTAAATGGAGTATTTAGTAAATTGGAACTAGATTTGGGAAGTCTTCCTCTTGATTCAACAACATCATAGAGGGCTTGTACACATAAATTTTGATCTAATCTAAATAATAATAACAATTTTAAGTCCTTGGTAACTTGGAGACAATTGTTAAAGTTTATAAAAAAATTGATAGATCAAAGGATAAGTGTGATTAATCAAATATTTGTTTATTATTTTTTTCTTTGATACACTTCAAGATAAACTTAGTTAAATTTTCTTTCTTTCCTTACTTGATTTTTACCTCTTTCAAGTTTTAAAAAAAAACTGTTTCACATTCATTCCTCTGATAATGTGCTATCAAATATACAACGGAAATAAGGTTTGTAATAAATAAGTCAGATTATGGCCTCACATTTGTAGCTTACTTACTTACTGCCCTTTTTGCCGTAGGCAATTAGGGCAGCAATCACATTTGTAGATCTATAATTAAATTCAATCATGTGTCCAACACTTAGTTGTTTTATACAAACAGGCTCTTGCTTGTTTCTCTGTCTGATTAGACAAAATTTGTCCTAGCCATTGATACCTGGTTTCCAGCTAAATGCGATACTCTGGCTCCTTCCTACCTTCTCCTTAAGCAAGTTCTAGTCCAATGCATATATATCAAACCAAAATTTTATCTGTTTGCATTTGTTAGGTCCATCTCTTAACCCTTCAAAGAAACAGAGCATAAACAAATTACTTCCTCCACCTCAGCAAGACGAGTGATATTCACAGCTAAACCTATCTGGGCCTATCTCTGGATCAATCAGTCAGTAAAAGGGTGCAAAAAAAAGGGTTGTCGAGAATCCGAGGAATATTTTCATTCCAAATAATGGTTAGTTGAACAGAAAATTCAGTGGGTAGCGAATTTGTATAAGGTTCAAATTCTCAGATATTCTGTTTTGCCATGATCCCAACTAACAAGGTCTATCCTTGGCTTGATAGAAAGGCCCCATTTAAAAAGAGGTTTATATGGAATGTGATTTTCTTAGAAAATTGATCCTAGAATGAGGTTAACATTCAAGTGAAGTTAGATTGGGAATAGCAAGAGAAGAAGAAGATCGGGTTAAGGAGAAGGAGTAGAAAGGATTAGAAGAGAAGGGTTTGTGGGAGTATAACTAGAAAGTAAGAAATGTGAAAGAAAAAGATGGAATGGAAGTAGAAGGAGGAGATCTGAGCAAGATTAAGAAATTTATAAGGGAAAGAAATGGGGACGGAAAAGAGTGAGCATACTGTGCTGAGGTTGAAACTGAATAATAGAGGAAGGAAAAGATCAAAGCAAGAACAAGAAGAATAGAATGACTGTCCTGTTTAAAAGATGGAGAAGAGCATTTAAATACTCCTTTAATTTAGATTATAAAAAAAATTGTTCATAGAACTCATAGAGAAGTCTAAGCATTCAGCCAATATTTAAAAAAAAAAACCCTTTGTAAAGCCAAGCATTTTCATTTTTGTTCATTTTTGTGCATGTTTGATTTTATCTCATTATTTAAGATTTCTTCAAAATTTTAGATAGGCCTAGTAAAAGTTTCAGTTCACAGATGAAGGCTCTTTCCTTGAAAAAAAAATATAACTGGACTTTGACACTTAATGTTGAACTTATTTTGTTGATCGACCTTATTTTTCAGAACACTCAGAAAAAACAACCCCAAACTTATTTTCCCAAACACATAGCAACATAGACATCTCCTTAAAGAATCATTTGTTAGTAATGTGCAATTGAGTGAGATAAAACGGACAATAAGAAAAAGTAGTCTGTACACCTCACAACATGGGCTGGACACTGTACAGTACGCCACAGAAAAAGAAGTCATCGTACCAATTGACATTGGTCACAAATCCACCCCAAATCATCCGGATTATCCTGAATTGTCATCTCAATGCACTGGAAGTGAAACCATTGCTCACAGCCTGGCTTATCACAACAGATCATTCATAGTGTATGGTCATCAAATGTTTTACACACAGGGCAGGTATAAAGCTTTTTCTCTTTACAATGAAGAATATTGAGAAAACAAATCCACTCATTTACAGTAAAGTAGGGCCTTAAATCCTCCTTCAAACAGTTAACTATTTTATTTGGCACGTTCTCTGGCAGGCACTCAATGTGTTTCTCACATTGTTCTCTCTTATTAGGGTTTGGCTAAACAGCTCTTTGTCAGCCACTATATAAAGAAAGGCCTCTGGAGAACGCTTGCTCTTCTTCTTCTTGTTCTTCTTGCCAGCTTGAGTATTTCCTCTCACCCTCTTCCCAACAAGTCCAACTGAGCCGCTTTGATCTTCCTCGATCTTTGAGTGGAGGTGCTGATATTCTCAGCATTGTGAATTGCTGCAATCGGGACAGACTTCCTGGCATCTTGTGGAATAATTTCTTCAACAAAAACATTTTGCCCTTGCTTTCTTCGAGTGAAGAAAATCAGGAAAGGGAATACTTTAAAAAATAGATACAGGTGCAGCATATCAAACAATCCTAGACAGCATACTGCCTGTCTACACACTTGACCACAATATCACCCCCTTCACCAGACTCGACAGAATCTTCAGGGTAACTTTCACTTTTTTCCAGTTGCTGCATGATTCTATCAGTGACAAAATTTGTTGCGACTTTGGAAACTTGCATTTCAGCAGATTGAGTAAGAGCACTTACACCTGGAGCTACACTAGGGGTTTCAGAATCATGACGGAAACTCCCTGCTGGTCAGCAATACCTTTACAAACTTCAATACAAGCTTGAAGATAGAGAAGGTGGTCAACAAGTTCAGGCAGAGTGAAGTTCCATCAGAGCATCTGCCTCTTGATCTTTCAAATGTTTGTGTGTTTGTGTGGTATGTGTTTGGGGAAATAAGTACATATGGCTTTTTATTCCAAGTATTCAGGAAAATAAGAATCTGACTTATTTTTCCGAGTGTTCAGGAAAATAAGCATTGCACTTATTTTTCCGAGTGTTCGGGAAAATAAGTTTCAGACTTACTTTCGTGAGTGTACGGGAAAAGTGTCACTTCCTATTTTATTATTTAGTGGAGAATTTTATACAATAAAGATTAAAAGAAAAAAAAATTACCCTTTAAATCTTGACTAGATATAGATATATCGACCTAGGCCTAGACTCTATAGCCTATAGATCTTGGGCTTTCAACGTTTATCTTAGATCAAGATTTTTATTTATCCAGAGTAACATGTAGCTCTAGATCTTGATTCTACTAGGGCATATCTGGATCTCTAATCTAGCACAGCAAAAAAACAGGTTCTGGAATTGTAGAAATATAGATCTAGATCCTCATTACACTCATTTAAAATAATAGACTCGATCTCAAGTAGTAGTTTGCGTTGTAAACTGCTGGCTAGATTCTGTGTACTAGACTAGTCTGTGGGCTAAGATGCAATGACAGCAGCAATGTTGCGTTCCGTAGAATCGAGTTTATAGATCTAGATCTAGATTTAGTTTTTAAATAGGAAAACTCGATAGGGTACCCAAGTTGTCATTATAATGAATCAATAATAATCAACCACTTTTTATACTTAAAGTATTACTTTAGACCTCTTAACTAGCCCTATTGATTCCTTAAATATAGAGGAATTTTTCAATATGATACATGATTTTTTTATATAGACTGCGACTAAATACATCAACATCAGCTAACAACACACTGGATCAAATGCGTTTTCCTAAAGTGCCACGGGAAACAACTTGGTTTATGCTTACTGTATTTTGAAGATCTTTCGCCTCCGTAAATAAAGGAAACCTGAAACAGCGAAAGTCAAGAGAAGGTAGAAAATTACGCTCAAACTTTTCAAAGAATGTATCTATTTTATTATAATCTAGACTCTAATTAATTCTTTAACAATTTGTTAACTCTGAGATAGCAGGATTTTTCATGTAAGAAAAAAAAAATCAAGGTAATACGGCACTGTTGCGGTCCCTACGTTGACAGTGCGGCCATAGTGGATACAATTTAAAACTGGCCAGATTTTCACTGCATATTAAAATGAAGGCGCTGATCTAATCTTATTAAATTATTATCTTGCAAAACTTTAAGGACAACTTCTTCAGTAGAACCATTTCCGTACAAAATATTGAACTTGTTTCGGCTATTTTTAATATCAATCTGGTCATTTGTGGTGTGATTTGTTTACATCCAACCAGGACCGCAACACTGTGGTATTACCAAAATAAGGAATGACTTGCTTGAAATTTGTTCTAGACCTAGAAGTGTTGAAATCAACCGACCGATCTTCGTTTATGTTAAACTTAAAGTTTAATTTATTGAGACCAGACTAGAGCTGCCTCTTTATATTTCAACCTCAGAGTGCTAGATGGACTGCCAGAGCTCTTATTGGGTGGGTGCCTTGATTCCCGTAAACATAGTCCAACACGGCTTACAAACGAAGGACAAACTCAACTTGATTTGGCTAGCTTCCTTGTTAAGCCTTTAGATCCTATTTTGCGTAAACCCCCACTGGTATTGTTTAGGCCTAGATCATTGAGATCACTTTAGTTGTTTAAGATGGTTCGCATTTGTAATTGTTGTTAAATTCTAGAGGAAAAGATGTTGTTATCTTTCACAATTAAGTTTGAATTAATTGTTTTCTTGTGCATTTTAATGTCCTCATAACCCTTGTTTATCCTTTTAGCCTTCTTCTTGTTATTGTTAAAAATAGGAGGCCAATATTATTACCATTCTTAATTAGTATTATTATTAATTGTTCTGCTGCTTGCATTTTGATATAAATTATGCAACTTGTATTTTTGTAACCTGTTTTGGGAATTACTTTAAGTAAGGTTATTTTTTACATTGAATTTTAAAACAGGAGGACATTCGCTGGACAAAAAAAAAACATATAAAATAACCACCCACCCTCACGTCAGCATGTGCTTGTTTATAATCAATAATGTAGGCTTACTTGTTATATCTATGAGCAATTCTCAAAAGGTCAATAGTAGTCTAGTAGGATGATTTCATACTCGTTTTTTTCCGATGTCAAAAAGATGTTCTAATGAAATTGATAACGTATTCTTCCAAGCACATGTTGAGGAGATAGCATGTATAGTTTGGTGTACATTTAAAACCACATAATTTAATTCTGTTCAGTTTTGTATTGAATCAGTTACCATTTCGTCAATAAAAAACGTCACGTAAAATACTGGTGTTTTTGAGAGGTTGTTTAAACAAAGTGGCCAACTGTGTTCGTAGAACCGATATTTTTTTCATTTTTTTCCTCATACGGTAGCTTTTCACTTAAAAATCAGAAGTAACAGATAGCACAATTCCTTTTAAATCTAATCTTTTATATGTGCTTCTAGACGCTATGCTCTATGTCATTAAGAGGCCTATTTTAAGCATAGCAGATCAGCTGTTATGAAAGGGTAGCTAGCTTGCAACATGCTTGTTCAGAGAAGAGTTTTAAAATAGAATTCACTCCCCTCCAATAAACATGGTAAATTATTGAATGAAAAGTCTCCTAAATCTGATTGGGCCTCAGAAAACTAACTAGGTAGTTTCATTTTTATTGTCATACTTTAATGCCCATAATATACTTTGTCCCTTGTTTACTTTCACTTTCTGATCTAAACCATTATTTTCAGGTTCACCACAAATGACTTCTTTCTTCGCTTTATTTTAAACTTCTTTATTCTAAACTAATCTCAATAGTCAAAGGGGCCATTCATTTCCATTTCTGTCGTTGCCGTCGTAGGATAACGTCCAGAAAAAAAAGTTCCCCACCTTAACATCCACAGGCATTTAAGGCCCCATATAAATCTGAAGAGCCGTTTTGGATGCTTTTGTTTGAAGTACTTGTTTCAAAAGATTTAATCATTTTATTTTTTAGATAAATCTAAGCATGTCGGGCAACGAATATTAAAGACTGGGCATTTACATGGTTCTTCCAACGTTATGATGACGCAAAAAGGTTCTTTACTACCGCACCTTGTGGGCTTTTAAAGTCTAATTTCAAGTATTTCTTAGTTCTAGTTGGGAAAAGTTTTTAACTTAGTTTGAGGTTGACTAATATTTACAACGTTTGAACTGATATAGATCTATGTTCTTCAAGATCTTCCTGGTGTTACACCGACAAAAAATTGTGTCACTGTAATATCTGGGAGAACAAAATGTTTGCAGATTGGTTTGTTGAATCTTTATCAACATTGTAGACACTCTAGACTCTAGCTCTTGATGAGGAACCAACAATGGAGGCAGTTTACATTGAATCTAAATCTATTTAAAAGCTGCAAACACAAAATTCTGGAACAAGTTCTTCCCAACGTTACAAGACAGACATTTTGTCACTGTAACATCGGGAAGATCAAATTTTGTACTTATTTGTGCACTTCTTATCAATACTGCAGATCCATTAGACTTGAGCTGTTGGTGAGGAATTAAAAAGCAGCTAACTTACACAAAACTTTTAAATAAGTTTCAAAGCTCCAAACACAATGACAGAATATTGTGTCACTGTAACATCCAGAAAGACAAAATGCTTATTGATTAATTTTTTGAACCCTAATCAACACTGCAGATGCTAGGAATCAAATGAAGTCAGCTCAAAATTAAATGTAAATAGTTTTAAAAGTTGCAAACAAAAAAAACTCTGGATGAAGTTTTTCTGGATTTTACAATGACACAAATTGGATCCATTTACTACCAATAGTACGATAAAATATGTGTTTAACTCTTCAACTATCGTTTAATAACATCTATTTTTTCACTCTAGGTATTAAGGGTATGAATTTTTTGCTTCAAAGGTAGTTAAATTTGAATCTTTTTGGGTCATCAATAAGGTGCAGAAGATCGTTTTATGGTGATGAAAACCAAATATTACACAAAAATGTTAAAAAAAAAGTATCTCCAAAATCTTTTTTTGTTCAATAAATTTACACCTGATACTGAACAAGTTTGAGACAAAGAGAGACAAAATAAATTCCAGGTATAATATAATTCTCTAGGGTTGACCTCCTGAGAATTGCCCATATGCTATGTTGGAAAAAGTTACATTTGATGATCATGTGAAGCATATAATGAAAATGCCGCCACCATAGTTTTTCAACTTAATGCATAAGTAATCAATGTGAGAGACTGCCAGGTATCCATCCGACAGAATTTCACAAACACTATAATTTTTATTCCTATACTAATATGTGCAGTTATAGACTTTGCAATTCTGTTTTAGTGCTTATTCAAAGGTGTTGTGCTGAGCTTAAAACTAAAAATTGTTTTTACTAGAAAAACATGCATCCCAAAGTCCCAAAACAGAGCCATATACGTCTATAAATATGCTGCAGTCAAAAAATATTAATTCCAGCATAGTGTAATGAAGGATCAACATTAAGAGGAATAAAATTATGAATTTACTAATGCATTTTTTTTTTTGCATAAATCCACACAAGCTAACAGATAAATAAAAAAAATGAGGCAAGAGCATGACAATTGACATTGAATTTGATTGGGATAAATCGAGGAAAAATAAAAGTGTACAGAAGTAGACCATTCTAAAATCTTGGAAAGGTAAAAAATAGTGTAAGCATTCCCTAGTCATTATATTGTTCTCAGTTTGGAAACATTTCAGTTCCTTTTTTTTTTTAAAATAAACTTACAATTGATCTACTCTTTTAGTAGTTATGGTAAGTTCTAAAAGTAGATTAACCAGAAGGGTAACCACTCTACCACTCTTGCATGCTACTGCCCTTCTTTCCTCTTCACCCTCTTGCTGCATTGTGGAATCAGCTCCGCTACCATATTTTAGGAAAGCAAAGTGAGTGGACCATGACAGTAAGCTCTATAGTCTTTATACTACTCTGTTGTTTCAACTGAAATAAACGTCAGTGTTGACTTCATTTTTGTCTCTGTGTGCATGACACTTTTTGTCCAATCAATAGAATAATATGTTAGAAAATGTCGCTCTTGAACTTAGGATAAATATAAATAATTATGTCCAACGTATGTATAAAACAGTAACGTTCTTGATTTTATCATGGTTGTGTAGTCCTCCAGTTGTATTTATGTTGTCATCAAGCCCCCTAGCAGCATCAACTTTTAAAAGTGTAAATCACTAAATGTACAATCTAGAATCTAGATTTAGATAAATCAAGGTCAAAGGATCTAGAGCTTTTCTCTTCAACTAGTACTACTAGATTGGACTAGATTTCTTGCTCCAAACTCAACAATAACCACCCAAATTTGTAAACTGTGGCAACAATTTGCAAGTTAAAATTAATGGCAATTATTTACAATTACAGAGTTCTCTTATTATAATGTGCAATATTCAATTTCAAGCCACTTGCAAACAGTTATGCACTTAACACTTTCGCTATTGGGCCATTTGTCGCGGTTGGCCTGGGCCATTTCAAGATCGGGACATAATTTTATAGTGATATTTATATCACAAACACCGCCAATTTCTGTCATTGTTTTGATGCCGATAACGGAAGTATGATTAGATAAGCTAAGTCATGCGCACTAAAATAATTTAATCATCCTTATGTTCATATTTTTCGCATCGAAGTTGCGAGCCGCGAAATGCGGCTTATAGGACAAAATGAACAGTTTTTTGAGCCGCAAAACGCGGCTTAAAATAGCAAAAGTGTTAATGTGATCCATTCTATGAAATTGGGCAAATATGCATAAAAGCTTGATGTCTCCATACATTTGACATTTTTTGCTCTTAATAGTTCATAACATGACATGGACTGCTTGATAATGCAGCAAGAATTCAACAAAGTGACAAGTCTGTGTAGTTTAAATTGACAATCTCAACATTGTCATTTATGTGCCATATGTGTCACCTCTCTCGATTTTTCTTTCCAAAGTTACCTTAAAAACTGGTCAAGATAATTATATTTTCTGATAATACTCACAGGATAGTGTTTTATTCATCATTTTCTCAAGACACGCATATGACATTGTTACATAGTTTTTAACACATTTTAATTGCAATGTTACATATCATATCACTTTATATTTGGGACTCAAATTTAGAATTAATTTGAACACAAGAGATGCTTTTGAATTAATTGTTGTTTTTTTCCATGTCACACTCAACCTTGAAAAAAAATTCTTTTTAATTTTATGTTGATCTTTGAAGATGTCACATGGACATTGTGTACCATCAAATTCAGACTCTAGTTCAATCGCTTTATTTTTTTTCAGTTTAATAGCAGAACTAAAGCTTGCACTACACAGCCACCATGGGAAAGGAAAAGCCAGGATTTCTTACGCCTAAAGCAATAGCAAATCGTATCAAAGCCAAAGGTCTGCAGAAGTTGAGATGGTATTGTCAGATGTGCCAGAAACAGTGTAGGGATGAGGTATCTATATAGTTTGTGTTTATTACATTTTATTCAAATTAACAGAAAATTATATCTTTTGGCATATAGACTTAATAGCAGCCTTGAAGTTTTGAATTTTTGAATTTGAGAAGTGTGAGCATGAAACATCAGTACAACCTTTTGATGGTAACTCTATTTTAAAGGAGATTTTGAAGCTTCTTTGATTAGAGCATAAATTTTTCTCAGTTTACAACCGAAACTGTTAGAAAGAAAATTACTTGCTTGGAAATCTATGAAAATTTTTGAAGTATTTATAAATTTGAATATTGTCACTAAATTTAATTTAGAAATATATTTTCAAACGTTCTTTCTTCTAATTCTGTTTTTTCTTTCTTTTCTTTTTTTTTTTAAGAATGGGTTCAAATGCCATCTAACTTCTGAGTCTCATCAACGACAATTGCTGCTTTTTGCTGAGAATCCTGATCAGCACATTGATGAGTTTTCACAGTATGTAACTATCTGATTGTCTCTTACTATCCTACTCTCTCTCTCTCTCTCTCTGTCTCTCTGTGCATATCTCAGCTCTCCGTTTATCTTCCTTCTATTTCTCATACATTTAAATTGGATTAAAAAAGTGTGTAAGTAGGCCTATATATATTTTTATTAAGTTTCTAACAACACAATAATGAAAATAAACTAAATGTGTTACATATTCAATTGTATGATCTACTCATTATAGGGATTAACATCTTTCTCCAGAGAATTTGAAACAGAGTACTTGGAGCTTCTCAGACGCAGGTTTGGGACAAAGAGAGTGAATGCCAACCTTGTGTATCAGGAGTACATTGCATTCCGAGAACATGTTCACATGAATTCAACACAGTGGGAAACTCTTACAGAATTTGTCAAGTATTTGGGCAAAGAAGGTTTGTGAATGCTCCCCCAAGGAAATTTTGAAAGCTTTGATTTACTTAGGATTGAAAAGATTTGTCTGTAAAATCACACTCTTGATTAAAAAAAAAAGAAAAATGAACTTTTATGATTTTGTCTTCCTGGCACAGAAATATGATCCTTAGCCGAGTTTGTATATGAGGATAATATTCTTTAAATTTTGTTTGATATATGCTCGTTCCCAAGGGGAGCAATCTCAAGTCTTTTTGCATTCCTATCCTTCACCTATGTCGGAAAAGGTAGAACTGAAATGAAAAGGCCCTAAACTCACCAAAGTCCTTGAAACCGTGAACAAGGTCCCTACAACTATCAAGACTAAGGTCCTAATCCCACAGCTAACTGTGTTTCTTTGTAAAGACATTCAGTCGGTTCAGTTGCATTATGCCTACCATCCTTAAGTTCAAACAGAATCATGCCTGAAAACAAAATATATTATACTGTGTCTGTCTCTCCTCTCCTTACTATACTCTTCTCAAAGTTTTACAGTTAAGATTTGAACTTAACAGAGAGTTAAACGGGACAGAAGAAAATCGGGGGAGAGAATGCTGAAAATAAGAGAAAAAACTATCTATATTTGTCAATGTCTGTGCCCTTTGTGTTACATGAAACCATTTTCACTTATGTTCAAAACAACTTTGATCATAATAAAGTACAAAATAATGCATGTTCATTTTGGACTCTCCTCCACTATTTATTTGCTTCATTGTCATCTTCAGCTTTGATCCTTTTATAATAAAGTTTCATTTTAATGGTGTACTTATTCCTTAAACTTAAAAAAAAAAAAGGAACAAGAATCTTAAATATTCAAGTAAGATATTACTGATCTTAAGAGGCATTGCACTTCATTGACAAATTTTTCAAATAAATGCATATATATATTTATATATATATATATGCATTTATTTGATGGATATATAAGACATCAGAAGAGGACGAAAGAAATACAATCTATCTAACTATTATTGATGTTGTTACTGTATCAGTTATGTGATTGGAGATTTGAATTGTTATTATTATTATATTAATTATAATAAAGTCATTGATTCTAAATTTTTCATGAAAAGAAACCTGTTTATGTTTTGTGCGAAACAGGTTAAATTGTAAAATAAAATAGGACTTGAATGAAGGGTGATGGACAAAATTTAAATTTTCTCTAAAGACCGGGAGTTTTCGGGAACTTAAACATACATGGGAATGGGACTAGTGAATTTAAAACAAACCATTCCCTTAATTACAAGCTTGAAAGCAGAAATGGTTATTACCATGCATTCTTTTTCAAGACACTAAGACAAATGTCAGATGCTTGCTATGTTAGTATGTAACTAAATGTGTGATTCAGTTTTTTGTTGTTTTCTTTAAACAGGAAAATGTGTTGTGGACTATACAGAGAAAGGGTGGTTTGTGGCATATGTAGACAGAGACCCAGAGACAATTCGGCGACAAGAAGCTCTGAAAGCTAAGGAAAAAATGGAAGTTACAGATGAGGAGAGGACAATGAAGTTTATAGGCAAGCAGATTGAGCGAGCGAAGGACACACAGCAGGCACCAACAGAAGCAGAATTTACAGAACTGAAGCGTGAAGATGATGGGGAGAAAATCACTTTGAGCCTTGGGTTGGCGAAAAAAGAAAAACCGCAGTTGAAGAGTGCTCAGTAAGATTTTATTCAATACATTTGACTACCATTGCTTTTTTAAAACATTTTTTTGTTATATTGATGACAGAGGCCAATTAAATGGTTTGGACACATATGAATGATGCATCCTTGTTATCCTCAAACTGTTCAGGCTACACAAAAACATGCGTTGAAACTTTGCCTCATCTTTTTAGCCAGCAAGAAGATCTGAATAAGTATGTTGCAATGTATGTGAACTTATTTCTTGCTAAAAATTAATTTTCTTTTATCTCTGGGAAGGATTCAACTTAAAGCAATTATTAAATGTATTTAAAAAAAAAGTGATTAAAATTGCTCTTTACTCATTGAAGCTGTGATGGCCATATATGACCATCAAGCTCAATTTAATTGAAGACGACATGAGTCATATAAGCAACAGACTTTTGATAATATTTAAATTTACATACCATTAGCAAAGAATTTTGCAAGAGATTTTATGATGCCAATGGTACAAACATTTCAAAAATGTTTGATGTTCTGATGCCTTTTTTTTGCAGGGATGGCGTTTCAACCAACGCTTTAGCAGCATCATTCACATCAGAGATGAAAAAGGTTACAGATAAATCAAAACTGGGTTCATCTAAGATTGAGAAACGCAAAGCTACTTCTGCTTTGGATGAAATTATGGAGGTTGGTTAAGATTGATGGAATGATTTTAAATTGTTTTTTTTTTTTTTGCATTAGCTATTGGAGCTTGTAAGCCACAACATGGGTAATCCATTGTTTTTCACAGAATGTTTAGAATTTCCGTACATATTTGAGAATTTAAATAAAATGAAAAAGTCTCTTCGTTATTAAGAAACTCAACTTTTGATACAATTTGCCATGACTGTAAGGAGTTGTATGGGGCATTTCATTTAATACAAGCTGTGTTCTATAGTGCGTGTTGGAAGTGGGGATAATTTTTTAGTGAAACTCATGACCTCTTCTTATTTTTTTATTTTTTGAATATTTAAAAAAATTCAATTTTGTCCACTTAAGTTTGAGCCGACAGCACATTGTGCAAAACTTTGAATTTTATAGCCTGGTCTGATTTATAGTCAAAGACTATCTTGTCAACATAGAAAAGAAAGAAATTTAACATCTGAAAATTTTTTTGCTAGGCTGAAGAGAAGAAAAAAGAGAGGCAGAACAGGAAAGACTACTGGCTTGCCCCAGGTATCATTGTCAAGGTGATACACAAGAAATTGGGGGAGAAATACTACAAGAAAAAAGCCGTTGTGAGGGTGAGACAATTTTATATGCTGTAAAATGGCATTCTTATTGCTTGTACTCAAATATATCCCCTGTTCGACTCTCTGACATACATGAGCCAAAAGTACAGATTTTTTATCCTCTCTTAGTGAGTATTTTCTGTGGGTAAGTAAATGTCCATGATTAGTTGAACACGTAGTGTATGAGTCCTTTTAATAAAAGAAATTCCTTCACATGAGTATGCCTCATCTGCTAAATTATCTTCATTCTAAATTTAAGTGTAAGGTCCAGTTTCTAATGATAATTCACCAGCTGATAGTTCTTTTTTACTATCTGACTGTTTTGTTATTCAATGCATCTTATTAAGTTCAAACTGTTTGTAAGGATGCACTCATCTTGGTACAAATAGTCAGCCAAATTTGATTTGTGCAAGGCATAGTTTGTTTTTTTCCTTTGGCTTTATTTTGAGAGTTGAGAAGAATCTTTAAATATATTTGGAAGGTATAGAATTAGCTGTTTTCCTGTATTGCTTAAAATTGCTTCTCAATGAGTCTTGAAACAGAGGCAACAAGTAAGGAACAAATTAGCCCAGCTTACACAACAGTTTCGCCGTATTCAAATTTTTTTTTTATATTCACTTTTAACATTGATGAGGCACTAAGACCATAACAGGAAGGATCGGGAATCTAAAGAAAAAAAAATGATATAAAGTGTTCATAATTATTTATACCGAGTCATTTTCAAAGGTTTTTTTTCATCTCAAATTTCTGAATTTGAATAAATCATTTTTTTCCTTAAGGAACTTCCACTCTGGAAAGCATTACAGTATGCTGTCCTTCAATTATTAGTCATTATTAGAATGGATAAACAAACTTCTTACCACTTATTGATATACTCATTTATAAGAGTTTGTATAAATAAGGCAAGCTGAGAGGGAAGCAGTTAAGCACAGGTTTGAGTCACTCGTGAAACAATACAGTCGAGTCTGGTTATTTGGAAGTCATTGGGATAAAAAAAGGACTTTGACTTATCCTAAATTCGATTTATCAGAAAACGCAGAGAAAGAGAGTAAAAAAAAAATGTGGATGACAGATCAGGAATGTCGTACTAGTGTATGCAGGGGGGGAAACGGGGAGGCAACCATGACAACAGATCACCTGGTCCCTGGGCTTAACTCTTTTCCCTATTACAGCCTTATTGCAGACTCTTGCCTGTAACGTAGATGGGCAGACACACACACCAGAACCTCTTGCGGAGAATAGCACCATTTTATTTTACAAGCAAAGAAAAGTGCTTTCACTGTGTCAGAAGCAAAAAATCACGCCAAAATTGCTTCAAATTAACTGGATCCTTATTTCAAAATTTGAATTAACCGATATTTTTTAATAAAGCTTAAAGACAGAAATATTTGGTAAAATTAAACGACTTTGAACTATGCGGATTCAAATTATTTGGACTTGACTGTAGTGAGTCCTTATGTCAGAGTAGTAACAGGCTTGATATTGATAGTACTTTCTGTAGAAACTATTTCAGACCCTCATTCACTCTAAAACATTTTTGAACTCTTTGTTTTGATTCTGCAGGAGGTTAAGGACCTTTACACTGGGATCATCAAGATGCTGGAGAGTGGGGATAAGCTTAAGGTGGATCAAACACATGTAGAGACTGTGATACCAAACATTGGTGGGTAGAGGATTTTTTAAAATATTTTCTTGTTGATAGGTATATTTATCCCAAAGTGACTTCAGCCATTAATCAAAATTTCGTTATTGATTATCAATCTTTTCATTTTCTTTTTTTTTTTTTATCTAATTTATTTTTTTGCGGCTTCATGACTGTACAAAACTTTGTCTTTGATAAGCTTATTGCAAAGTTGCAATGCATCCCTTGGCTCTTGTCTTATCTCTCTTATACCTGTAAAATAGTACTGAAAATGTTGGATTAAAATTATGAATGTGTAGAACTTAAAGTAGGGAATGAAATTTTCAGTATTTATGGAAGACAGTAAATTTTGAATGGTGAATTGATCCTCTGTCAGCCCTTGTGCCTGAAGTAAAATTGTATCCATTAGGTTGAACTTGCTTCTGACAGATAGATAAATGTTAAATGAAAATGTGAAAGTGAAAAGATAATGCTACGTTATGTATAAGATTTTTCCGAGATCGTTGAATGTATAGATGGATTTAGGCATGGGCTTCCAGTTTCCGCACAGTATAAGATTTCTCTTGAAACTAAGGAGACATTGAACTTCTGAAAGAACTAGCTGTTTCCTTAGTCTAGGGCTAGACTATCAAACTGACGCCTAGGTCTAGGTCTTGATCTGTCTATCTGTTTTTAGTCATGGTCAAGGCTGTGCGTGCAGAGCTATTTTTGAACAGTATTCCCATCTGTAGGTTTTGCATATGTCATTTAGGCAAGTTGATTGTGGTGGTACAGGGTAATGAGTGGATCAGAGGATCATGCATGGCAAATCCTGAGACAAAAGATAGTATTCTAGTGTCCTGCACAAACTAGGTTTGCTTTAATTCTGATTCTTTAGATTGCTGGGACACTACCTGAAACTAAAACCAAAAGTAATTATGGAAAGATGTATTTGAGGTACTGAGGAGGGAGGGTGGCATCATGAGGAAGATACATCTGTTACTTTTTTGCTCTCAATCAGGGTCGACTGTGAATTTCTCTTGGTTAAAACAAAGATACTTTAAAAACAGAAAAGAAAAATTAATATAGGGTATACTCTCTTTTGTTACATACAGATCAAATCTAGATAGATATATCAAGAACTAAAGATCCATCTTGATGAAATTGTATGTCTATAAAAATTACTGTTGCACTGATCCCCTGAGATTGTGATCCTATCTTTATTTAAGCTGATCAATAGATTGAAGTCAAAACGTGGGAAAAATATAAAAAACTCATGTCTCTATAGTGTTTTCTCAACAATGCTACCAAATATCAAACTTAACATCTTTTTAGATATAGATTTATGCAATACCCTTTTCGTTGACTGGTCATAATAGTTTTATTTTAGAACTTGATCCTTATCTTAGATCCAGGAGGCCAGCTTGTAAAGTAGTGAATTAGACCATTTGATTGTTGTTTGTGGTCATGTAGTCTGTAGACAGTCCTGACCTAGATCCAAAGTAAAGTAGGTTTTATAGCTCTAGGGTTAGGTGTTGTTTTTGCTTATTTAACATGGCCTGGGTAGCCCAGTGAGTAAGTACTGGAAATAATTGTTGAGGATCAATTTTCTTCTAGAACATGTAAAGATAATACGAGCAGTGCTCAATGTTTAACAAGAAATAGGCTGAAAAGTGTACATTTAACATGCTTCAGTTCAGTTGAATTGAAGAAAGCAGAAAAACTTGAATGACAGAATAATTAGATAAATCAGTGTGAAAATGCTGTCACATGGCTCAGTTTGCAGGCCCATCCCTCTCACCTCCCACCCCCATCTATGTTATGCTCCATCCTACAACGCTGGAAGTAACTGATTTTCAAAACTATTTACAAATTAAGGGACTAGTTCTGCATTAGGAATAAGGAAATGTACGATCATTTTTCTTTTCCAGGGAAAACTGTGCTGGTGGTGAATGGAGCATACAGAGGAGAAGAAGCAACCCTGGACTCACTCAATGAGAAGCAATTCAGTTGCTCAATCACTATTAAAACAGTGAGTTAATATAGAAAATGATTTGTTTATTCTCAGTTTGACCCTTAGTGGCTGTTTACTCACTGAATTATGTAAATTGTCATGCCTAATAGAGGCATTATCTTGAGGAGAAGACCTTTCCACATTTGAAATGCTGTTCCCAGAATTTGGAACACTTTTAATACTTACAATGAAAGTTTAACATTTCTAAATAATTTTTGTTTTTGTTTAGGTAAACCTTTTTTTTTCCATGTAAATATGCATAGAAAAAGGAAAATAATTTGAAGTATCCAAGGCAATACAGACAATGCCATGTAATTTTTTAAGTTAAAACCTGCTTTAAGGACTTGTCAAATACATTTAAAAACTGAATAAAATTAAATCTGTTCTTCTCAATCCATGTAAGGTTCCTTCTAGACACTCGACACGTGGCTTAGTAGGTACAGACAGACAGCTCTTCTAGGTGCACTGCCTTGTAGAGAGTTCAGAGTTGTCCATTTGTTTGTACCTGCATGATAATTAGCATGTGAAAAGGATCTATAAACTGATTTGGTTTCTGTTCTTAACAAATAACCTTGGAGATAGTAATGCTGCAGCTATGATTTTATCACCTGATTTCAATATAAGTGTTGCCATGAACTCAGTTAAAATTGTGACTTGTGCCTCACCTTCTTCACATGCTTCATATTTAGCTAATACATACATTGTTTTCAAACTTGAACAGAAAAAAAATTTATTGCTTCCTTCATTTTTGTACTTCCTCCTCTAAGGGTCTCCTGACTGGTCGAGTGGTTGACAATGTGCAGTATGAAGACATCTGCAAAATTCAGTCTTGACCTACCTTGACTACAAGTGTTTGAAAATAAGTTTGATCAAGATATCTTCGTGAGTTGTCTGAGTATTCACTGAAGACTATGAAATTATGATCTCGCAGATAATATACTCCTACAAGAAAAAACAATAAACTTCCAAAGATTGAAGAGATTCTTTAACCTCTGTACAAAACATTCACTTTGGCTGTAGGGACCAAATACTTTGCGCTAGTCCCATTCCTGACAGGTGATGTGTTGAAGGGGAGCGGTTTGTTCAGTTGTGAAATTATGGAGCAGATCAGTCTGCAATACAAGGTTTATCTACCAGGACGTAAGATGCTTAAAATTTCAAGCTGTTATCGATAATTTAATCTGTGTGAAACGAAAATTATTTTTTTCAAAAGAAAGTCCTTGAGTTAGTACATCAGGTCAAGCTTGGCTTCCGGTCACACCGAGCGCCGTCTGAAACAAGAGAGGAAGGCTCATGCAAACTCCACTCTATCCCGCAGTATACAGTCTCAAATTTTGACCCTCTGCCCTGGACTTGAATCAGGCTTGGTCTATTCTCTTGATCTTCATCCTTTGGAACACCAAGGTTACAATAGGAAAGATTTCAATGGCAGCAAATGATGATACCCCAGGAAATATTGAATGCTTTCTTTTTTATTTTTATAAGAAATGTTTGTGTTTTTCATGTAACTATGAAGGCAGATCAACTAAGCATATGGCCTCATTAGATCGAATTTGTTTGAGTAATCTGAGGTTGTGGGATTTGTCTTTATTCAAGAGAGATGAAACATCTCATGCATCATTCTGATCTCTCAAAATGAACTTAGTTTACTGTAGTTACACTGAGGAACTGAGAAAGAATAGAGAGTATTGTGGGAAATATTCTGCAAATTTTGAAACAGAAGTTCAGGAGAAAAAAAAATTATCTCTGTATCTTAGTTTTTAATTTTGTTTCGTGTCTTAGATATTAATCATTCACTTTTTGATTTCCCATGAAATGTTGGGTCATCACTTTCATCTCAAATCTTCAATGTCACTAAATGTTCTATAAGGTAAAAAGAAAGGCATGTAACCTGCTTTTTTTGTTGTCATTTTTGTTTTATTTATTTGGTTACTTTCCATTCTTGTGTCTTTTTATCTTGTTATAAAATGTAAAAATTTTAGCATAACTATCAAACTTAGCTTCATGTAAATCTTGCGCTTGATGCAGCCAGAGAAATATTATAACTTTTTATTTACTTTTTCTTTGTTTAACTCTGACCTAATTCTTACTAAATAAAATGAGTGTGTAACAGAATCTGCAAGGTCTGCATATTATAGGCCACATTGCCAGCTGCACATTGGCCGAGGTAAACAAAATACCTGTAAACTTTTACTTAGTTTTTTTATCACTCTCATCATATTAAAATAAATTTGTCTGGATGAATGAATTAGTGATGTTGTGAAGTTCAGGAAAACTTTTGAGCTTGAAAAGGGAAGAGGAAAAAGAAGAAAAAAAGCAAAGGCTTTCAAGATGTGTATATATATATGTATATATATATATATATATATGACAGACAGAGAATTAGGGTGTTTTACAGACAGGGAGGGAGAGAGGGAGGGAGAGAGACATTTAGAGAGAGAGTTTGGGTGTCTATACAGAGAGTGAGGAGGAGAGAGAGAGAGAGAGAGGGAGAGATTAGGGGTGTTGAGAAGGAGGAATGTTGCGGTTTGAAAAAACAACTGAGATGTGCACTTCATGCTCCTTGAGTTATCATGCTGGTGCTAATTCTCTCGTGTAAACATTGAGGATGATATTAAAAATTTTATCAACATGCCTCCTATCTTAACTCTCTTGCCACTTTTTTGTATTTGTGACCATTAAAAAGACATTAATTTTTTTTATCTGTTTGTCCTTTTGCCTTTGTTTTTCTTACATGCATGTTTGTGGAGGCAAGATCTCTTGCTAATAATGCCTTTACCTATGGAAATCTTGTGTTGTTTCTTTTTTTAGTCCCGTAGTTATAAAGTGGTGTGCCTGTCTCCTTTTAAACCTTTACCTATGGAAAAACGCTGTGAAAAAAATTTGCAAGTGAATCTAGAAAAGTATGCACAAATTAAGCTATTGTAAAAAAAAGTATTTTCCTTTTTAAAGAGTCACTTTTGTAAGTGGTATTACTAAAGCAGTCCAAATTATGTAATCTAGAGACTTGTGTGATGAATACACTTGGCACTGACAACTCACTAACTAGATATTATAAGATCACATCTCTCTCTCTCTCTCTCTCTCTCTCTCTCTCTCTCTCTCTCTCTCTCTCTCTCTCTCTCTCTCTCTCTCTCTCTCTCTCTCTCTATCTCTCACCTCCTCTCTCATTTTCTTTCACTCTCTCCACCCTCCCCCAAATTCACCGAAATGTTAACATTGTCCACACATGTTGCTATCCAACTGCACTGTGAAAAAACTTATTGAAAACTTTTAAATTAAAAGAACATGATATAATGAGGAATTTTTCACCTGCCTTCCACTTCCCTTGTTGGAAACAGTTTGTTAGCAAAATTATGACTTCTAATGCCATTAGTCTTGATGGTGACGATAATAAGATGTAATTATTCTATTGATCACCATATGTAGTACTTCGTAGTACCTAATAACAATAATGATAATTTAAGGAATGGTAACGATATTAATAATAATAATAATAATAATAATAATAATAATAATAATAATAATAATAATAATAATAACAATAGTAATAATAATAATAATAATAATAATAATAATAACAACAACAATAGTAATAATAGTTATAATGATAATACCAACCGGTCTGATGTCTACATGGTGATAGTAAAGTAAGTAGAATGCTATTTCTGTCCAATCTCTTGTGGCCTAATGGTATAGTGGGAGTGAGAGTTAGATAAATTTATTTTTAATTTATTGCCCTCGATTTGAAGGAGATGAATTTTTGTTGGTATTCATAGAATTTCACATTTCAGCATTATGTACGGCGTACTTTATGGTTGGTTTATACTTTATGTATTTGAAAAAAATGGTTGCTAGTTCGTGTGGATTTTTTTATACCAAAAGATGGATAGGAATTTTCCAATCTCTTGGTTTTATACAGCTTACAGTTGACAAAAGAATTTTTCAAGATCTTTCTTGATATAAAATAACAATAAGATTTGTTATTCTTTACGTGACAAACCAGACTGTATTGCAGACTGTGTTGTAAATACAGTTATTTATGCTTTGATGCAAATAAGAGTGCACGCAAAGCATTTGTAAGAAGATTTTTTTATTAACAGTCGAGAAAGGCTTATAAAAATCCGCTTTTAAAGACAACATAAAAAAAAAGTTTGAAAAATGACAATGAAGACTTGTAGGACAATAATGAATGAAGGGCAAGAATAAATGTGTTTCTACAATCGTTTTCCTATATCTCCTGTCTGTCTGTATGTCTCTCTCTCTCTCTCTCTCTCTCTCTCTCTCTCTCTCTCTCTCTCTCTCTCTCTCTCTCTCTCTCTCTCTCTCTCTCTCTCTCTCTCTCTCTCTCTCTCTCTCTCTCTCTCTCTCTCTCTCTCTCTCTCTCTCTCTCTGTCTGTCTCTTTCTCTCTCTCTCTCTCTCTCTCTCTCTCTCTCTCTCTCTCTCTCTCTCTCTCTCTCTCTCTCTCTCTCTCTCTCTCTCTCTCTCTCTCTCTCTCTCTCTCTCTTGAAATGTTCAGTAGTTGCACACTGGGCTCATAAAATGCAATATATGTTGCAAACAATCAATTGATTTCTCTGTCTGTCTGTCTGTCTGTCTGTCTGTCTGTCTGTCTCTCTCTCTCTCTCTCTCTCTCTCTCTCTCTCTCTCTCTCTCTCTCTCTCTCTCTCTCTCAGGTTTTATCCTTTCTTTTTTATCTAATCTCCCCCTAATTTTCCTAATTCTTTCCTGGGTTTTTGTTGCCTTCTTTCTTCTCTCCAGCATCGATAATATTTCTCATCATCCATTTTCCTGGCCAAAAATTGGATCTAAATTATCCTATTTAAGAAATGTGCAATATCAATAAAGATACTTCTACACGTGCGGTTATATTATATTAAACTATACTTTCTTCCCCTTCCACTACAATCTTTTCACAATCTCCATGTACCGGTACTCACTCGCCGGGTCGCCCTATGGCCGGCGGTGGCCCACCCTAATGTTACTAGTGGCCTCTCTGCTCTCTCAGTCTCCAGCCAGGCCTCAGTCACGCGTGATCACGGTCGCGTGCACCAGCTGAGCAAAGTACGGGGCCATGGCGTGTGGGAACTCCCTTAATTAACCTAGGCCTGGCCTGGCAGTAGATTGCTCAGTCCTGTATGGTGATACTTAGCTGATCGGAAGCTTTAGGAGCTGTGTTTCTGGTGAGCGTTTGTGCCTTTTGGATGTTACCGGTAGGTCCTATAGGTTTTCTTTTTATTTTTTTCTCTTTATTCCATTTATTTTTTAGAGAAGTAAAACAAAGTGGGCTGCTGTTTATCAGGCCGTGATCTTTGTTTCAGGCTTGTTTATTTCCACACGCACAACAACGTGTAGCATAGCCTTACTCTAACAATCACACATTTCGTGTAATTAAGCCTTAACTGAAACCAAGCATGACGGAGATTTATACCATGCAGAATAAAATGACTTCATTTAAACTCAAACAAATGAACAATGTTACAGTGGTTTAAAAAAAAAAAAAAACTTTTTATTGCTTCTTAAAGGTTGTGCACGATCCTTAAAGTCATTGTCCGTTTTCAAACAGGATTTTTTTCCTGACCCTATTTAAAGTTTTGGAAAATTAGGGAGATATCAGTTTCTCACTTTCTTTTATATTTTCATTTGAGACGCGTACATGTAAAAGAAATTTATGTAATGAATACTGGGGTGATTCATAATAGAGAAGTGTTCACAGTGAACCCAGTGGTCCAGTGTTATTAAATGTGTCATTGAATGATAGTGCATGCAGTCTTCCGGATGCACATGTAATCTGTTATCTTTGTTTCGACTTTTTTTATGATTTTTAATAATTTTTTTCTCACCACTTAAGATGACCTTTCATTCATAGAAATAAAATATTTGATAGAGAAATCTGTTTGATATTTTTACGTTATAGAACTTGAGATCATCGCAACTTGGTTCATGGTTATCTGCAACCACTGAAAAAGGTTCAAAAGACACAGCAGTTGTTGATTTTTCCCCTTTGGCTTAAACGATATCTTTATAATGATCAATGAAGTCATTCTTTTTTTTAAATCAGAATTGTTCTGGCGATTTATTTGAAGAGATTGATCTATGAAACTGTGGGTGGAAATGTTGATAAACAAGCGATTATCTTAATTGGTCTACACATCAAAAGCAAACAAAAAACTTAATTGATCTTGAAAGAGACGAAGATCCAGGTAGTCTACTTTGAACCATGATCTCATCGTCTCTATATATTAAAAAAAAAACAGCTTAGAGCAATATTATTGATAATATAATAATCGCTAAATTTATTTAGGCTAACGATTTTTCAGTGTATGGGAGGCATTCGATAGCGTTGAGTATTAAGATCGATAGAGCCCGTATTCGATCAGAGCATCTTATTGTGCACAACATTTAACAGAAAGCTACGGGCCGCTGAGCGTGCGCCTTCTTTATGTGTGTAGCGCGAAGGATGGACATCAGTAATCGTTTGCTTACGATTGTTGTACCAGATAGAGTGTCTGTGGGTTTTTTCTTCTTTTTCAGAGATATGTTTGCAAATAGTCGACTCACGTGACACTTATTTTCATCAAAGAATGTATATTTTTCCTCTGCCTCGCTTATGATGAGGTTATCACATCTCTTTAGCCTAAGAAACCATTCTTTTTGCAGCCCAGAATTTATTAGTTGAGTTTTAACTCTGTGTTTCTTATTATAAATTCGCTGCTTAGATGTGTAAAGAATAACGACAAAACTTCTCATTCGCAACAGTAATCAAATTTATTGACGACTTTTCTTTCTAAGATGCCTCGTAAATGAAACACGACCACGAGGATGGAAATTACTTAGCAAGCGAAAACAATACAAACATAGATTATTCTGTAGCATTGATAGAGACTGTAGGGTTATTTACCGTGAGATAGCTATTTCCTTCATTAGCTTGAACACTTTGGAAGCTTTTAAAACAATAGTAAGATAATTTATAAAATCTGAGTTTATTTAAACGCTCGTAATCAGAAAAATAAGAATAAATAGACATGTATGAAGCTATTAATTCCAAGAAGGTAGTGTATCTCTGGCCGTTTTTTTGTTGGTACACACATAGCCTTATACTTGTAACGAGCTCTAGAGGAATCTTATGACATTTTTGGAAAGTTAAATATTTAAGTCTGGAATAACACGAGAATGGTTTATTGTAAAGTAGGGATTAGTAAAATGCGTTTGAAAGTGTTTATTCTCCATAGTCAATCAAAAAGAGGCCATAGTTATGGACAGTGAGTTCCCACGATGGGTGTTTTCTTTGCGTTGTATGAAATACGTTAAATAATAAGTGTAAAATATCTATAGTGCTTTCCGGCCATAGTACTCAAAACGCTTAAAGTGTGAAAGACAATTAAACTCGTATTCCAGGAGTGTCCATCATTCGTGGGTGTTCATATACTAGGATTGTTCTGAAAGTGGCTGTCAAGAGGCAGGCTATTCGTATCAAGTGTTTTGCCTTGAACTTAAAATGTTGGATTATTAAAAGACCGAAACGATAAAAGCGCTGTAAATGTACACACCGACCGGTATACTTTATTGTGTTGGAGCGAGGTTTTAGTAAAACTGCCGTTCCATTACTAAGCGCAATAAAATAATGATTTCAAGACCACATACTTGCATATCTTTGTGAGATCACAGCTAAGGAAGGAATAATATATAAAAGCTTAAGGTGGTGTTGTTTTTTTAATCAATAAATGGCTAAATAGGAAAACAAAATAATTGACATAATATTTGAAAAAGGCAAATACATATGTAAGAAATCATGATATCCAGAGACAGTTTTATTAGAGCGATGATAAAAAAACCTCACTGTTTACCTAAAATATGACAAGGGAGCCTAAGGTTGCTAGATCGCTCGAAACAATCTTGACCTCAGCCCAAAATATTTATATAATTTTATTGTCTCATCGGCAAAAACCACATAGAAGCAAAATCTAAAAAACAGTGTTATCGGCCCAAGCTATGAGCAATCTCTCTCTCTCTCTCTCTCTCTCTCTCTCTCTCTCTCTCTCTCTCTCTCTCTCTCTCTCTCTCTCTCTCCCTCCTCTCTCTCTGTCTCTCTCTCTTTCTCTCTCTGCCTCTCTCTCGCTCTCTCTCTCTCTTTCTCACTCTCTTTCTCTCTCTCTATTTCTCTCTCTTGCTCTCTCTGTCTCTCTCCCTATCTATCTCTATCTCTCCCTCTGTTTCTCTCTCTGTCTCTCTTGCTCCCTCTCGTTTTTTTCTCTCTATTTTTTTTCTCTCTCACTTGCGCTCCCTCTATGTATTTAAGTATCTGCAAATTTCTTTATAGCTTTCTACCTCTTTATTTCTTTCAGAAAATCCTCTAGTCATCTTTCTTTCTCTCTTTTATCTACATCTATATCCTTCTCTCTTTCTCTCTCTGTCTCTGTCTCGCTCTCTCTCTTTCTCACTCTCTTTCTCTCTCTATCTCTATCTCTCTCTCTCCCCCCTCTCTCTCTTTCGCGCTCTCTCTCTCTCTCTCTCTCTCTCTCTCTCTCTCTCTTGCTCCCTCTCGTTTTTTCTCTCTCTTTCTCTCTCTTTTTTTTTTCTCTCTCACTTGCGCTCCCTCTATCTATCTAAGTACATCTATATCCTTCTCTCTCTCTCTCTCTCTCTCTCTCTCTCTCTCTCTCTCTCTCTCTCTCTCTCTCTTTCTCTTCCTCTCTCTATTTTCCAGCTATACTCACGCATTTTCATTTTCGTCCACAGCACCCTTTCGTTTTCTGGTATATAAAATGCTGTTTGTATCTTTTTATCCGTTATCCCTTATCCATTCTGCTCTATAGATTTTGCTCAACAACGCTGTTGGTACTGCCCAATACTTCACCCCAAAAACTGCACACACAGGATAAAAAAATGCACGGTGCCTCACGTAAAACGGAGAACATTTTATATTTTAAAGTTTTAAGAAATTTAAGATTTAGACAAAATTCAAACTTGCCGCGCAATCAGTTATCCCTCACCTAAAACATTCAAGCGACTGATGAAAAATGATAGAATTAGAGCTTGTTTCTAAAAGTTGGTAAACACTTATAATTAGGCCTACATATTATTAGCATAACCATGACCTTACAATGTAAACAGCTACAGCCATGTTGTTTGGTCTTGTCTGCAGACATTATATCCACAGAGTAAATATTTAGCATGTATCAAATTTTTCATAACGTAGGTAAACCATATTATGATTTCTCATCTCACGTGGATGCATGTTTCCAGTACATTACAGTGGATGCATATTCCAGGATAGTGCAGCGCTCCGCAAATAATTTGCTTCTGGCGTTAAAACATACTGGAAATGGTGCTGCTGGGAGAGATGAACTACTCACTGAAGGAATCACTATGCTCTTTGATTAGTTTTACGTCCTCTCAGCTTGTCAAGGAACCTCACAAGAGGACACTGGCTTTCCGTCAAGCCACTGGTAGGGCTGTTAAGATGAGAGCCAACTCTACCTCCAGATATCCCATCCAGGTCTAGAGCCCTGGGCCTCCTATTGCCAGTTGAGCAATCTACCGACTGAGCTACGAAATGAATATAAACATGTACAATGTAGTTCTTTAAGGTTAAAAAATTTATGTGCTGGGCGCTCTGATACGATAAAATATGATTACTAACCAGTATATGCTTACTTCTATGTTGAAAATATATCATAAATTTTCTCCGCTCTTTTCAGTGGAAAATCACAATGAGTATTTTAAATAAGTCCGTCAGAGGCCCAAAAGCTTTTAAGATGATTTTCAATTCTAATAATTCATATAAATATTCACGATTATATTTTCTCCGATGTCTAAACCCAGAGTAATTTTGTCAGTAAGTTTGATTTGACTAAAAAGAAACATTCTTATTATCTATATAATTCTAATCATTTTACTATTTCCTTCGTTATAACAGTTATTTAAAAAAAAAAAAAAAGACACGACCATGAGTAAAAAATCCTAGAAAGATATTTTCGAAAGGGTTTTTTAAATTTCTTCTCGATGCTTGGAATGATTTCTGAATAAGTGCGTCATGTGTTTCTATTACATTAAATCAAATTCTCTACGCCTGACACAGAGAAGCATATTTTATGAAAACTTTGTCGAAATGGTTTAACTGGACACGCACTAATCAAAATAAAAACAAACATTTCTTTTATACTATACAATTATAATAGAATTGTTTACTCGTTTCATTCCTTTCGGATTAGAAACATACTTTCAAATTCATAGACAGTTTTGATTTATTTTTCAAAACAGTAAAAACTGATAGTTTCAGCTAACGATTTATGTTTACCATAAATCAATACTCTTCATTTACGCTTCATTATTGAGAGCAGTAGTGAAAGGCATACAGTAACTACAGAAACATTGCTTGAGTCAAGGTTTTTTCAAATTTACCCAGATTGAGCATCTTTGGAGCTTAAGCATTCAGTTTTGTTCTCTCAGTTGTGTAACTTAAGCACAAAATGAATTTTGGAATACTGTGTGTTTTAAGTATTACAAGTTTGACAGTGTTTTTAATTTTAATCCGCGCATCTAACTATGCGCTGATTATCTTTTTTGTTTCTGTTTTGCGACTCTGTAGAGATCATTGAATCTGTCCCTCTTTCCATTCTTTCACTCCCTTTCATTTTTCTCACCCATATCTATTTGTCTTACTGTCTGTCTGTACGTCTTATTATTCATACTCTTGTCTGTCATTTTATTCTTACTTTTCCTACCGTAAGCTTTCTCCGTCTCCCTCCGTTTCAGAGTTTCTCAATCTCCTTTCTGTTCTCTCCTATTTCTGCAGCTCTCTCTCTCTCTCTCTTTATCTATTTCTCCGTCTGTCTGTCTGTCTGTCTCTCTTTATAGCTTTATCTCTTTCCTATTCGCTATCATTCTTTCTACAAGTCTATCTTTCCTTTACTCCCTTCCACTCTCTCCTTTTCTTCTTGTTCTATAATATCGTTTTGCTTTATTCTCTCCTTTTCTCTCTCTCTATCTCTGTCTCTCTCTGTCTCTCTGTCTCTCTGTCTCTCTCTCTCTCTCTCTCTCTCTCTGTCTCTCTCTCTCTCTCTCTCTCTCTCTCTCTCTCTCTCTCTCTCTCTCTCTCTCTCTCTCTCTCTCTCTCTCTCTCTCTCTCTCTCTCTCTCTCTCTCTCTCTCTCTTTCGGCTATTCACATCCTTCCCTTATATTTTCTGAAGATTCTCATCGACTTATCTAGAAATGTTTTTCAGCACTTCTAGTTCGGCTCCCCTTTATCTGACCCGCCCAGTAATAACTTCACCTAAAAGTTATTACTTTTTGCTGGGTCTCTGCATCAATAGAAGCCTTTGTGTCTTTTCACACTATGATTAAATCTCTCACCCATAGCCGCACCCATTATAATATATATATATAAACCTTTAAAAAAGAAAAACGATTCGTAAATAAATAAATACAAAAACAAAAAAAAACAAAACAAAAAAAAAAACAAAACAAAACAAAAAAACAACAACACACACCTCACTTTGTCATGATATCTGTAGGTCGATCTGTTCGATCGCGTGTCTGCATCTCATTCTTTTTTTTTTTTATCCTAGTTAGAGATTCAAGCCCGCCACACAATTATCATCATGGGAATGGTTGGCTATCAGGCTTGTCTTGACTTAGACAATGAGATTGTCAATGAATGCAGAGGAAGTACAAGAGAAATACATGTAGTTATGAGAAGTGGTGAAAATTACTAACAAAGGGTTCATCCCTCACTAACTTAACCAAACACCTTGTTTCTTTCGTCATTTTCTCACCGGAATTTGGAAAAACTAACAAACACCCCTAGATAGACAAACATTTTGCAGGAACAGCAATTTTATAGTTTGTATTCTTTTCGTTTGCTTATTTATTTTTCCGTTTCTTCACATCCCAAAAGGAACCGTTTCCCTTGCAACTGACTGTGCAGAGCGCTGTAAGATTATCATATTTCTAATTACCCGTTTCCGGTCTGTGAGAAAGAGCAAAACTGTTGAACACAACAGCATCAGTCAAGCACAAGATTAGACCTGTCAGCGGGGCTTTAGCATCACGGCTTGATGAAAGATCCACTCAAGTATGCCAAAATTTAATTATTGTGAAAATAGCTTTAATGTTTTATTCCAGGAACATGAGAAAATAAAAAAAAAAACAAAAAAAACAAAAAAACGCTAGAGATGCAAACCAGTGAATTCACGAAAGGTGTGGCCTGTGAACAAACATGATGAAATACGATAAACATTTCATAGCATCTGGCAAGACATATTGAATCTTTTTTTTTTCTTTTCTATATTTTTTTGTCGAAAATCTCCTTTTTGTTGACATTATATTGCGACAGTCATTTGGAAAATTGTAACGAATTAAAACGCAGTGAAGGAACATACCTCATAAATAAAACATTAAATGTGATACAGAAGGGTTAGCAATCCACCTTGACACCACTAACATCTTAAGAGAGTGACCCATACCACCCTTCCATAACACTTGTCAGAGTAACCCGCTTGACCCCCCAACATGGTCCGACCAGATCTTCAGATCCAGAAGTCACAAGGGTCAGCAACCTCGTTGCCGAGGCTATTACTAAATAAACAACTCGTAGAAACTTTACAATTCAACGTGGTCCCTGTAAAACATCGGCTAAAAATCATCGGAAATTTGTTTTATTTCCAGCAACATAATTGTATCATACTCTTAATTATAAATTTTCCTTTACTCCCTTAAACATGGCGTCTACTATATAGACCTAAACACTTACCACTCAACCGTCCTGAAGCTGTGACGTCTGCATGTCGGATTACTCTCGCGTTTAAAAAGCTAAGTAAGTGATACTCTAAATACTCTCAGATTACTAATGAATCTCCCTTACTCTTTCTCCCAACTGAGCTACCTACACGGCCAAGTTTTAGTGGTTGCATGCGTGTTAGATCAATACAGTTGTGAAGCACTGTTAGCTCATCATGTAAATCGCGTTCTCTTGCTTTAATACCATGGGAAAAACAAAGAAATGAGTGATCACCTGTGCAGGGAGATGTAATCAGACTGGACTGACTGTAAATCATACAGCCAGTTAAGCTGAACTGACAGCTGCTTGCATCAGCAAAGCAGATCCTCAACAACAGCCTCATTACCATTTTGCAATATCTGTTGCCCACGTACAGACTCGGCTCTGTTGCGAAAACGCGCTCTAGTGTTTCGCATATTTCTCCTCCATGGTCTGTGGAGTTCTAAAGTATTTACCGTCTCCTAAAGTCTATCTGAGAGCCGTACACAATACGGCTAGTAGCAGTGGTACAGCTCCCGCGCATTCTCAACATTTAGCTTACTCATCGGTAGGTTATTCAGCAATTTTGAACCGACTGAGTCTGTGCGAATCTGGTCTAATAACTTTGCCGTAACTGTAATCAGAGAGGATATATCTATCCTCTGTGCTGTTATTTCATTAATCAGGCCCCTGCTCCTGGGTGCCCTTATTTTGCTTTCCCGCCAGTAACACTCAACAGGTAGAGTCGCAACTTGAGCGCCACCTGTAGTGCGCCACAGGTCATTAGTGCCAGCCTCACCTCTCTCGCCGTGTCCAATCAGAGATTAGCGATTACACAACTTTCTAAAGATCCTCTTTTTGATTTGATAGATGGAGCATCCTCATTATGGTACCCTTAATGGGAATTCCGTTTGACTTTCTCTTTACCTATGAAGCTGCCAAGTCTTTCTGCCATCCCCTAGAGCTTGTTATCATTGTATTACTAGATATTAAACTATCTCGACAAATCTGACAATATTCAATCTTTACTTTAATCCAAAGAACATGGATAAAAAGTACATTGCCTGTAAAGCATCTGTTGAAAGCCGCTTCTTATTTCTCGTGTAATGAATGCAGGACCCTTACATTGTTACAACATGAAATAATTCATCTCCTGGGATAAATCAGGCGAGAAAGAATCTGTCTACCTGAGACTCGCTTGGCAGCCAATGAGTCCCAGCTGAAGACATGGGGCTGCATTAAAAAAATAATTAAGCGAACAATATATAAATTATGAGGGTTCAACTTGTAAATAAAAAGCGCTGTTAAGGCTAGGCGAACATCTGGCATTTAACATCCAGTTCAAGTTGAAAGAATTAAGTGATCTTTTTTGTTTTATTTTTGTTTTTATATTTATTTCCCTCTTTATCTTGTCCACCTCTGTGTATGTTTGCGTGTCTCATCCTATTTTCTCTGTCAGTCTTTTTGCATATTCTCTTCAATCTTTCTCTCCCTATCCATCTGTCTGTCTGTCTGTCTGTCTGTCTCTATACGATTTCTTTCTTTTTTTCTAAATACAATTACGTTTGTCTTCACAGTTTTGCATTTACATAACTCAAATCATTTGTGATGCATGTACTCTCTCTCTCTCTCTCTCTCTCTCTCTCTCTCTCTCTCTCTCTCTCTCTCTCTCTCTGGATATCAGTATGAGTCATTTTGCTTCTCCGTATGTTCATGTGAGTCGGCGTCTATTTGCCTCTTTATAAGTCAGTTTGCTCATCTCTTTCACTCTTTCTCATTGTTTACTTTCTCTCTTCTCTCCTCTCTCTCTCTGTCTCTCTCTTCTCTCCTCTCTCTCTCTCTGTCTGTCTGTCTGTCTGTCTCTCTGTTTGTCTCTCTCTCTGTCTCTGTCTCTCTGTCTCTCTCTCTCTCTGTGTGACTGTCTGTCTGTCGTCTGTCTTTCTCTCTCTGTCTCTGTCTCTCTCTGTCTCTCTCTCTTTCTCTCTCTGTCTCTCTCTCTGTCTCTCTCTCTCTCTCTCTCTCTCTCTCTCTCTCTCTCTCTCTCTCTCTCTCTCTGTGACTGTCTGTCTGTCTGTCTGTCTCTCTCTGACTTTATCTCGATTTTCTACTCACTGATCTATCCTGGTCCCCGTGAATACAACCATTACATGCACACAATAATCAGTGACATGCCACCATCTTACCCCCACTACATCATCATCATCCTCATCACACTGTCCTGCTATGCACCCATGTGAATGCATGGAGGTCACCGTGCGACTTCTTCCACAATAACTGTGAATCGACGCGTCAGCTTCGCGGTTATTAGTCGGGGTCGGTCGATTATGTGCCACCCCCAGTGGCTGCAATGGTTTAATTTGGAGCACCTGTTGTACTTAGTTAAATAAAAATATGATGTCAGTCTTAACAACAGTTACAATAATTTTAAAATACGTCAGTCCTTCAAAAGCATAGCTCAATAGGTTTCAACATTTGTTGTAAAATATGACATTGTGTTCTGACAACAATTGAGCCCTACCAGATTGCTGATGGTCGTTCGACTCGAGCTCTAAACAGACTGGCTTTTATTCAGTATCACACCGGATTTAAATGTGAGTAAATCTATTTATGATTGATTCAATATGTGGAACCGATCACTTTTGTCCCTCTTGAACCGATTACCAATAAGGAACCGGTAACGAAATACCGTGTCTAATGTTACAAATGCAACAACAGGTGCTGAAGCGTTAAGCTGACTTGTACACTGTTTACCTGCCAACCTGATTTGTACGTGTTTACACAGTGCAATAACTCGAAAGGGTTTAATCTTTCACAAGCTTACCATAACCAATTGCATGAACTGCAATAAAGCACTATGTTTTTAGTTATATATGAAACTGATATCCTCTACTTGGAGTACTCTAGCACACTTCTAACCTTGAGATGTTCATGAAATCTCCGCCACGAGCTGAAGATATTCTGTCATCACTAAAGTAGTTGAGATTCCGTCACCTAACCTAACCCTAACCTGCCTGAGATCAAACTAGCTGGCATGTTGTTGATCAACTTTTTGTTTTTATTTCTTTAACATTTCTTAGAAATAACTCGGCAATGACAGAAATGCGGATCTATTAGTCATGAGGTGCAATTTTCCATTTAAAAAGAAAAACGAAGAGGAAAGAAAAACTCACTCACTCACTCACGCACATAAAGCCATGCTATTTATTGGTTGAAAAATCCGCTCAATATTGCTTGCTGGAGTTATCACACAGATGTGTAACAAGGGCGAACAAACTGACATGCATCAGAGGAGCTAGTTCGTGTGAGAAATGTTCTGACTAAGTGGGAATTAAACGCTGAATCTCCAGTCTACTTAGGTCAGTGCAGACAAATAATTCCACTTTATCGTGACATTTTTAGAATGATGACATTCACCATGTATCCATTCCGACATGCTAAACCAGGCCAATTATCCAGTCTAAAATAGCTACTCAGCTTAGGAATGTTATTGAGGTGATGTGGTATGCTCAGGAGGCGTCTATAGTAGACACAAAATATAGATCATGTCTAAAGAATGTCATGCTTTGATATTTTAAAGCAGAAAATTCCGAGAGAGACTTAAGGGACAGGAAATGAGCAAAACTATTGCACGGTGACCAAAGTGTCAATAGCTTGATAGATCTTGCCACAATCTTTTGAGACCTAATTAATTGTGGAGGCTCTAAGTACTAAGTTTTGGAGCAATAACTGCCAAAAAGTTGAATAGTCAGTTCAAGGTAGGAAGAAACTTTTCAGAAATCACTTACGTTGAAAGATTTGCCTGCCTAGAGTATTTTTAGGAAGATTATTTTAAGTGGCACAATTCACGTAATACAAAAGACTGAGAAGAAACAAATGTGGCCTCAAAAAGTCGCATCAGAATAGTGTAGCGTTAACTAAAGTGGGCTTGATCTATGAAATATACTTGGATACAGTTTTGAATTGATTTTATGTTTACAAGTAAAACAAATTATACTTTGAAGCTCACTGGACTGTACTTCAGGCTAAGATACCTATAATGGTTGCGCTTCGCCCGTAGTCAGAGTCAACCTGGAAAAAAACGTTCATCTTATTGAATTTCTGTATGTGTGTGTGAGTGTCTGTGTGCCGGTCTCTCTCTCTCTCTCTATCACTCTTTCTATCTTTGTCTGTCTCTCCCTGTCTCTCTGTCTCTATCTCTTTGATTCTCTGTCTGTCTCTTTCATTCTTTCCCTCTCTCTCTCTCTCTCTCTCTCTCTCTCTCTCTCTCTCTCCCTCTCTCTCTCTCTCTCTCCCTCCCTCTCTATGTCTCTGCCTCTCCTACGTGAATCAAAATCGCAAAACTCAGCGGTTAATGATATTCCCTATCGAAAAGAATTTTTTTTATCTAAATTTATAAATCGCAATCTATTTAAAGACCCCCGTACAACTTATCATTCTATAGCAACGAAAAAATACAGGTGTAAATTCCTGCAACGCCGTGCACCTTTTCACATTTTTTTTTCCGCTTTTACACAAGCTTGTAATGAGTGTTTAGAACGACTTATAAATAGATTGGCAGAACTATGTCAATACAGTCACTACATGCTCAGTTCAATATCAAAAACTCTTTTGAAGTTTCTATTTTGTTCCATTTATAGGAAAAACGAACAAATCTGATTTTCTGCCTGGACACACGTCGTGTGATTGCCCTTTGACCTCACAGATATTTAAACAGGTATGACAGAAAGTCGACGCTCTGCTCGAGGGCTGCTGACTTGCGTCACAACGCCTGGTGCACCACTAGTTTCTTGGGTTTATTTCTATTTATATGTTGTTGCGTCTAACCCGCAAAAAATTATTTTCTTTTCTGTTTAATTCCTCTATCGGCATGTTCTCTCATTTATTCCATGCAAATCTCTTTATTAAGAGGCAGATAAGAAAATAGAAATACGACGAGACAGATAAGAAGAATAAGACCTTAAGAGAGACTCACAGCTAGAAAAAAGACTGTCCGTAGGAGGGATGAAAAAGAGAGATAAGTGTTTTGTTTTTGTTTTTATTTTAATCGTGCGGTCTTCTTACTAAAGCTAACTGTACGCTCTATCTAACTCGCTGCCTACTTTGGCTTCTTTCTCTCCCTTCTTTCCGAACCAACAATCGACCCGCATACGCGCAAACTTGTACGCCCAGCCCTCTCCTGATCCTCAGTAACAGTTCTATTTATTATCACGGGCAGCCGCCAAACACGTCTCAAACTCCCGGACCAAAATTCTAGGATTTGGCGACTTACGAGACCCTATCAGTGCCGCGCTAAACAAACTGTGGAGACCTTTCAACACTAACCTGGATGTTTCTGTACATGTTTGCGATGATCCGCCCCCTGCCGCTTATGATTGTTACCATAATTTATCCAACAATCAAGTACATGATAGTGTCCGTGGAGCTAAATTGCTTGATATTAAAGTTTATAGGCTTACAGAAGGTTTAAGTCAGTTTCCCTCCTTTCTCTTCAAAGTAGTAAAGCATGGATTTCTGTGTATGAAATATTTTCAACAGCTACTTACTACTGTTTGGTACCTTTCTGCGGACACAAATTGAATTGTCTGTGTTTTTTGTTTGTTTGTTTGTCATACTTTTGTTTCGTTTCCTCACAGATATATTAATAACTTTTAATAAAATCGTTCAACGTCTCTGTTCTTATCTCATGGTTGACAGGGGTGACTGGCTTATCTTCATGTTTTGGTTAGGACTGAGAACCACTTTTTTTGTCAAGTGATTCTTTGATAGAACAGACTCTTTCTTGTGTGTAAAAACTGTCTGGTCAGGAGGGACTGGAGGGGCGGATTTTAAATAATGAGGCCCAATGATTGTTCTCCTAACAAAAGCTATATACCAATATTGCGAACTCAAGCCTAGTTCTATAGGTGTGTGCACACCTCAGTGAGATCGCTCTGCTCCATATTCATTTAATCTGTGCTTTACGTGCACTACATTCTCAGATGAATTTTATTCGGAGAATATGGCTGACCATCGGTTATTCCAGTCTGATTATATGGGATTCGACTTTACACCGGGTAAACCCGAGATAAGTGCCAGCTCTACTCAAATGAAAAAAGAAGAGAGTCTCTAATGTTCCCTCTAATTTAAGGCAGGTTGACCAGCAGTTGTCCAGGACAGCTCAACAGATTCCATCTTTATCTCTGAAATTGGATTTGCCAGATTCTCTTTACCCATTTGGAATAGTCCCTAACATTATTTTGTACATACACTTTGTCCTGAGAGTAGTATAGATCATTAAAAAAATAGTTTGGGGTAAACAATATAAAAACATCAACAAATCTCATGCTACACGCACACATCACACAAACGAAATGACTAAGCCATCTCAGGGATTTTGGGTAAAAATCAAGTGGTTTGCACTGTCGCAAAGATATGTGAAAGGCATTCTGTTGATCTCGCTCATATTTCAATATACTAATTACAACTGTCAACTAATTAACAAAGGAATGTGAGATACGTCTGGGCTCAATTTAGATAACAAACATTGTTTCTAAATCAATTCAAACAACATCGGAAGGTCTAACATATTTTTAGGCACATTTCTAGTTTTGTACAATTTGACATCGTGAGGCAGGTACTTAAGTTGATAACATGTTTAATTTTTTTTAGTAAAAAGGACACTTTGCAAGTGGTTCCTTTGAATCTGTTAAAATAAAATACATGGATATTTCAAAATGAAGTATTATGATAGTTTATGTAATTTTCCAAACCTCAGACTCTCGCATTGTGTATTTTACTGTTTGTTAATTTATACTTGAACTCGTTTGTTTATTTCTGTGTCTTTCACTGACAGTCTTTTTGTATATTATGTTGATCTGTTTGTCATTTCATTTTACTCATTTCCCGATTTTTACTCCTACTTCCCTTTTTTCTTCTCTTCGTTTCTTTTGTCCATTCCTCTCTATCTTATCACCTTCCGAACTAATCCTCCACCCCTACCCCAGAACAAATATTTTGGATCCTCTTGCCCTCAAGGCAAGTGAGAGTTCGTCAACCTCGAACCAATAACTTTTGAACTCTCCCGACAAAACGCTTGAATAGAATAAAGTTACATTTTTAACTTTTGAAATCTAATTGTAAAATCAGCATGTAGATTTAACAAATAATATTAGTCCGAAAAAAAACCCATTAAAAAACAAACATGCTTTAGCCGTTTATGGTTTGCCTTTCTATGAGTCCACCGCCTCCACAAGAACTCTTAACTCACCACTGATTATCGCCCGTAACATTCCATTCTCCTTTCCTTATGACGTGACTTCTAGACACTGACTGCTTCTGCGCAGCTTCTTTATTAATACTAGTGACCTATGACGTGACTTCTAGACACTGACTGCTTCTGCGCAGCTTCTTTATTAATACTAGTGACCTATGACGTGACTTCTAGACACTGACTGCTTCTGCGCAGCTTCTTTATTAATACTAGTGACCTATGACGTGACTTCTAGACACTGACTGCTTCTGCGCAGCTTCTTTATTAATACTAGTGACCTATGACGTGACTTCTAGACACTGACTGCTTCTGCGCAGCTTCTTTATTAATACTAGTGACCTATGACGTGACTTCTAGACACTGACTGCTTCTGCGCAGCTTCTTTATTAATACTAGTGACCTATGATACACTGTGTCTTGTCTCGAAATGTCTCAACAATGATATAAAAGATATAAAAAAGCAACAACAAAAAATCGACATTCAAAATAGACAGACCTAGAGCAATAATTATTGTTTGCCTCTAAAGTTTGCATAATGGAGCTTTTGTAAAACATCCTTTTGACAACAAGTAAGTCCTAAAAGGAGCAGTTTGAACTATAATCTGTAAGAGGATGAGTGATGGGTCTCATCTTTTTCACCGTACGCGGCTGCACGTTGGGGTATGTTTAATTGACTACGTGCGCGCGATTTGTAAAATGCATTAATATTAAGGCGACCTATACCAAGTTAAGCTGCCTGAGATTGGAAACAACAAGTGCCATATACTTAATTACCTCATCTTTTACATGTACATCTCTTCCCCTCCCACCTCAGATTTGCGTGGTGGGTGAGTGCAAAATGAAAGCTCTAGAATAACACTAGAAAGACAAACAAAGACAATACAGGAGAATGAGAGAGAAAGAGAGAGAGAGAGAAGAGAGGGGGGGGGAGAAAGAGAGAGAGAGAGGAGAGGGGGGGGAGAAAGAGAGAGAGAGAGGGGAGAGAGAGAGAGAGAGAGAGAGAGAGAGAGAGAGAGAGAGAGAGAGAGAGAGAGAGAGAGAGAGAGAGAGAGAGAGAGAGAGAGAGAGAGAGAGAGAGAGAGAAAGTATCAAGTTCAACGGTTTTAACAAGAAAAAATAGTCTGGTAACAAAATGTGAGAAAAAAAAATAAATTAAAGTAGAATTCTACAGAATGAACTCATATATAATAAATAATAAAGTAAAAAGAAGTCATGAAGGCAATCCAGATAAAAATGATAAATGTTACCAATACGATGAAAGTTGACAGGAAATATCGCAGGCAGTACATTTCATTCTCACCATCTGGACAACTACCGCACCCTTATTAACACTGGGTTGTTGAAGCAGCTGTTATAAACAGTTAAAACACCAACAACATGTTGCTGTGTACTCTTAGTTGGCATAACATCTGGATATTACATGCTTGACTTTCACACCAGCGGTAAGAAACATTTCTCTCTTGATAAGCAAAGTTTACAATGAGCGTTATAGGATTTGTTTTGGGTGACGCCCCTTGCTTAAAGTGAGTAAAAACTAGGTAGGAAGATGGTGTTTTTCTTCCACTCATTCAGAAGTGTATATTATAATATTATTAGAATTCTATTGAAGGATAAACTCTCTCACTCTTTCTCTCTGTCTCTGTTTCTCTCTCTCTCTCACACACACACACATACTCTCTCTCTCTCTCTCTCTCTCTCTCTCTCTCTCTCTCTCTCTCTCTTCGCTCAGACAGACAAAATATTACAGGTACAATGAAAGAGACAAAGTGTCATACTGAGATGAAGATCTAGACAAAAAGGATTCAACCAAAGAGTGAGAGATTGAGAGAGAGAGAGAGAGAGGGAGAGATTGAGAGAGAGAGAGAGAGGGAGAGAGAGAGAGAGGGATAGTGTGGAGGGAGAGAAGACGTTCTATCAGACAAGATTGAAAAAGGTAGTGAGTTGAAATAACAGAAAAGAGCGAGAAAAGTCCAAGGAGCGAGACAGACACAATCAACAGAGCGTCACTTCCTGTTCTTCATTCTCGATGAAGCCGCGAGTTAGAAAAACGATATCGTGTTTTGTTAACTTTTTAAGTTTTTTTTTTTTTAGTTTTTTTTTTTTTTTTGAGTCCCGTAAAAATGAAGTTGTATAGCTGTTCTCAATTAGCTTTTTTTAAAGAAAAAAATAATGTTGTGTGAGAGAAACCGAACACTTAACAAAAACCATGAAAGCAAATATTGGAGCTTTTTCATTCCCACGTTTTCGGTTTGTTTGCGAGCAGATTTTGTGGATAATCTGTAGCACCAGAGAGTGTGTAGAGTTACCATGGTGCCCGGACAACGCTTCTGTGTTTTGATTGCTAAAGAAAATGTAAACATTTCTCTATGGTAACCTGATCAGAATCATAACCAGACCATAACTGATCTCTCCAGGTGAGGCTGACCTCCGTGGTGAGTGACCTATCTCTCATGTAATGTTTACACCTTGAACTTATAGATTTATGTAGAGAGGAGATGGGGAGAACAAAACAGATGGCTGTGGTTTGCTTATGCTATTTGTGCTTTCTATTGCTATACAGAGGTAAAACATGATTGTTGTGACATTTGGCTGGAAAGTAAAATGATAGCAGCGATCTTGGTAAACATTGCAACATATTCTACATGAGACAGAAGACGAAGACAAGGACAATTGAGAAAGAAGAAGAAGAAGAAGAAGAAGAAGAAGAAGAAGAAGAAGAAGAAGAAGAAGAAGAAGAAGAAGAAGAAGAAGAAGAAGAAGAAGAAGAAGAAGAAGAAGAAGAAGAAGAAGAAAAAGAAGGAGAAGGAGAAGAAAAACAAGAAGAATAAGAAGAAAAAGAAGAAGAAGAAGAAGAAGAAGAAGAAGAAGAAGAAGAAGAAGAAGAAGAAGAAGAAGAAGAAGAAGAAGAAGAAGAAGAAGAAGAAGAAGAAGAAGAAGAAGAAGAAGAAGAAGAAGAAGAAGAAGAAGAAGAAGAAGAAGAAGAAGAAGAAGAAGAAGAAGAAGAAGAAGAAGAAGAAGAAGAAGAAGAAGAAGAAGAAGAAGAAGAAAAAAAAGATGAACAAGAACAAGAAGAAGATTAAGTAGATGAACAAGAAGACGATAAAGCAGACGAAGAAGAAGAAGAAGAAGAAGAAGAAGAAGAAGAAGAAGAAGAAGAAGAAGAAGAAGAGGAGGAGGAGGAAGAGGAAGAGGAGGAGGAGGAGAAGGAGAAGAAGAGGAAGAAGAAGAAAGAGAAAGAGGAAGAGAGAGAGACAGAGAGAGAGAGAGAGAGAGAGAGGGAGGGAGGGAGGGGGGAAGAGTCAGATAGCGAGAATAACAGAAACAAATGATATACTTAAATTATACTCAGAGAGACGGGTGTCAAAAAAAAAAAAAAAAAAAAAAAACGCATTTTAAAGATTGACAGAGACAGTTTACGTTTCCTGGAAGCAGAACTACCATATCCCACCCGCCAGAGTATGGGATGGATAGTTAAAAAACAAACCAAAACCGTAGACCCGAGCCCTGGATCTGATTATAGAATCAGATTATACCTTACCAGTGCTTACCAATCCCATCTTTATATTTACGGCAAACCGCCATCTCCGCGGGAAATTGGTCGAAAACTAATTGCACGAGACTATTTCACGAAAGAAATCCATTTTGTTATTTAAAAAACCCCCAGGTTTAATTTTCTCAGGTTTATTTGTGTAAATACTTGTACCTTTTGGGTTAAAAGCTACAACAGCTACGCATAATTATGCGTAAATAAAAACAGTTTTTACATTCTCGCACTGCCAGTCAACACAGTTCATGCACTTTAAAAAGTGCATATAGAACTAGTAAAGACAGAAAAGAAGACCGAAGGGTAATGAAATACATTTAAAAAATCTAATGGACACTTCAACCGACATTTGTGCGAGTGTAATCTACAAACCGAGGGTATGTAGAGCGAAACGGTTAGCCGATTAATTCTCGGCGATGAAATATGCCACGGCAGGTAATGAGTAATGTAAGGTCAAATACCTAGTGCGCCAGAAATGTTGAGGTCAAAGTTTGATTTAGTTGAGAGTGGGTTGAGATTCTGCTTAGTTTCCATGCAATGCTTTTAAAAGACACCGGAAATCCGTTAAAACTAATGACAATTTCTCATGACTGTTTCTTCTTTAATTAAAAATAGGATAAATTAATAATAATAATAATAATAATAATAATAATAATAATAATAATAATAATAATAATAATAATAATAATAATAATAATAATAATAATAATAATAATAATAATAATAATAATGATAATAATATTAAATGGTGTCCCTGCATTTCTCTCTCTCTCTCTCTCTCTCTCTCTCTCTCTCTCTCTCTCTCTCTCTCTCTCTCTCTCTCTCTCTCTCTCTTTCTCTCTCTCTCTCTCTCTCTTGCTGTCTAATTATACTTTATTAGTAGTCTATATTGTTTTACTACTCTCTCTCTCTCTCTCTCTCTCTCTCTCTCTCTCTCTTGCTGTCTAATTATACTTTATTAGTAGTCTATATTGTTTTACTACTCTCTCTCTCTCTCTCTCTCTCTCTCTCTCTCTCTCTCTCTCTCTTCCTGTCTCAAATACTATTAGTATCTCTCCTTCTCTCTTTATCTATTAGGAAAGGCAAAGCAGTTATGTCTATCAATCTGCTTGCAATCTGTCTATTGATAAACTACCCACGCATGTATCGATCTTCCGGCCTATCTTTCTTTATTTCTAATGTCTCGTGCTTACCGCTGTCTAATTTTTATCTATCTATCAAATATCAACTATTCTTTTTTCTATTCATATAATCTGCCTTCTTATCTATGTGTCAAACATTAAACGTTTAGACCGATCATATCCCACTTTGATATTTATCTTCCAATTCATGCTTTTAACATGTGTCAATCGGAAAGGAGGAGACTCTACCCGTATTTCATTTCATTAACTTGTCCAGCCAAGCGTGAATGATGTATGCACGTTGTAGCTGATATTGCTATCATGTTATTGCCGTAACACCGTACTGTTGAATAGCGCCGCCATGACACACAGCGAACAAAAAAGAGGGGAAAAAAACACGGAATGCAACTAGCTGTGAAGACCTATTTTCACCATGAAATATGACTAGGTAACCAGCGCATTACTTTACTAGTTCAATTAAAACGTCTATGACACCCGCTGTTGTCTGCCTTCAGCACACAGGCCGATTTTGTCAATGATTTGTGGATGCGCTTCAGTGATATAGCCAGCTTTTCACCCTATGGCTTCCCTCATTACACATTATGGTTTTAATTACATTTCTTATTGGATCGTTACGTCAAAGGCATTTTACGGAATCAGCGTCAAGTAAAAAAGCTGCAGCTCCTAATAGTCATATAGACCAAGTTTTGACCTCTGTACATAAAAATATAATTGGCAGAATTGCAAACAGAGTGATTAGACTTGCCAAGGGAATCTGATTCGGTTCCATGTAGTGCATTTAGCCAGCTGTAAAATACCGAAGCTGCTAGACTTACACGATATATAGCGCGCAGCTCCACGTAGATCATGCTCAGCTACTTCTCACCTCAGTGGTAGTGGACAGCTCAACAAAGGCCAAGCCGTCAAGTTTATTGTGTATCATTCACCAGCCGTGGGATCCGACTGTGACTGAAGATGTGGCGGTAGACCTTATGTATAACACAATTATCATTCCTATAGTATAATCTCAAAAGATCAAAAAGCTTTCCTTCACTGAAGCATGAAGCCCAAAATGTGCATCAGGCACTTCTGTTCAAACTGTTATTAAAAATAAAAAAAGCGAGATATACTTTTTTTTTTATGAAAGCTAGGCATTCAGTTATATAAGCTTGTTGTGAGATTTTTTCAGTTCTAAAATCATAGCTGAGATGTGACACTTGTGGGATCAAACTTGATTTGTGGTGTGTGTACAGCATGGAAGCTGTCGCAGTGCTTTATGCTCGGCGTTCAGTGACTTCAGTTGTACATTGGAAGCTCAGGGAGAAGTTTCAGATTTAAGAACTGGATGCTGTGGTGTTGTGTTCTGTAGGCTATCAACGTGGTTAGAATTAGGTTGCAAAACATAGGATAACTAGTGCTTATGGCACTTAATATAAGTTTCTGCTTGTTGCTTGTCATGGCTAAATTGTTTTATCGCATAGCATTAAGAAGCTAAAATTAAAAAAAAATGTGAACTTAAAATCATGAACGAAATCCGATTATAAAACTAGTTCGATTCATGTGGATTATGTTCAGCATGAAGAGATGGAGACTGACATCATGCAAAGAACGTTACTTTGTTTCCCAAAAACACAAAAGTGCAGCAACTGTTTATGCACAGGTTTTTGCATAATCTTGAGCTTACATTGATTCGTTAACATTCCCTCTGAGAAAACTATCAACAAGCTGAAAAGGAAAAATAGTGCGCTTACAAAGTGTGCAATTTTGTGTCTAACATAGACTTTCCATTGTGCAGGTTACATTTAAGTAAAGAACTTTAGCGAGTGCTTGAAGAAATGATCACATTCCTTTTTCACAATGCACACTAAATAGATCTAGGTTCCAATTTTCAAAGCCAGGACCCCAAATGTCAATCAATCTCCTCAGTGCCCAAAACGACCTGACATAGACCTGTTCTTGAATGTTATATGGTTTTTCATGGAGCTGAATTTGTGGATCTGACAAGTAACTAAAGATTAAAAGAGTGTAACGTTAGGTTGAATATTCATGCAACAGTTGCTTGGATGCCTCGACAGTTGTCTAAGAAAGGGCAGAGAACTGTTGGTTTCCATGATGCAATTGTGAAAGCCCAAATTTCACAAGACAAACCAATATGCTGACTGTCTCAATGATGACGTCGTTTGGCGTCAGCGCCATTTTCATTACCATGGCAACTTTAGCAGGAGGAGATCACGTGATCATGAATCCATTTGTTGAAGAGGAGGTAGGAGCCAAGGAAACGGCCCTAATCATTGTTCCAGAGCGAGGTCTCACTGCTGACGACTACCAGATGTTTGGTGAGTAGCTCTAGTCATGCGGGAACTTTTTTTTACTGAGGTTCTACTAGTGAAACTTATCATTAATATTAGCCTAGCCTATTCTCTCACATTGGGTTACAATGTCAATAATTGCAAGTTCCACAGGAATATTTAATTAAAAAAAAATGCTCTCTAAACTGTTACTTAAAACAAAACAAACAAAAAAAAAAACAACAACAACTGAAGTCGAATGCATTTCGCTGTTTGTAACATTACCGTTTTATATTTTTCGGCCTTTTTAATGTTTTATTTCAGCTAGATTTTAGCTTATAATTTATGACTTTTGTTTCGTCCCAATGATGTAGATTTGCTATCCGACATTGAGTGTGTCACTGTCCTCAATGTTGTCTGGATGTGATTAACAGAATCAAACAGTGTTGCCTTTATTTAGACATTTTCAAAATTTTAGGAAAAGAATCATGCTTTAAAAGAAGCTTAGGTGTATTGTCTTCTGTTCTGATATATTCAATACAAAACACTGAATTTAAAACTGTTTGTGTTCACAAGAACACTTCTATTTGCAAAAAGGGGACACTGGTAGGGCAAATGTGAAAATGTTAAAAGGCTCCTTGGTTCTTTGTCATTTAACTAACTTAATGTGTTTTTAAAAACCTGTCTTATATCTACACACTTACTTCTGAAATAAGAGGTAATAACAACGGAAATCTTACGACCTGGGCATCGTAAAATGTTACCAAAGAGAAAAAAAAATAATTCTGCATAGTGAAAAAAAAAAGATTTATATTTTCTTGTTTGCTACAAGTCTAATTGGACACGATTTGAAATGAAGCGGAAAGACTAGGCTCAAATTCCTGCTCATAAATGTGACTGCTTTGTCTCTTTTTGTCTTTCAACCTGTCATGAAATATGTATTTGCATTGCTTTGATCAACTGGCCTGAATTTTAAGAGGGAGCGGTAAAAAAAACGAGGTAGATAAGTAGATAGATAGATAGATAGATAAATAGATAAATAGATAGATAAGTAGATAGATAGATAGATAGATAGATAGATAGATAGATAGATAGATAGATAGATAGATAGATAGATAGATAGATAGATAGATAGATAGATAGATAGATAGATAGATAGATAGATAGATAGATAGATAGATAGATAGATAGATAAGTAGATAGATAGATAGATAGATAGATAGATAGGTAGATAGATAGATAGATAGATAGATAGATAGATAGATAGATAGATAGATAGATAGATAGATAGATAGATAGATAGATAGATAGATAGATAGATAGATAGATAGATAGATAGATAGATAAGTAGATAGATAGATAGATAGGTAGATAGATAGATAGATAGATAAGTAGATAGACAGATAGATAGATAGATAGGTAGATAAGTAGATAGATAGATAGATAGATAGATAGATAGATAGATAGATAGATAGATAGATAGATAGATAGATAGATAGATAGATAGATAGATAGATAGATAGATAGATAGATAGATAGATAGATAGATAGGTAGATAGATAGATAGATAGATAGATAGATAGATAGATAGATAGATAGATAGATAGATAGACAGATAGATAGATAGATAGATAGATAGATAGATAGATAAGTAGATAGATAGATAGATAGATAGATAGATAGATAGATAGATAGATAGACAGATAGATAGATAAGTAGATAGATAGATAGATAGATAGATAGATAGATAGATAGATAGATAGATAAGTAGATAGATAGATAGATAGATAGATAGATAGATAGATAGATAGATAGATAGATAGATAGATAGATAGATAGATAGATAGATAGATAGATAGATAGATAGATAGATAGATAGATAGATAGATAGATAGATAGATAGATAAGTAGATAGATAGATAGATAAGTAGATAGATAGATAGATAGATAGATAGATAGATAGATAGATAGATAAGTAGATAGATAGATAGATAGATAGATAGATAGATAGATAGATAGATAGATAGATAGATAGATAGATAGATAGATAGATAGATAGATAGATAGATAGATAGATAGATAGATAGATAGATAGATAGATAGATAGATAGATAGATAGATAGATAGATAGATAGATAGATAGATAGATAGATAGATAGATAGATAGATAGATAGATAGATAGATAGATAGATAGATAGATAGATAGATAGATAGATAGATAGATAGATAGATAGATAGATAGATAGATAGATAGATAGATAAGTAGATAGATAGATAGATAGATAGATAGATAGATAGATAGATAGATAGATAGATAGATAGATAGATAGATAGATAGATAGATAGATAGATAGATAGATAGATAGATAGATAGATAGATAGATAGATAGATAGATAAGTAGATAGATAGATAGATAGATAGATAGATAGATAGATAGATAGATAGATAGATAGATAGATAAGTAGATAGATAGATAGATAGATAGATAGATAGATAGATAGATAGATAGATAGATAGATAGATAGATAGAGAAAAAGAGAGCGCGCTATAGACAGACAAGCTCATAAGCAGACAGAAAGGCAGAGACAGTGGCAGAGTTGCTGACTGAAGAACTGAGAACTGAAAGAAAGTGACAAAGAAGGACAAGGATTAAAACGAAAACAGCCATGCATGCGAAAATACATAATTTATATGAAGTCAGACATATTCATACACATAATTCATGTATCCAGAGACTCGCGGAGAGACTGATAGGGTGAAGAGAAATGGGGGCTCGAGATAAGGAGACAGAAGGAGAGAGAGAGAGAGAGAGAGAGAGAGAGAGAGAGAGAGAGAGAGAGAGAGAGAGAGAGAGAGAGAGAGAGAGAGAGAGAGAGAGAGAGACACAGACAGACAGACAGACTGACTGATTGGCAGACAGAGACAGAGACAGAGTCAGAGCTATGGACATACAGACATGCAGTTGACATATAGACACACACATATGAAGACAGAACGGAAGGATAGATATAAAGACGGTCAAAAGAATAGGAAAAAGTGAAATTTTTAACGAAAAAAACCGATAGATTGCCTGTGAAAGATATCTAATTTTTAGCCAACATTTGTTGCCATTAAAGGCGAAATGTTGTGTTATGGTCAAGCGTGTGATATACTGTCCTGTATAACTGAAGCTTAGCTCCACATTTTGCACAGCAATCATAATGATGACTAATTCAGGGCACAGACCACTACCTTTACAATCTATATCGATTACGGTTTGAAATTTGGCTGGGTCTCATATAATGGGAAAAGTGAAAGAGAAAGAATGGGAAAAAAAGAATACTGGTGCATTTGAGAAAGAAATGAAAAGAGAGAGTGAGAGAGAGAAAGATAGAGAGATAAAGACAGAGAGTGGGAGAGAGATAATATAAAAAGAGAAAGAGAGAAAGAGAGAGAGAGACAGGCAGAGAGAGAGAGAGAGAGAGAGAGAGAGAGAGAGAGACAGACAGACAGACAGACAGACAGACAGACAGACAGACAGAAAGAGAGAGAAAGACAGATAGAGTGGGAAAGAGATAAATAGAGACAAATATGTAGAGAGTGGGAGACAGATAGAGAGAGAGAGAGAGCTAGAGAGAGAGAGAGCTAGAAAGAGAGAGAGAGAGAGAGAGAGAGAGAGAGAGAGAGAGAGAGAAAGAGCTAGAGAGAGAGAGCTAGAGAGAGAGAGAGAGCGACAAAGGGAGAGTGTAAAAGAAGGAGAGCGGTTTAGAGAGGTAAAATGATAAGAAAAACAGAAGGATTTTATTGCGGTTTCTAAGAAGCGAAGTTCTTGCTGGCGGTATGTTAAACTTTTTCCTGGTACCATTTTGTGCATGAGTGTATACCTGTCCACCCTTGGGTTGATCTACTGTTTTTTTTTTTTTCAAACCTAAGCAAAGACAGCCAATTCATATCGTGAGATCTCAACCAAACGTGACCAGAGCTATAAAAGTACAGTGCGGAGAGTTATTGTGTTCAATAATTCTAAATATAGATCAAGATAGAGTTATGAAACATGTTTGCTCTAGAGACCCACCTGCGACCTCTTCCGCTCATATCTAAAGACAAAAAATAACTTTAAATGCTTTAATCGTTTATGCCTAAGAGGGAAATGGCTTTTTCAAGAATTGCCATGGCTTTATTATTTTAAGCGCAAAATAAGCACAAAAATGTCAGAATACTTGAGACAACGTTGAATCAATGAAATATTAATACACAGATCCCAAGGTTAGTGGCGAAGCCACAACTTCTAGAAAAGTAGTTGTTTTATGCTGTGCGGCTTTTATTCATTACATCCATCTAGTGCAAAAGAATCAGACCGTATTTCATTAATGAAAGAACCAAGTTTTAATGCCTCGGGAATACTTAAAGCTGTTGGCTTTTTTTTTTTTTTTTTTTACTTTTGCCTCAATTGAATGAAATGCGTGTGAGTTTTCTAAAGAAAAAAACCCACCCTCATGTATGTCGCAATCCCTTCTAACTATAGCTTTAATAATTGTGCTTGTTGCCATCGGCTGTATTTTTTTTTTTTTTCGTTATTTCAGTCCGTGAATGTTTTGTTAAGATTCAGATTTTCTATTATGAAAACTTTCATCTTACACTTTTATGAAAGTTTCCCTCGATGTAGATGCAGCTTTCGAACAGCAGGAACAGTCGGGAGTGTCCATAAATCTGCAAGGATTCACTCAAAAGGGATAACACTGATTTAGTCCGAGAGATCACGGGGGGAAAATGGCTACGCTTACCAAATTTGGTAGACCAATACACTCTGCAGCTGCTTTTCTTTGTAAATGACAGAATATCTAACGTTCTCGGAGCTCTCTAGCCTGTGATATCACAGATCCTTATCCTTTCAAATCTCATTATTTCTTTCTAGATTAGTTTGTTTATGTCTATCGAAGAAAATCTAGAAAGCAATTTGTTACTGAAGTGTTGCATCTATCTCATGATAAAACCATTAAACACTACAGTCATGGCTGCAGCACTGATTCTAAGAGGCGTATTTCTTTAACTTGACCTGAAGAGGAACATCACAATATATTTTAACTCAATGACCTTTTATCAACAATCATCGCGCTTTAGAAATGTTTGAAATAAACAAAAAAGAACGAATTCTACCCCGCCCACCGAAAGTTTAGCAACTGCTAGACTGCTTGTTTGTCCAGATAAGATACACTATCAGTATCACCATGATTTCTTGTCATTCTTTTCTAAACAAGATATCCGGAATAAGAAAAGTGCAAGCGGAGAGGGGTTGTGGCTGGCCAGTTGAGTACACACTTTCTTTTTATCGTGGAGTCGTGTCAAACCACGGTGGGTACCGTAAGGCTCAGTCTGTAGATAGCTGAGTTCAGCATGTTAGGCGTTCTCCGGTTCTCATCAGCTCACATTGATTTAAAGAAAGAAAAAAAAAGGAGCGCTATGATCTCGGTACAGAAAATCCGTTTTTGATCGGAGGGGTAAAAAGTTCGAATCCTGATTATACTACATGTGGCGGTGATTTTTTTTTCGGAAAGAAACCTATGGAAGTGAGATGGGTAAAATGCCCTAGGATGACTCATTTGTTACTAGAATACTAAAATAGACGTTGCAGTATTCCTTACACGATCATTTGTTGGGTAGAATACTAAAATAGATGTTACAGTATTCCTTACACGATCATTTGTTGTGTAGAATAATAAAATAGACGTTGCAGTATTCCTTACAAGATCATTTGTTGGGTAGAATACTAAAAGAGACGTTACAGTATTCCTTACACGATCATTTGTTACTAGAATACTAAAATAGACGTTGCAGTATTCCTTACACGATCATTTGTTGGGTAGAATACTAAAATAGACGTTACAGTATTCCTTACACGATTCATTTTTTGGGTAGAATACTAAAATAGACGTTACAGTATTCCTTACACGACTCATTTGTTGGGTAGAATACTAAAATAGACGTTACAGTATTCCTTACACGACTCATTTATTGGGTAAAAAACTAAAATAGTTGTATCAATATAAGTTACACTAACTGTATCAAACAAAAATAGAACATAAACCAAATAGTTGTTTTTCAAACAAAGTTTGGTGGGAAAAAAATGGGAATCATTTCTTATTCTGTTTTTTTTTTTTTTTTTTTTTTTTGCCCACACAAATAAATGTCACTTGTCCATATTTTATTCAGAAGATTGTTCTAAAGATATTTCTTTTCTTTTCTTTTTTTTTTTTTCAATGAAAGTAATTTACAACTTCAATGTAAAGATAAAAGTATGAAAACCTCCAAATTAAGTACAACACATTTAATGTATTTGTACTTCTTTCCTTGCTTTACGGGCATCGTAAAAAGTGCGTCCTGGTCCAAACAGGTCTGGTCATAAAACGATGTCTGAAACCCCAGAGCTTTGTTTAGTTTCTAAGTAGTCCTCAGCTTTAACCGACCTGATCTCGTGCGCGTGAGAAAAATAACAAAACGGTGCTAACTGCTACAGCACATGTGAGCCTGGAGTTTCTCAGGTTGTCATTTATTCGTATGTTGGTTATCTTCGAGATAGACAGATAGAAGATAGATTGGTTGATAAAGAGTTAGAGCAAGCAAGAAATAAAATTGAAAAGGAGAGGAAGGGAGAGAGAGATAGATAGAGAGAGAGAGAGAGAGAGAGAGAGAGAGAGAGAGAGAGAGAGAGAGAGAGAGAGAGAGAGAGATGAGAAAGCGAAAAAGAAAGACAGACAGAGAGAAGGGACGAGGGGATACAAAGAAGAAGAGAGGACTTGAGAGGGACACTCAGAAATGAAAGAGGGTGTCTGTTTGGGGTATATGGACAGAGGGTGGTGGTGGTGGTGTTAAAAATACGGTACAACTATTGGCAGCTACTGTAACAGTGACGTACTATTATTTTTTGTGCTAGTGGCGCCAGCTGCTGTAATAGGAAATAAGTAACTTCCCATCAAACGGTAAAGTATATTATTTTCTTAAAGACGGACGAGGGTATCTATCCAAACATTTTAACAGATGCTTAACGACTTGCAAATGTTACATAGCACCCTTAGTTTAGAGACCTATGGTAAGGGTTACCAAGTGAAAACGGCATGACAGCTTTGAAAGAAAAAAAAACTTATAGAAGGACAGCTTTAAAAATATCAAAAACTTATTCGGCCAAATCCTTGTTCCTGCTTCCTCTTCCTCGTTTTTCTTGTTCTCCATCCGCCTCCCCCTTCTACTTTCGATTTCTCGACTGGTCTACGACTGATTTGCCTGTGTGCTTCAACACTTTGCAGCGTCTATGCCTTCTCTCACACGGACCATCATTTCCAGGATCAGCGCCGAAGGTCTTTCATTTTCTTACTGCTGATACTACAGTTGCTGCTCTTGCTTCTGTTTTTTTCTCTGGTCTTCATTTCGACCGTTGGTTAACGTAACACGCTATACAGAAAATAGAACACTTGTGACTTTTACGAGCAAGGTTTAAGAGCTCACCTATGTGAAAGACACAATGCTTTAAATAGGTCAAACACAATGCTTTAAATTGTTCAAACACAATGTTTTAAATTGGTCAAACACAATGTTTTAAATTGGTCAAACACAATGCTTTAAATAGGTCAAACACAATGTTTTAAATTGGTCAAACGCAATGTTTTAAATTGGTCAGACACAATGTTTTAAATTGGTCAGACACAATGTTTTAAATTGGTCAAACACAATGTTTTAAATTGGTCAAACACAATATTTTAAATTGGTCAGACACAATGTTTTAAATTGGTCAGACACAATGTTTTAAATTGGTCAAACACAATATTTTAAATTGGTCAGACACAATGTTTTAAATTGGTCAGACACAATGTTTTAAATTGGTCAAACACAATGTTTTAAATTGGTCAAACACAATATTTTAAATTGGTCAGACACAATGTTTTAAATTGGTCAGACACAATGTTTTAAATTGGTCAGACACAATGTTTTAAATTGGTCAAACACAATGTTTTAAATTGGTCAAACACAATGTTTTAAATTGGTCAAACACAATGTTTTAAATTGGTCAAACACAATGTTTTAAATTGGTCAAACACAATGTTTTAAATTGGTCAACGAGGAGATAAAGGAACGCACATGAATGATGGATGATAATATGATTAACTAAAAAATCATTGGTCTTAAGCGTTTAGTATAAAGTATAATTTGACATGTATGAAGCATGATGATGTAACTTTATGTCCAAAAAATTTATCAATAGCTAAAGCACTTAAAGCGATCATTTTGAATGAAATTATAATCCGATTCAGTCAGTTTCGTAGAAGGTGAAAACATTAAATTATCTCTTAAAAAATATAGTTAAGTTATAGACTTTGTCTTAGAAAGCTTTACATCGAAATATATCTGTTTATTACATTGTAAGAAGTTCCAACTTTCATTATAATCAGTTATTCGATAATCCACCTTATTTCAGTCATGATCATTATCGCTATAATCATCATCATCATCATCATCATCATCATCATCATCATCATCATCTTCACCATCATCATTATCATCATGATCATGATCATCATCATCATTGTCCTCATGGTCTTCCTGACTATCCTCAAGGATGAAGACATCCAACAAGCACCCTCTGTGTTGGCCAGTTTCTTCACATCCCGCCATGATTTTCTCCATTCTCTGCAGAAAGTCATCCGCGTTCTAAAACAGTTTCACTCGGTGCATCTAAAGATATTCTTAGAGTATCCCAATAGAAACAACAATTTACATCTATATTAGCTTTGCACTGTTTATTAATCTCATTTACCCTCGCGAGATTGATACTCTGTCTATGCCAAGAATCACACGCATTAAAAAAAAGCGTAGGAGATGGAATAATAGTTGTAAGAAAAGAACTCAAAAGCTGGCTTAAGAAACATACAAGAAAAAACAGAGAGCAGGTCGACCTACTGCAGGACTTCGCCTGTTGCTAGGGTATACAATAAAACTGTAACCAGGAAGGGTTAACAGATGTCAAGATGAGAGTTTCTTTGCTTTATCTCAACTGTTTTTCTATTGAGGTCAGCCCACCCGAGGCATCTAGATGAAGATACAAACACAAAGGAAAGAAAAATAAATAACAAAAGACGCAGAGGCGACTCAGCTACAATGAAGCAGAGAAATACGATGAGGAATAAGTGAGTGAGTTCTTGATGACAGGAGATAACGACCACGAGAGAGTCGAGGTTTTGGTTTCCGCTAATCGAGCTGATTGAGTCGCTGGTGTGTTGTGGTAATGTGGTACTGATGTAGAACTGATGGAGGTAAGGGTGGCAGCACTGTAACCTTATCACGTTGGTACAGTTTCTGGATCTTATTAGGAAAGTGGGTCTGTTTTCGTCCTTCCCCACAACACACACATACACACATAAAGTTCCATTTATCTTTCATGTGCTGGAAATCTTAAATATGCATTAGAATAGAATAGAGAGAGAGAGACAGAGAGACAGACAGAGAGAGGGAGAGAGAGAAAGAGATATAAAAAAATGAAAGAAATTAGAAGAAGAAACAAACAAAAACAGCGTCTACTATAGAAATCTGCCTAATTGTGGCATAAAATAAATAATTAGAAAAGGATATGCATAACGTGACATAAAAATACAAAGAATAGTTAGCAATTTTGTAAATCAGCTTAATTTTGTAAAGCTTTAGAACAACTCAGTGTTGCCTATATTGCCTCCCTCCCTCCCTCCCTCTCTAAATCAGTGACGGACATCAGTAGTGCTGGAAAGCTTTAAATTCTTCCTCCTCTTCGTTTTCCTGTCAGTTCATATCAGATCTGGATGAAGGCGGCGGTGCAGGTGAGATCCTTGGACGAGCCATGGAGCTTTGTCTCTTGTGTGCTGGGCGATGGCAAGCTTACTAACTTACTAAAAAGTACAGTTCATGGAAAAAGTCATGATATCACTTCCCTCTAACAATTTTAAAATTTCCAGCGACTTGGGTCAAATTTGCTCATTATTGTGCGCTGTGTGGTGGGAGTGACACTCACTACTTATCGTAGGTCTGAATCAGCCTAGAGGTGATGATGCCTGGTCCCTCCTGTACTCAGATAGTCTGTATCTGTGGAACCAGCTTTGATCCCTATTATCGCACTGGTCTGAAAAGTTAACCATCCACGACAAAGTGAGCGCTGTATAGTTTCCCTTCTTCTCTGATGATGTGCTTTATATCCTGATATTTCGGATTGATGCAGTTTTCAGGAATCTCTGTTTTAAATGACAATATTTTGTAAAAACAAGCATCGTATTTTAGACTTATTAGGGACTGATTGCAGGGCAATTGAAAACATAACGTAGTCTTATCTGAAGCATTCTATAACAATATATTTTCGAAATTGAGTGAATTTTAGAGTTTGAGTAAGAGAAATGTCTTCAGAGCAAGACTTTATAAAGGTTACCTCAGTTTACATTATAAAACATGGGTCAATTGTAATGTACATGCAGTTTGGTCTCCCCCTCCATTCTTCTAGTCAGTTTTAGCTGTGAGAGGTTTAGTGCTATCCTTACTTAGCAAGTACAGTATGCCCGCGGGTTGCCTGCTGTGGCTTGCCCAAGTTTGTTTACAATACAGAGATGTAGACATCATTTTTGCTTACAAATAATGACGCAAGAATCGGCCCCTTAGCTGGATGCTGATCTCAGCTTTTCAGTCACGGAGGTAGAAAACTAGATCAATGTCACAGTGGAATGCCAAGAGATAAACGAATTGGAAAACATTGAGGAAATTCCCAATGTTTCTATTATTTCTAACTGAATCAAATGAATAAATTCATGTTGCACGTATAGAATGCCAATACGAATAATAACAATATTGAAATTAACGTTTTTTGGTCCAAATCCAAATTTCAGCCGATATTAAGATATTAAAACCGCCGAGTGCGGGAAAAAAGGGGTGGGGGGAGGGGGTCGGGGGCGCATCCAACCAGATGCGCAGAGCCAATATAAACGCCAGAAGGATTTTAAACAGACAAACAAATAAACACCCGAGCAATATGATAATGTAATCATTGCGAGAATGATTGAATAGAAAGCAAAGAGCACTCACAGAAAGAACAAGGCCAAACAGCAACCTCTCAGAGGAGGTTAATCAACCCGCACAAAACAAGCGCTGGATTTACCACATGGGTAAACATCTGCGAGATAAAGCGAGAAACCCCGAGACAGAGCCGAGACAGAGCTGCTCTGGTTTCAATTAATGGTCCATTACTTACCTCAACACTGCTACACAAACTCTCGAGAGTGTGTGTGTATCAGTTACTTACCTCAACACTAGTGTACAAACTCTCGAGTGTGTGTGTGTGCGTGTAAATTACTTACCTCAACAGTGTGTGTATCAATTACTTACCTCAATACTGCTACATAAACTGTCGAGTGTGTGTGTGTGTGTCAATTACTTACCTCAACAGTGTATGTGTCAATTACTTACCTCAACAGTATGTGTGTCAATTACTTACCTCAACATTGCTACAAAACTCTCGAGTGTGTGTGTACCTATTGCTTACCTCAACCCTGCTACACAAACTCTCGAATGGGGTGTATGTGTGTGTATTGCTCTGGACAAGGAGCAAAGAAGAATGCTCCTTATAATCATAGATTAGTTTTTCCTTTTTCATGACACGTTGAAAATAAATGTATGAAGTGATTCCATCGCGATTAATTTTGGATACCGATCTAGACTAAGAGATTCTAATTGATTAAATCGGCATCTTAAGTCTCTTTTCATTTTTTTGTTGACTTGTATAACATTTGATCAACCAAGAACTTCCTGTTGCTTTTTTATGGGGAGGGTGGGGGTGATGCAAAACTTTCCCGTTCCATTATGTCCAATTCATTCTCCTTTTAAAATGAAACAAATTGGTTTGAAAGTGGCACGTTTTATTCAAAACGATCCTGATATAATTATGATTTCATTTGTGCAGAAAATGTGCCATTCGAGACGAGAGGTACAGTTTTCATCCCAAACTTCTTTCTCTTCGTAAAAGAAATCTCGGTGAGCTTTGGAGACTTTAATTGCATGAATATCCCTGCCTTTGGATAGCAGCGCTATGCTTCTAATTCGATTTTTTCAAATATTTTTTTTCGTTTAAAAACGTTCATGGAAATTATGTAGCATATCTTTATGAGAGGATTTCTCTTTTTCATACAAGTGGAATCAGCATGAGTTTCATAGATGGCGATATCGATAGAAACATAAAGTTTACGTTTCAACATCTCTTCATGTAAGGAAACTAAAGCGTTATTTTTCACCACTAGCAACTGAGTGGCTCGATTGATGAGTTGTATGGAAAAATAGTACTCTGCCTAATTCTACTATTTCCATTCGGACTTTTTTCTGCATGCAATATCTATATTTTTTTTTCCACGAGTCTTACGTTCCAAAATTTTCCTGAAGAAACTGTCTAAACAATATTTTCTCGCAACACTACAAGATGAAGTTTTGCCTTACTTGTCCGATTTATGGAATATATATATATATATATATATATATATATATATATATATATATATATATATATATATATATAAATATATATATATATATATATATATATATATATATATATATTAATTGACGCTCCAGTTCAAAACATGAGACGTTTTTGTGTATGTTTCAAGGGCTCAACATCTAAACAAGCTTACAAAAAAAAAAAAAAAAAAGAAAGCAACGAAGCGGTTTTTAATTCTTTCACTTCTGGAAATGATTCAGCTGGAATGTTTACATGGCTGAGTGAATATAGTACTTTAACTAAATTCTAAATCAGCTGTAAATTGGTTAGTAGAGCTACTAAGATAGTATTCATAACGTCAGAGCTAGAATGAGTTTGAACATGATTATAGATGGCTTCACTTTGAGTCTAAGAACTGAACAAATTAACAAAGTAGAAAGGAGTAGATTGTATAACAGGCTGGTGATAGGATGAGGAAAATAAAGATATTGTGAAGAAAAGAAAAAAAAGAATGTTCGAGGAAGTATAAACAGAGAATCAGAGAGAGAGAGAGAGAGAGAGAGAGAGAGAGAGAGAGAGAGAGAGAGAGAGAGAGAGAGAGAGAGAGAGAGAGAGAGAGAGAGAGAGAGAGAGGGAGAGAGAGAACAAACTAAAAGAACGAAAGATGGAGAACAAAGAGAATCAGACAGACACACGAATTACAAACGAGACATACAAGCACTAAATGAAATATAAATAGATAGACAGAAGGCAGATAGATAAATAAACTGATAGCTCGATATATAGAAAATAGATAGAAAGATAGATTCATAAACAGATTAATAAATAATGAAATAAGTAGATAGATAGATATTGTGTGTAGTAAGCAATTAGATTTGTAGAGAAGAAACGTTTCTTAAGGCATAAATTATAGGTGGAAAGAAGGAAGGAAAAAAAAAAGAGAGAGAGAGAGAGAGAGAGAGAGAGAGAGAGAGAGAGAGAGAGAGAGAGAGAGAGAGAGAGAGAGAGAGAGAGAAAGAGAGAGAGAAAGAGAGAGAGAGAGAGAGAGAGAGAGAGAGAGAGAGGGGGGAGGGAGGGAGAGCCAGAGAGAGAGGGAATGAGAAAGAAAGACGAAAAAACCGAGACGGATAGGTAAAACACAGACATACAAACTTGATGTAATATGATCCGCCAGGAACCCTACCGTGTACAAAATTAATTAGTAAATTTGGTAAATAACGGACATAACTATACTTGACTTTTCAAACATATTTTCATCGTGCCATATGATAAAAATTTCACAGTGAATTAACATTGACATTTCCCCTAAAGATATTCTCAAACTAGTAAATGAAAGCTTATGTAAGACTAAATATAAAGAACTAGGGCGACTAATTTTCATCAAAATGTCAACTTTAAACAACTCGTCGTTTGGAAGAGAGAAAAAAATAATACATAAATTATAATTTAACTCTAATCCCGACCTCATTAAACATCCTGCTGTGCAGAGATGACTTGCTGATCGTATTGAAATGATAACCACTAGGAATGAGCAACAGTTTCCCACATGCTGACTCACCAGCAATATATTACCCATAGTCCATGAACTACCATTAGAATGTCTACTTAAAAAAATTTTTGATGACATTAAACGTTCAGGCTATAATTTGTTAATGCATTTCTGCGTTACATACTGAAATGATTGGTTTAGTCTATACAGCCAAAACAAAAACCACCATTAATTTCATAAGCAAAGGTAGTGGGTGTGATAGTAGTAGTAGTAGTAGTAGTAGTAGTAGTAGTAGTAGTAGTAGTAGTAGTAGTAGTAGTAGTAGTAGTAGTAGCAGTAGTAGTGGTAGTAGTAGTAGTAGTAGTAGTAGCAGTAGTGATAGCAGTGGCAGCAGTAATCTTAGTAGTAGTAATAGTAGTATCAGCAGCAGTAGTATAGTAGTAGTAGTAGTAGTAGTAGTAGTAGTAGTAGTAGTAGTAGTAGTAGTAGTAGTAGTAGTAGTAATAGTAGAAGAAGTAGTGGTAGCAGTAGCAGCAGCAGCAGCAGCAGCAGCAGTAGTAGTAGTAGTAGTAGTTTTTGTAGTAGTAGTAGTTGTAGTAGTTGTAGTTGTAGCAGTAGCAGTAATCTTAGTAGTAGTAGTAGTAGTAGCAGCAGCAGCAGCAGCAGCAGCAGCAGTAGTAGTAGTAGTAGTAGTAGTAGTAGTAGTAGTAGTAGTAGTAGTAGTAGTAGTAGTAGTAGTAGTAGTAGTAGTAGTAGTAGTAGTAGTAGTAGTGGTAGTAGTAGCAGTAGTAGTAGTAGTAGTAGTAGTAGTAGTAGTAGTAGTAGTAGTAGTAGTAGTAGTAGTAGTAGTAGTAGTAGTAGTATTAGTAGTGGTAGCAGTAGCAGTAGCAGCAGCAGTAGTAGTAGTAGTAGTAGTAGTAGTAGTAGTAGTAGTAGTAGTAGTAGTAGTAGTAGTAGTAGTAGTAGTAGTAGTAGTAGTAGTAGTAGTAGTAGTAGTAGTAGTAGTAGTAGTAGTAGTAGTAGTAGTAGTAGTAGTAGTAGTAGTAGTAGTAGTAGTAGTAGAAATAAATGAGCCGAGCCTTTTACAACTTAAATGTGAAAAACTGAGATGAATCTTTTTAAAAGTAAGGACGTTAAAAAATTATTATCTATCCTAGACAAACGCAATTAGAAATGACTTTTATCAGTAGATAATTGCTCTCTTCATGTACAGGATTTGCACAGACAGACAGACTCCGCAAGACTCATTAGCAAAGACTTGTCGTATTTCACCCGAGATTTTTTAAGCCTTAAATCATTTCCACTTAGCATCAAAGCGCTACACTATCTAGACCTATCTCTTTAGGAGTTTATGATCTCTGATAAAGGTCGTGACCATCCTAAAATAAAACTGCGAACTTGAGTTTCGGAATGATACATGAGTTAATGGGAGCCAACCTTGAGGTCGCCCTGACCTTTCACACAGGCTCCAGTACGTAGTAGATTTAATTTAGAAGGGGTGAGATAGAAAACGCTCAATATTTGTTGTTGATGACATTTTGGCACACATGTTTCATTCATAACTGCTGGCGCATTTGATTTGTTGAAGAGAAAACAATAGATTAGTTCTGCAGCAAAAATGCACTTAGGGTGACACAAACATTTTTCAGTTGGAGTTAGTGTTGAGTCAGTTTTGAGTTCCCGCTACTTATTAGAGAGTGTGACTCTCTCTGCCTATCTTTCTCTCATTCTCTATTTTTCCCCTTTTTTTACTCTCTTAACCTCTGTGTGTCTCTTTCTCGTTTGTATTTTCCTTCTCCTTCTGTCTGTCTGTCTGTCTGTCTCTGTCTGTCTGTCTGTCTGTCTGTCTGTCTGTCTGTCTGTCTGTCTGTCTGTCTCTCTCTCTCTGTCTCTCTCTCTCTCTCTCCCTTTCTATCTTTGTCTCTACTAAAAGAAATTGAACCCCTTCTGCGAACCTCTTATTTTAGCGCTTTTTAGACAGTAAATATCTGTACTTTTAACTCTTGACAGGAAATTGACTCTTTGCTTTATTTGTTGTTACGGTAATAAAAATACACTGTTTATGTTTATGTTTATGGAGCAGCTAAAAAGCTCAAGAATCTTTCCTCCTTCAACCTTTTATACTGTATGTTCACTTGTCAACTTGAAACTATATTTAATACATATGACTTTGCACTTTATTTATTTTCATTTTATTAAGGCTATTAGGATGTAAACATACAATCATTTTGAAGTAATCATGATGTAATTAACATTCTTTAGGTTCGGGAAAAATTAACGTCTACTGTTTTTTTTTCTAGCTCATGTAATCTCACAGACAAGAAGGCTCTTGCGTGCATACTCTGATTATTTTGGAGCAATTCCTGAAAGTTTTAACTTTTTGCTCTCCCCTTTTATCGCTCTATTTTCTTTTTTTCTATTTTTCAAAACAAAAAGGAAAAAAAAAACCTGCGTCCGATGTCTTTTTAAAAATGTTCTCAGAGGAAAATTCTCGTTTTATCCGACAGTGCCTTTGTTTTAGAAAACTATAATTCATCCTGATTTACATAACTATCTAAGCTGGATGTCCCTTCAGCTCCAGTATTTCCGGTCATCTTGATTCTGTCATGGCCCCCGTCTTGCCACCTTCGCCTTCCTTGTACTTGACCTGCCTAATATTGGCCTGATGTTTTCATATAAGCGAATAATTAATTCATTTGAACAAATTTACCAAATCATAAGAATTTTTCTTTTATAATTATTTACATATATATTTTTTATACCCTTGCTCTAGAAATAGGGGTATCATCAGAGAGTTAGCTGTATATATGGAAAGATTTCAAAATGTTATTCTAACTACACGTAGTCACGTAAAAACAAAACTGGAAAAAGGACCTGTAATTCCAATAGAACTGCAAATACCTGTAGAATATTATAGTGAAAGATAGACGACGTCCACTCCTGAGGTTGGAATCGACACTCGGCAAATGGACTCAATTGTATCTTAGACATTTCTAAAGGTTGAAGCTTCATACTTTTTGGTGTTCAGGTTAGGGCGGAGGATTCGATTTCTGGGAAACGAATAAGAAGTCTTGTTTCGATTCGAATCCTCTAAATCCGGATACTTATCTGAAGAGTAAAAATTTTTATCGAAGGTGAGGAAGCTCAAAAGATGCTTCCTTCCCAGCATAAAGTGAAATATTCCCCGTGTGCGTGTGTATGTGTGTGTGTTATTTTTGGCTGACCTCTGTCCCTGAACCCGTGTTGGTTCCAGCCTGCCGACATGTATCTCGTCTAAGTTGATCTTGGCACGCCCAGTAGAAACAGACATGTACAGGTTCTGAGTTTTCCTGCCTCTCTGATCTGCGGCGACTCTGAAGATGGAGGATAGACATTACGGCTAACGATTATGCTGGAGTCTGGTTTCTCTGAAAGATGTAACGGAGTCATCTGGAAGAACATAGACTCTTTTATCTCACGGATTTGAATCAGAATATCAGAGTGAGTTTGAATTTCCTCTAACCCAGCGCGTTTTAAATCTTCGTCTCTTCAAAGG